>CM064875.1:19591757-20186565 GCA_032719365.1 Prinsepia uniflora
ACGACTACTTCCAGGTGATATTTCGTTCAATTGGTGGTGCTATTTTGCTAGTCTAGATCCTAGTATGCTTCTGTATAAATTAATTGGACAATGGTGATAGTTTGGAGGTGTTCTGAGGTTTAACCCGTGTAGCTATTCGGGTTTGGATAGGACGATTATTGACTTGTCGTGATGATTAGAGGACTAAGAACTATAATTAATTGACTTTAGAACACGTTAGAATCAAGAATGAATGAAATTAAGTAGAAATTGAGGGTTATTTAACCGGGGTCACACCGCGGGTTGAAGACCCGAATTACAGTAAATCGGGCAAGAACGACGACACTGTAGCAACGCGTGACTTTCACGCGCAGCCACTTTGGGCGGCGCGTGAAGGCGCGTTGAGCACTATCTCGGATCACGGTCAACATGACTTTTAATCCTTTCATCATTTTGGACATTTTCTGTGAAGTAACCATGTTGATCCGAGATAGTGAGGAAGGTCAGTTTAGGGCCAGATGTCTCGGGAAGCGTGTTGGCCCGGCTTTCCCGAAACCGGTTTCTGTTTTGGACTTTTTGAGGGGTATTTTAAGGACCTATAATGACACTTGTGTGTGTTTGGAAATGACAGGAAACTTACGTTAATTCCGGAGACAAGCTCGTACGCGCGTTATTCGCAGCGGGAGCGTACTGTGAGTGGGCCCGTTTTTATTAACGCTTGCATGCATAACCGTTTTCATTTCCGTATATCTATATGTGTGCGTGAATCATTAATGGATTTTGATTATCTCGATCTATGGCTGTGACACGTTTTACGGTGTTGGGCTGAGACCCGTTTTACGGGAATTGAATACTGTTTATATTATATATATATATATATACGTATGCTTGTGGATATGATGACTATCTTGGGTACTGCACTGTATAATCCACCGTATAATACTGTCTCCTCCGGATGTGGTACCCCGGAACGGTCACGGTGCATTGCCTGCGAGGAGTCATGCTACGGAGGTGCCGGACCGTAGGATGACTCAGGAGCAGGATTGCTATTATTGGACGTCTGGGATGTCGAGCGTCTGGGGACGCTAGGCATCTGGGATGCCATAACCGAACTGGGTTCGGAGATTGGACTCGGGATTTGAGACCCCGGGTGGCACGCGTAGCCTTGGGACTGTGACCATTATTGGACGTCAGGGACGTCGGACATCTGGGATGTCAATATCGGATGTGTATGGTGCAGTAGCTGGGTTTATATTACATTTCTGGCTTAATATGATGCTTGTGTTATATTACATGTATTTATGGTTTTTAAATACTGATGCATGCATGTTTAGAAAACGGAGGGGTAAATTATATTTTACTTATTATACTGTTTTTACAAACCTGAGTTTCGGCCCACTCACCCTTCATGTTTTTGGTAACCCCTCCAGGTCGTGCTGCTGAGGTTGGTGAGGACCCCGAGGTTGAGGCATAGATTTTGTACTGCGCACCTGATCCCCTGTCGGGTCGGATCACCCGCAGGATTTTCCTTTCTAGTGTCGTGCTCGGATTTGTATTTTAAATTGTATCCCTTGTCTGACATCTGTTAAATTTGGACTATGTATGACTTTTCAATTCGGACATTTATGCGTTTAAGTTTTTAAGGCTAAAATCGGGATTTTCGATTCGGGTGTCAGACGGGAGCAGGGCACGTCCCCTTGTGGTCCCCGGGGGGGATCGGGGGCGGGTCCCTGTCAGCTTGGTATCAGAGCACTAGGTTGTGATCAGCATGTTAGACTAGCGGTTAATATTGGGTACCTTTCGAGTCTAAGAATTGCGTTAACTAATCTATGCCTCTTAACAGTTGGTTATGCCTCCGAGGAGAATCCCTCCAGCACGGACCGCCGAGGAAATTGAGAGAGAGATGGAATGTGCCAGTATTGACCGGGCTCAACGGTTGGGAGCCACACCTTTCAACGGGGGATCTGACCCCGAGGATGCCTACGAGTGGATTGATAAATGGGAAAGAATCTTTACTGTGATGCATTGCCCACCCGGCGAGCGGGTGACTTTGGCGGCCTTCTTACTGGAAGGCGGAGCTTACCGATGGTGGCAGGGTCTGGAGATGTCGGGGTGGTCAGTTCGTACCACCACATGGGAGGTCTTTCGTGCTCGGTTCCTTGATCAGTACTACCCGCGATCTTTTCGCGCAGCACGAGAGGCGGAGTTCCTGCGACTGGAGCAGGGGGGACATGTCTGTGGCAGACTATGAGCAGGCTTTCGGGAAGCTTTCCCGTTTTGCAGCAGCTTTTGTGAGTACTGAGGAGGACAGATGTCAGAGGTTTGAGTTGGGGCTCCGAGGAGAGCTACGGGCAGGTGTGACAGCTGCCACTTATGCGACTCTGAGGGACATGGTCGACGCTGCAATTCGTGTCAAGGCCAGTCTGGCGGCACACCAGGCGCGACAAATCATTAGGCGAGGGGGCGGCGCCAAGATCGTCCCCATCCGGGACCAACCGGCCGGAAGATTTCTAAGGGGGGAAGTTATCGAGGAGCACCCACATCTTTGCGGGGTCGTGGCTGGTCAGGTCGATCAGGGGGCTCTCAGAGGGGCGGATCGAGATCCAGGGCAGCATCAGTCTTGGAGTGGTGCATCAGGAGGGTCTTGGGATGGACCGAGGCCAGTTAATTGTTTTGCTTGCGGAGGAGCGGGCCACTATGCCCGAGATTGCCCGTCGTTGTCTAGGAACAACGATACTGGAGGTGCTAGTGTTGCACAGAGTTCGGCTTCCAACACTGCCGGAGGCCGAGGACAGGGTACTGGACGTGGCGCACGTGGGCGCGGACAGACTGCGGGGCCCAGTGCTCGTGTTTTTGCAGTGACTCAGCAGCAGGCGAGGTCAGCCCCAGATGTGATTACAGGTACACTTCATATCTCGAAACCTTATTGTGCGAGTATTGTTGGATGCGGGGGCTACACATTCTTTTATTTCGAGGCGTTGTGCTGGTATGTTAGATTGTGAGGTATCAGCCTTAGGTAGTGAGATGGGTGTTGGCACACCTATGGGCGTCGTGTACTTGGTGAATCAGGTGATTCGGAGGTGCCCGGTGAGAATTGAGGGATGTGGATCTGCCAGCAGACTTGATTATTATGGACATCCATGACTTCGACGTGATTCTCGGGATGGATTGGTTAGCGGAGCATGGGTCGCTTATTGATTGCTGTAGTCGGCAAGTGTTTTTGCGGAGTCCGGGTTTGCCGGAAGTTATCTTCCAGGGGGAGCGTGATAGTTCGCTGCCTGAAGTGATTTCTTCACTTGCTGCTACTAAACTTCTACGGAAGGGATGCCAGGGCTATTTGGCACATGTCGTGTCGGAGCGAGTCGATACTCCGTGTATCGAGGAGATACCAGTAGTGCGGGAGTTTTCGGATGTGTTCCCCGGAAGATCTACCTGGATTACCCCCACCGCGGGAGATTGAGTTTTACCATTGAAACTACTCCCCGGTACCCCGACCTATATCTCAGGCACCGTACCGGATGGCGCCGGCAGAATTACGGGAACTCAAGACACAGTTACAGGAGTTGGTCGAGTTGGGATTCATCCGACCGAGTACTTCACCGTGGGGAGCACCGGTGTTGTTTGTGAGGAAGAAGGAGGGGAGTCTCCGATTGTGTGTGGATTACCGACAGCTGAACAAGGTGACGCTGAGGAACCAGTATCCTTTACCTAGGATTGATGACTTATTCGACCAGTTGCGGGGAGCACAGTGCTTCTCGAAGATTGATTTGCGATCTGGGTATCATCAGCTGAGGATTGCGGAGGGGGATATTTCGAAGACGGCATTTCGAACTCGTTACGGACACTATGAGTTTCTGGTGATGCCTTTTGGTTTGACGAATGCTCCAGCAGCATTCATGGATCTGATGAACAGAGTTTTCCGACCTTACTTGGACAAGTTTGTGATTGTGTTCATCGATGACATCTTGGTGTACTCGGGAAGTGCCCGAGCACATGAGGAACACCTACGGTTGGTGTTGGGGAAGCTGAGACATGAACGGTTGTACGCCAAACTGAGTAAGTGTCAGTTTTGGCTGAGCAGCATTGGTTTTCTGGAACATGTGATTTCGGCTGATGGGATCAGCGTGGATCCCCAGAAAAACAGAAGCGGTGACTAACTGGGCCAGACCGACGACAGTGACAGAGGTGCGGAGTTTTGTCGGATTGGCAGGCTACTACCGGAGATTTGTGGAAGGTTTCTCCAAGATTGTTGCACCGTTGACTCGTTTGACCAGGAAAAGAGTGAAGTTCATCTGGGACGAGCAGTGTGAGCAGAGTTTTCAGGAATTGAAGCAACGTTTGACCACTGCTCCTATCCTTGCATTGCCCGACAACAGTGGAGAGTTTGTAGTTTTTAGTGATGCCTCACTACAAGGTTTGGGATGCGTACTAATGCAGAATGGTAAGGTGATCGCTTACGCATCCCGGCAGCTAAAAACTCATGAGTTGAATTACCCTACCCATGATTTGGAGTTGGCGGCGGTAGTTCATGCCTTGAAGATCTGGAGACATTACCTTTTCGGTGCAACGTGCAGGATATACACCGACCACCAAAGCCTGAAGTATCTATTTACCCAGAAGGAATTCAACTTGAGGCAACGGAGATGGTTGGAATTGATCAAGGATTACGACTGTACGATCGAGTACCATCCGGGTAAGGCTAATGTGGTGGCAGATGCACTCAGCAGGAAATCAGCGGGATCAATTACACACTTGAGGATGGTGTATCTTCCTTTACTGGTGGAACTCCGGAAGGCTGGGGTTATTCTAGATACAGATGAGCATGGAGCTTTATTGGCCAGTTTCCATGTACGACCAGTGTTGGTTGATCGGATCATTGAGGCGCAACTTCAGGACCCGATTTTGTGCATCTACAAGATTGAAGTTGAGGCTGGAGAACGGCAGGACTTTACCATCCGAGATGATGGGGCACTTGTGAAATTGGGCCGTTTGTGTGTGCCAGCAGAGACAGAGTTACGGGCCGAGATTTTGGAGGAGGCCCACAGTTCAGCGTATGCTATGCACCCGGGAGGTACAAAGATGTACCGTACCCTCCGGAACTATTATTGGTGGCCAGGGATGAAGAGAGACATTGCTGAGTTTGTGAGCAGATGCTTAACCTGTCAGCAGGTTAAGGCGGAGCGGCAGAGACCGTATGGGGCTATGCAGCCACTACCGATTCCCGAGTGGAGGTGGGACCACATCACCATGGACTTTGTCTTTAAGTTACCAAGGACCCAGAGTGGATTTGACGGAGTTTGGGTGATTGTAGACCGATTAACGAAGTCAGCACATTTTCTGCCAGTACAAGAGACTTACAAACCTAACCGACTGGCTCAATTGTTCGTGAAGGAGATCATCCGACTTCATAGTACGCCGGAGTCGATCGTGTCCGATCGCGATCCGCGTTTCACTTCCAGGTTCTGGCGGAGTTTGCAGGCTACCTTGGGAACGAAACTGCGTTTCAGTACTGCTTTCCATCCACAGATCGATGGACAGTCTGAGAGGACTATTCAGACCCTGTAGGACATGATGAGATCTTGTGTACTGCAATTTCCGGATTCGTGGGATACTCACTTGCCTTTGATGGAATTTGCTTACAACAACAGCTACCAGGCGAGTATTGGGATGGCCCCCTACGAGGCACTGTACGGTCGACAGTGCAGGACACCTATCTGCTGGATGGAGATTGGGGAGCGAGCGGCCGTGGGACCGGAGTTGATGGATATCACTCAGGAAGCAGTCCGCGTTATCAAGGAGAGGTTGAGGGCGGCACAGGATCGCCAAAAGAGTTATGCTGATAGACGGATCCGAGTTTTGGAATTCGAGGTTGGAGATTTTGTCTTCCCGAGGTTGTCCCCCTGGAAAGGGATTATTCACTTTGGCCGATGGGGAAAACTGAGTCCACGTTTTATTGGACCTTATGAGATCGTGGAGAGGATTGGCCGGGTTGACAATAGATTGGCTTTACCCCCGGAACTTTCTAAGGTTCACGACGTCTTCCACGTGTCCATGTTGCGGAAGTACGTACGTGACGCCTCTCATGTTTTGGAGGAGCAACCTATCGAACTTCGAGAGGATTTGAGCTTTGAAGAACAACCAGTACAGATTTTGGACAGGAAGGACAAGGTACTACGGCAGAAGACGATTCCTCTCGTGAAAGTCCTTTGGAGGAATCAGAATGTGGAGGAAGCCACTTGGGAGCCTGAGGCTCAGATGTGGGAACAGTTTCCTTATTTGTTTCCTTAAATTTCGGGACGAAATTCCTTATGGGGGGAAGGTTGTAACACCCCGGAAATTCGTAGATTGTAATATTATAATTTAATGTATGAATTGACGTTTTTACCCTTGTGAATTGTATGGCCAATTGTTGACTTTTTGGTTTATGGGTCAAATGGACGTTGACAAATGACCGTGACGTAGTTCAGGACGTCACGAGTTCATAGACAGGTGGCACGTCCAATTCAGACAATTAGGGAAAAAGTTATGACTATCGGAAGTTCAGGGACATTACCGTAATTTGGACGAGTTAGGGAAAAAGTTGACTTTTTGATATACCGGGAATTTTCACACGACCCGAAGACCGTTGGATTCATCTCGATGCCCTGAGTACAACGACAGGCGGCACGCGTGAAACGGACATCGGATGACCGAGTTGCGGGTCACGGAAGTTGGAGGGCATTTTGGTAATTTCTGCCCTGAGGGCATTTTGGTCTTTTCGCACGGTTACTGTAGCAGCAACCGTGAAAACAGGGCACACGGCCATGCCGTGGTGTTTGTGGGCGTGCAATTGTTTAAACACTGAGTGGACGGATTGTGGGAATTGTTTATGTAATTTGAGACGTTGGGTAGGATTTAAAATTTGGTTGAGCTCTGTGTGCGGGAGGCAGTGTCCAGTGAGGTCTGTGAGTGTCTCCCACGGGTGTTGGACTCCTTGATCGCTTAACCAAGTAGGGGAGTGAGGGAAGGTTTCATTTTGGTGTCTGTTCGGGGCTGAGAGTTTGTGAGAGGCAGGGAGAAACAGTGAAGAACAGTTTCGGGTTTTTGAGGGGGAAAATTTCTGAATTCAATCTCTACGGGTTTTGGGATCGATCTAAACACTGGGGAAGCTTTCTGGGAGTAGCAGAAACCTAACCGTGCAAGATTCGAAGAGTGTGATCGAGGAATTGCCCAGGAACCCAAGTTCCAGTTCTGAGAAAAACCGGTTTGGAGGGAAAATTCGAGTTCAATTTCTACGGCTCGTGGGACGAAACTAACCACTGAGTAAGCATTCTGGGAGCATTTGGAACTCGTCCATATCGAAATCGACGACAACCAGCTACGGAGGAGCTGGGACGGTGACCGCCGTGTGCAGAGGAAATCACAGCGTTTGGACGACTACTTCCAGGTGATATTTCGTTCAATTGGTGGTGCTATTTTGCTAGTCTAGATCCTAGTATGCTTCTGTATAAATTAATTGGACAATGGTGATAGTTTGGAGGTGTTCTGAGGTTTAACCCGTGTAGCTATTCGGGTTTGGATAGGACGATTGTTGACTTGTCGTGATGATTAGAGGACTAAGAACTATAATTAATTGACTTTAGAACACGTTAGAATCAAGAATGAATGAAATTAAGTAGAAATTGAGGGTTATTTAACCGGGTCACACCGCGGGTTGAAGACCCGAATTACAGTAAATCGGGCAAGAACGACGACACTGTAGCAGTGTCACTGTAGCAGCGCGTGACTTTCACGCGCAGCCACTTTGGGCAGCGCGTGAGGGCGCGTTGAGCACTATCTCGGATCACGGTCAACATGACTTTTAATCCTTTCATCATTTTGGACATTTTCTGTGAAGTAACCATGTTGATCCGAGATAGTGAGGAAGGTCAGTTTAGGGCCGAATGTCTCGGGAAGCGTGTTGGCCGGCTTTCCCGAACCGGTTTCTGTTTTGGACTTTTTGAGGGTATTTTAAGGACCTATAATGACACTTGTGTGTGTTTGGAAATGACAGGAAACTTACGTTAATTCCGGAGACAAGCTCGTACGCCCGTTATTCGCAGCGGGAGCGTACTGTGAGTGGGCCCGTTTTTATTAACGCTTGCATGTATAACCGTTTTCATTTCCGTATATCTATATGTGTGCGTGAATCATTAATGGATTTTGATTATCTCGATCTACGGCTGTGATACGTTTTACGGTGTTGGGCTGAGACCCGTTTTACGGGAATTGAATACTGTTTATATTTTATATATATATATATATACGTATGCTTGTGGATATGATGACTATCTTGGGTACTGCACTGTATAATCCACCGTATAATACTGTCTCCTCCGGATGTGGTACCCCGGAGTGGTCACGGTGCATTGCTTGCGAGGAGTCATGCTACGGAGGTGCCGGACCGTAGGATGACTCAGGAGCAGGATTGCTATTATTGGACGTCTGGGACGTCGAGCGTCTGGGACGCTAGGCATCTGGGATGCCATAACCGAACTGGGTTCGGAGATTGGACTCGGGATTTGAGACCCCGGGTGGCACGCGTAGCCTTGGGACTGTGACCATTATTGGACGTCAGGGACGTCGGACATCTGGGATGTCAATATCGGATGTGTATGGTGCAGTAGCTGGGTTTATATTACATTTCTGGCTTAATATGATGCTTGTGTTATATTACATGTATTTATGGTTTTTAAATACTGATGCATGCATGTTTAGAAAACGGAGGGGTAAATTATATTTTACTTATTATACTGTTTTTACAAACCTGAGTTTCGGCCCACTCACCCTTCATGTTTTGGTAACCCCTCCAGGTCGTGCTGCTGAGGTTGGTGAGGACCCCGAGGCTGAGGCATAGATTTTGTACTGCGCACCTGATCCCCTGTCGGGTCGGATCACCCGCAGGATTTTCCTTTCTAGTGTCGTGCTCGGATTTGTATTTTAAATTGTATCCCTTGTCTGACATCTGTTAAATTTGGACTATGTATGACTTTTCAATTCGGACATTTATGCATTTAAGTTTTTAAGGCTAAAATCGGGATTTTCGGTTCGGGTGTCAGACGGGAGCAGGGCACGTCCTCTTGTGGTCCCCGGGGGGATCGGGGCGGGTCCCTGTCACTAGCCCTCACGATTTTTCTTTCTGGGACCTCACACACAACTTCCCAGTAGGTCACCTATCCTAGGATTGCTCTAGCCCAATCTCGCTTAACCTTGGAGTTCCAACCAAACCCAAAGAAAGTGAGCTCCCAAAAGGCCTTGTGCTTGGAAGATACGTGCCCACACATATAAGACACTTCACCTTTCCTTCTCTCTTCTTCCCATGACACGGGTTTTGTAATCTACCTATCTTAGGGCCTAGCATCTTCAATGGAAAAATTCCGGTCGGGGTCCAACTCTAATACCAAACTATCACGACCTGACTCCCATAGCATGATATTGTCCGCTTTAGGCCCAGCCCTCACGGTTTTGTTTCTGGGAACTCATGTGCAACTTCTCAGTAGGTCATCCATCCTGGAATTGCTCCAGCCCAATCTCGCTTAATTTTGGAGTTCCAACTAAACCCAAAGCCAATGAGCTCCCAAAAGTCCTCGTACTAGAACGATATGTGCCTATACATATAAAACACTTCACCTTTCCCTCATCGAGCAATGTGGGATTGTTCATCGTTCTTCTCATAACACGAGTTTTACAATGTGGACATCTGGACGATGACGTCCTGAAGATGAAAGCCATTTAAGTTTGAAATGTTGCATTTGGGATGGTCGGATGAAACATAACTAGTGAAAATCGATTGCATTCCACCCAACAATGGAAGCTTAGTGCATGGAATAAAAATTGATGATCATACACTACAATCTTCCTGTAGTTACCCGATTACAATGTCCGTTCACACCAAACCTGGGCGTGAGTGTTAGAGCAACATCCATGCCTCCCCGAAATACATACACGCCAAAGAGACCTGAAGGGTTTAAAACGATAAGGGTGAGTGGACCCAGTTGTTATTTCAGCGTAAAAATATTTTTCAGTAAATAACCTTCAACCCCCTCGTTTTATTCAAAATATTGAAATTTGTTATAACAAAACTTGTATGTAATACAAGAAATAAAATTAAAATAATCAAATCTCATAATACTCAATAAGTCATGCCAAATCATGAATATGTCATCGTGTCAACCTACTAAACATTTTATCTTGAGTCAAAAATCGCAATTGAGTATCTTGCTCGCGTACCTCGACCACGTGAAGGACTGGGGGTAATGCACCATCACCTCGAGTCCCCTAGAACTCGGGGACAAGATTGGCGCTTTTTAACTAGTATAGTGAACAACTCGGGTGAACGATCATGTGGAGGACGGGCCTGTGGCCTACAGACGGGTACTAGATACCAGCGACTCCTAAGTTGGTTCTAATAATCTATCTCATTAATGCCTCGGGGACCACTATGAAAATGCAACATGTGACAACATGTGACACCACTAGATACTCACCATGCATGACCATCAAGACAGACACTTACCATGCATAACCATCTACTAAATACTTAACATGCATAACCATCAATTAAAGCAAGACCAATACATTCAGGCAATCATCATAAGATAAGCATTCAATCATACTCTATGAATACTCCACAGAGTAAATCATGCATACTTGATACACGCCATAAATACAAACATCATAAAATGCGCAAGTAATAGATTTATAAAAGCAGGTTTAGGGAAAGGGGTCCACTCACACTAGTCAGGGAGTCAGATCACCCGACAAATCAAGCTAATCTCAAGCTCCCAACTCGGTACATCCCTATAAAGACCATTCACAAAGGTCAAGATCATCTTAAAATTCATTCTATATGTTAAACCCTTTTAAGTGGAGTCCAAAACGGGCCTATAATTACTTAATAAATGCTCTAATACGCCCAAGATGGTTCAATACCCCATAAAACAGCGCTTATGTGCTTCCGGAGCCAAAAAACAACTCGACGCGCCATTTGGGGTTGGAAAATTACTTAAAGTCATTTAAAACAACCTGAAAATATGCCCACGCATTGTTGTGGGCCGAAACGGGGCTCCATGCGCCGCCACGTGCTGGCGGAGGGTCGGAAACACTCCCACGCGCTTCCACGCGCCAGCAGAGGACCTAATGCACTGACCACGTGCCCCCACACACCCGTCACACTCCTCTATGTGTGTGCTACAGTATCACATGTGTAGTACAGTGCCACACACGTCACATGCGTAGCACAGTGCCACACGTGGGGCATATTCCAAGGAATATTCCCTATTTAACTCTAGTTTAACACTATTAGGAGTTGGAACATCGAGGCCTTTCTTGTATTTGACCTACATGAAATGTTAATGAGGAGGAATCTAGTTTTGAGGGTTTGGTAAATTATAGGGAAGAAACTAGTTAATGGCAGATAAATTCATACAGGACATTCAAAAAACTATTCAGTAAGCATCTTATTTGTTGTATTATTTGAGAGAAATGTTTGTGGATTACTTGTTGTAAATGAAGAAACACACCGGTAGCTTGATGGGTGAGAAATAACAAATCCCTTGGTGGGGAACTTTCTTATTGGACCCCCAAGGAAGTTGATTCTTAATTGTGGAGGTAGCAGATGATTTTCGGATGCTTGTTGGGAGTTGCACCTTTGACCAATCTTGACCAAATTCCATGGAAAAAATTTTTCTAAGGGAAGTAGAATGTTACATCTGGTACCAAAAATTAGAAATCAAAATTTGCAAAATTCCCATTTTACCTCCTATGTATTCAAGTCAAATTTTAAAGGTACTCGTGGTGGACTACCTAATCGGGTTGGGCTCGGTGTATTTCTATTTCAGGGGCCCACACCCACAACCCAAAAGTTTGGTGTTTACTAAGTCCCTTGCTGCACCAATTAATTAGTTCAACAACCAAGGCCTATCATCAGGAGCCCCATCACACAAACCTACCTATGATCTTCATTGAAACCAACTTCTTGGTTCAGGCCCAATTTGGAGGCCCAACATCTACTCATATTAGTGTAGCTACACACAGTACTTGTAGAAGACTCTCGATCACACTTTCACCCTCCTCACCATAAGATCTGCGAGCCTCCCTACCTAGAAGTTGCGAACCCCTCATTCCATCAGTTCGAATCACTTGGGAGTGATTCCATTGGACTCAGACTACCATCATGCCATTGGATTCCTCCCTCACTATCGATTTTACCTTCATTGTTCATTATAAGGACCCGATACCCACAACGACAATCGAGAGTTTGGCCTTGTTCGGCCCTCTAAATGATGAACCAGGACTGTCGAAACTGATCCATGTCCGTGTTTGTCGCTCTGCCACCACAAAGCTTGTCTCGAAGACCTAAGAACCACCAAAACCAGGAGCAAATGACGCGAACTGACCCGCGACCCGACTCCAATTCGAGGACATTGAAGGTAACCTCTGAACCTATGTTTGACACTATTCAACTCATTTTGTTGGGTACTATCGATTGAATCACTTGCATGCAGTTTTCGAGGTGTGGAGTCGCGATGGTGATCGTTGACATGACAACCTGTCTTAGACCCATTTAAATTTAAGGGATTTCTCGGTAAATTCATAGATTTTGGATTAGACCATTGTAACCATCTTGTTGAGAGAATCAATTTAGTCTAATTGGATGTGCTTTCTAGTGTAAGGAACACAATGGTGCTGGAGGCGGCTGGAATTTGCAGAATCAAGGTCTTCCCAGCAGTGAGCTAAATAGGTAAATTTTTAAGTTTATATATAGACTTTTGTAATCCTCACTCTGAGTAGGTGCATATTGGTTAATTACATGTTGGGTTTGAGTAAGAAATGTAGGATTTAGGGTTCATCATATTCTGGGAATTTTTCTGTGAAAATCCCAGAATTCGGCCACCGTGGACAACAGTGTTGCGGTGGTCTGATCATCATCTACAACGAAGCTCCAGCCACGGTGGGTTAACAATCAACGGTTGATTGATGTTAGTCAACTGTTAAATTTAATGGTCAACAAATATTCCCACACGTGTACAGCACATGTGTGGCGCCTGGGTTATTGTAGCATCACACACATGAAGCGTGTGGCCGCGTGTGGGTACGCGTGGTTAGCGCGTGAGGCCTCCTGTTGACACGTGGAGGCACATGGGAGGGTTTTCGGACCCTCCGGTGGCACATGGCACCACTTAGAGCCCATTTCCATCCCACAGCGGCACGTGGGCATATTTTCAGACCTTTTGGAACAGTTTTAAGTGGTTTTCCAGCCCCTAAAGTGACGCGTAGAGCTGTTTTTAGGCTCCCAGAAGCATATAGGCGTTTTTTTTCTTATCCAGTTGCGTGTGGGCGCTGTTTCTTGGGGTATTGGGCAGTTTGAAAGTATTTAGGTTTGTATTGCAATTCTAGGCTCTGTTTTGGGCCACTCTTGAGTGTTATGTTTTGTTTAATGACTTGTTAATAATTGTAACCTTTGTGGGTGATTTCTTAGGGGAAAATGGACTTGGAACTTGTGATTAGATTGATTTTTTGGGTGATCCTACTTCCTGACTACTGTGAGTGGACCCCCTTCCCCAAACTTATTTTAGAATATTTTTACTTGCATATTTTACGATGCTTGTATTTATGGTACATAACAAGTATGCATGATTTACTTTGTGGATTGTTCGTGGAGTATGGTTGAATGCTTATCTTGTGACGATTGCTTGAATGTATTGGTTGTGCCTTAATTGGTGGTTATGCATGTTAAGTATTTAGTTGATGGTTATGCACAGTAAGTATTTGCTGATGGTCACGCATAGTGAGTATTTAGTAGTGTCACATGTTGCATTTGCATACTAGTGCCTGGGGTCTTGATGAGATAGAGTGTTAGGACCCGTTTAGGAGTCGCTGGTATCTAGTATTCGTTTGTAGGCCGCAGACCAGTCCTCCACATTATCGTTCACTCGCACTACTCACTATACTATTTAAAAAGCGACAGTTTTGTCCCCGTGCTCTAGGGGACTCTAGGTGACGGTTCATTGCACCCAGTCCTTCACGTGGTCGAGGTACACTAGCAAGATACCCAGTTATGATTTGCGACTCAAGAGAAAATGTTTAGTGGATTGACATTGTGACATATTCATGATTTGACATGGCCTATTTAAATATTATGAATTTTGATTATTTTATTATTATTTCTCGTAGAACGTGCAAGTATGAGTTACTGTTCATTATTAAATTGATGCTAACATCCCTTGTATTACGTGCAAGTATAGTATGACTGTTTTGGGATTATTTTTGATAAAAACGAGGGGTTAAGGTATGTTTTTAATAACTGTAGTTTTACATTGAAATATGCTACTAGGTCCACTCACCCTTATGTTTTAAGCCTCTCAGGTCTCGTTGGCGCACATGTATTTCGAGGAAGTACGGATGCTGCTTTAACTCTCACTCTCAGGCTTAGAGTGAATTGGCGTTGCAACTGGGTAACTACAGGTAGTGTGTAAATGTATGATCATCATTTTTGTCCATGCTCTAAGCTTCTGATGTTAGGTAGATTGTGATCGGTTTTAACCGGTTAGGTTTCACCTGACCATCCTAAATGCGGCGTTTTAAACTCATTATCGTTCTGATGTCGGCCACCACTCCTCGACCTTCGTGCCCTAAGTGGACTTTTCGGGTCGAGGTGTGTCACAAACTATTACACAGCTAAGAGCAAAGTAATAGATGAGAGTTTCATTCATTCCTTCACATACTTCATTCTTTACAACAACCCTTACAACAATAGATTCCATGTACCTATCTTACAACGTGGGATCTAGTACAAAATTGAATTATTAGGCATTATACAATTACTTCATACTCAAGCTTTTATCACAATCATCAGAATCCAAGATACAATCAGAGCTACCCTTAGCTTCCTTGATTTACGTCTACTCTTCTTGAGTTCCTCTTCCATTATCCCATTCTTCCTCAACAACCCAGGTATAATTGCACTGTATCTATGCCAGTTTTTAGGATCATATCATTCCCAGAATCCACAATTGCCTCCCTACAATGAATCAAAAAAGTCAATGTAACCAATCCAATAAACTGAAATCAACCGAAAAACCCTAAATTCAACACTCACACTAAAAACCCCAAATTCAATATTCAAACCATATCAAGGTTCATACCATAAGCACCAAAATCAAATAAAAACCCTAAATTCAACACTCAATTTGATCTTATTAAATTCCTTGATCTAGAACTTGGACAAACTTGGAAAATCGCCTGCCAAGGCCAAGATATCTTTCAGTCCAAGATATCTCACTTTGCAGATTTTTCCTTAGAAACATATATTCGCTTCATGGTTATTCATCACTTCTTCCAGGATTTTCTAATTTTCTAATTAATTGATATAAAGAAGAGAAGAATGAATTCGTGTTGTAGGGATTTGGCTTTGTTGATTTAGGGATCTGGCTATTAGAAGCTTATCCCTATTGAAGAACGAATCCTATGCTGATTTTGGGGTTTTTGCTTTCGAAGGTTGCCCATATTGAAGGGAAGATGATGAAGGGAAGACCCTAGGCTCGGTTGATTTGGGGATCTAGGGATTTTCTTTGAGACGTTATAGAAGATGCAATTAAATGGGTGATGAACATCCATTTCTGCCCTTAATTGCTTCGTCGGTTACTCAGCCATGTAGGTGCCACATTAGTTTGTTTACTAGAACTTGACAGAATTGACGGAAAGGAAGCTGAGTGATCTAACTCGACTATCTTAGGGTACACTTTCAACTGATAATGAAAATAAAATGTAACAAAAGTTTGAGAATATGGTGCATTTAAGGTAAAAAAAAAAAAAAACCTTTAAACTTTGAAACTCCAATATGATGTTGTAACCAAAATCAATTTTGTTAGATAATTGTTTCAATCGGTAATTTTTGGTACTTTCTCGTCCATTCCTACATGAAACTTACTACAGAATGGTGCTTGAGAGTTTCAAAATCTGAATTTTGGCTAAAGCTCATGGCTTTTCCCTCATCTCAACACAATTATTGATTACATAATGCATATTTAAAGTTGTAGACTAAGCTTGGGTAGGGGTTGGATCGATATAGCTATCGTCCAGAACCAAATCCATATCATTAAAATTTAATGATTTGGTATGGTTTGAAATTACAATAAATAGAATTGAAACCGTTCGAATCCAACCCATTATTAACAAGTAAGACTCCTCCAAAACATCACTATTTCATACATTCACTGATACATTTCATTCATCAACTTCAAAATTTCATTCATATATGTTAAGATTTCATTCAAACATATTAGCAAATAAAAATTTTCAACATTTTAAACTTTAAATAAAGCAATGATGTTTTAATATAATTTAAATTCAAAAATAATTTTCACCAAACTTAGTAAGAGCAGGGATACATGGTCAATGGTACCATGTACTCAAACAAATTAAAAAGTAAAAAATATAACCTAGTAAATAATATATATATATATATAATCTTTAACGGTTTATTTTAGATTCTAACAGTTTTCAAAATGAAAATTTAAAAATAAACTGTTATTAATGGAAAAACGGATGGAGTTTATCTGATTAAATACAAATCAAAGAGCCAATAACACTTTGAAGCCTTGAACCGAATCGGCATCAGGCTTCGATGGATTTATACTCACTTCGAGCGATATGCATCCACCAATCTAGTGTTTTTCTCTTTTGTTAAAAGGAGGGACCTCTCTTTATGGAAAATAATTCCCACCACATCCGGAGTTGGGTGTTGGTGTTGGTGTTGGTTGAATTAAAAGGAGATCCATCATTCTTCACAGTCTCTCACCCTCTCACTAATAAATCCAGACAGAAAAATTTGCTTTCGAAGGTCAACTATATATGATCCATAATTCTATACCTCCACCCAGAAAATAAATGTGTGCGTCTAGGATTCTTTGGCTGACAGAAACAAACAGGAATGGCACAACGTAAAAGTTCATTTCAATTCCTGCGTCACTCCATTTTTAAGTAACAATGTGGGGCAAGTGCTTCAGCTACCCATTGACTTCTTTACCAATGTGATAATCATTTTTAATAATTATTACGACTTGATAATGTTACGTGGATAATTTTGGATTTAAATCTCATAAAAGGACGTCACATGGAACGCTTTGGATTCGACTCTAGTAAAAAGACGATATGTGGCAAGGTCTTGAGTTTGACTTTATAAAGTGGTAGGTTGTTACCCAATGTGTATAATATAATAAATCCAAACTGGACAACTGCATTTAATTTCCTTTTTTAAAATTGGACTCCGATGCATTTTGTAAAGTCATTGGGCTTTTTACTGTACACGCACCAGGAACTCGCTAATATGTTTCAAAATATGCTAGAAATTTTAATCTGGTCCACTATATACTAGAAAGGGGTGCAACGTTAAAACTCTTGCACCATTTAACTAATATTGTCTTTGATGCCGTCAAAAACAATGTTAAACTCCACAATCGTCTCTTTCTTCTCTACCCCTCTATCAACATTCACCATTGATCATGAATCGAAATTAGTTAATTAAAATAAGGATTTAGGATGATGAAGATGATGAACCAAACTACCATTGGAAAAGACCCAAATCTTCCCCATGCTTTACAATCACAGCAGACCCAAATTTGAACAACTTCGATGTGTTAGGATTTGGCCAAGGAAACGATGTTGTAATATGGGACTGAATCAAAGGACCTCAGTGGCAATGAAAGGGATTTGAAATCACTATATTGCACAAAATCATTTGAATTCCTTTTACTTCAATCACTTTTTTCCTTATTCAAATCCTAGCATATATCTTGTACTACTCTAAACTAATTTAACCTTGTTACCAAGTTCAAATCCCTTCTAAAGAAACCATATCGTATCAGATCCTATTGTCTTAATATATCATATTGTATTAATATTTCTGAATTTTGTTATAATATAAGTAAATGAAAGGGTTGATATTCCCTATTTTTAAGGTACATTAACCGGTGGGAATTTGAACATTCTTGAATTCGGCCTGTGTCTTTCATCTTGAGTTGGAATTGGAACATTCTTGAAGTTGAATAAAGTAACAAAGGGAAGCATGATAACAAAGATGATTCCATCAATCTGCTTTATACTTTTTTCTTTTTTCTTCCCTCTCCCTATTGCCTTTGTGAATTTGTAGGCAAGGAGCATAAATCCTCGATTCGTTTCCATCCATTCATCTCTGAAGACTGAAATCATTACTTAATTAATAATAAATTTTGAAAAGAAAAATGTCGAAAACATATTACCAATAAAAAAATATATAGGGAATACGCAATTATATTATTATAAAGTCACAAGGGGAGGAATTTGATGTTAACAAGGTTTGAGCAAATTAAAATTCCGAACAAAAATATCCTAAATGGTTATGTGAAAAAAAAAACGAATTTAATAAATTTGAAAAAAGATATTAAAATAAAAATAAAAAATAAAAAATATTTTAGTAGACGAAGCTAGTGACACTCCTCATACACTTTTTTTTTTCTTAATTAAATTATTTTATTTCATCATATTTTAAAGAAATAAACTTTGAAATGTTAAAATTTGGCATATGCCTGAGCCAATGAATAACGGCAGAGCCAAGGAGGGGCCGAGGGGGGTGCCTTGCCCCAACTCAATTTTTAAATTTTTTTAAATTTATATAATAATTAAATTATATTTTAGATATTTATTAAAGAGGGTATTTGGTTCTTTTTATTTATAATGCATAATTTTTTTATTTTCTCTTATAATTTGTATTAACTTTTTCATGTATTTCAAAATAATTATTTAAATATATTATATTATACTAATTTGCCATATATACATTTAAAATTTCTGAATTCTTAACTGTTCTTTATCTACTTGTTTGTCTATTTCCCTACTTATTTTTTTTTTCATTCATGAATGTTTAATTACAATCATAGTAGAGCGTATGAACTTTTTAAAGTTAGATTTAAGAGTATGGATATGTATTGCTTAGTAATGCTTAGTATTTATACAAATAAATAGGAAAGTCGTGAGACATATTTTTTTTTTTTTTTTTGAGTAACAACCAAAAAAATCCATTGAAAAATTTTGTATGACCATATATTGTTGCAAATTTGGGATAACCAATATACAAATATTACTAATTAATCATTAAGTGTATTTTATAGAAAGAAAAAATAAAAATTCTTTCGATTTGTTAAAAAAATTCTTTTTCGATAATATATATATATATATATATATATATATATATATATATATGTGTGTGTGTGTGTGTGTGTGTGTATATGTATGCATGTATGTATTCCAATTAAGCGTATTTTATAGAAAGAAAAAATAGTTAGTCCATCTGATGTTAAATCCTAACTATGCCACTGCCAATGCATGGAGCTAATATACTATTATTAGAAGGCATTAAGTGATTTATGCCGATTATCTTGTGTTGACATTGCTCTTATTATATTTTTCAAAAGTGTTTATTTTTTCTTCTTGGTTTAATTTTTGAAAATAAAAAAAAAGTACTTTTAGAAGATAAAAATCTTAAAACATAAGTTTAATAAACGAGGACAAAGTAGTAGATGACAGGACCCGTTCCAAAAGGATTTTGATAACCGTGTATGGTTCTGCTCCCGTCTGACAAGTCTACTAAAGTCCCGAAAACATTCTCATCACTTGTCTGATAAGGGATAACTATACTGATTCCCACTCATACATGTAACGACCCGTCCCCGAATTCGGGATTAGAATACGGACTAACCATGATTAGCAGGGGTAATCGGTGATTAGTTGAGCGAACTCGAACGAACGGTGCAAAATGACCGTTTTGCCCCTAGTCGTGGGCAAAACGTTGACTTTTAGTTCAGACGGTCAAATGGACTTTGACCAGTGACCGTGACGTAATTTGGGACGTCACTAGTTCATAGACAGGCGGCACGTTCGATTCCGACGTTCGTGGTGAAAGTTATGACGTTCGGAAGTCCAGGGGCATTTCCGTAATTTTGGTGAAATAAGGGAAAATGTTGACTTTTTTATCGGGATGTCCGATGGCCGAGGACCAAGGACCGTTAGGGAGGTCTCGATGCCCTGAGTCCGTGGACAGGCGGCACGCATCAATCGGAGTCCGGATGACCGAGTTACGGGCCTAGTTGCGTGAGGGGCATTTTGGTAATTTTCTGCACAGGGGCAGAAATGTAATTTCACAGGGTGTTTTTGGGCCGTATACTGTTCACTCACGGTGGAACACGATGGGAAGTAGGGGCAGAGCACGATGTCGTGAGTGGAATGAAATCCTGCATTGTTTAATCTGTAGTGGAAGGTTAGAACGGATTGTTAAATAGAATTGAGAAAGTGGAAACATGGCTGAGTGGTACTGGGAGGATCAGTCGTGCACAGTGCACAGGTGGTTTCAAATTCCGGTGGGGTTCAGTTCACGGGAAGCAAATTCCCAGTGGGTCTGAGAATGTTCCCACGAGTTGTCGTCCCCATTGTGTGTTTAGCTGAGTTGTGAGCTGAGAGGATTCATTTTGGGTAAGGACTGAGTGAGAGACTGAGAGCGTTGGCTGACTGTGTCTGAATTGAAAAACAGAGAGATGGGAACAGTGAGCAATTGATCGTCCTTGTGTGTCTGTGTGAGTTCTGTGAGGTTCTGTGATCAAGGGTGAGCGATCAGACAGACTGGTGAGTAATGTTGGCTGAGAATCGTGTGAGGGTAAGCCTTTGTGTGTGAGTAAGCTCTCAGGAAAAACCGAGAGGTGTTGACAGGGTGGTGCATCCAGGAGTAATCAAGTTGAACCAATTTGGTTCGAGGGGAGGCTAGGACGGCTCTGGGAACACAGTAGGATGCGGCGGAGCACGGTGGCGGACGGCAGACAGGTAATTCTCATTTCCCTCTAGGTGCTCTGTTTTACCGTTTTGGTTCAATCGTTAAGTCGTGAGGTTTGGGAGTAAGTCGAAGGTTTCTGTCAGTTCGGTTGGACTCCTTGGGTCCCTAGGAACCTTGTGGTTGTGACGCCGTGGTGGGGGGAACCTCTGGTGGCTGGGAGTCGAAACAGGGCTTTGACGGGTTTTAAAATTCGAAGTTTGGAAGGGTAGAAACAAGCTCAATCTTCGTGATTCAATTAGCTAAATCAATAGATTGTGATTGGACGAATCTAATGGACTAATTAGGACTGAAAACCACCTAGAATAACCAGAGAACCGTGAACGCCGGTCTGAACCTGGTGAACCGGGTTCACCAGAGATAGACGATGACACTGTAGCGGCGCGTGGGCTTCACGCGCAGCCGCTTGCGGCGGCGCGTGGGGGCGCGTGGGGAGTCCAATCGGGAAGTGTCCAACATGGGAAATAATCTACGCAATGTAACGGACATTTTAGCGTTGGTTTCGTGTCAATCGAACCCCGTTTCGACATTGTTCGGAATGTCCGAAGGTTTTAAGTCGGGTTTAAAAATACTTAAAAAGTCGGGAAAATTACGGGACTTGAATAGGATGTTAATGAAGAGATTAGAAACCCTCTATTGTGATATGAACAGGTTCGGGAGTCCCGGTGTTAGTAACGAGGCCCGGGAAGGCCGGTGACACGCGTATCGAGGCGCTCGGTTAAACGGTCTGTGAGTGGAAATTTGGTTTTATAAATTCTATGCATGCATAACTGTTTCATGATTTTTATAATTGTGATTATATGATTTATTTTGGATGTCGTGAATTTATATGATTTCACGCATTTCGAGGCGATTTACGGGTATGCGCGTAAATCGAGATTTTCTGGATTTGTATTGATTTCCATAATTGTGGTTGGATATGATTTTATGAGACAGTTACGGAATTGATTAAGTGAATTCGGGCCAGGGGCCCAGTTGTTCTATACATGTGATTTCGGGATGCTTTTCCGAAAATGGATCGTGAGGGATCCTGATTGATTGTGTCTTTTAAAATAGTTCGGGTTTAAAGACCCGGGTGACATTGCTGGAGCACATTATGAGTTTAAAGACTCGGTTAACTGATGACGGGGGCGGGCCCGGAAAATTGGGTTTAAAGACCCGGATTGAGTTTAAAGACTCGTGAGTTTAAAGACTCGGTTATTGTGATACCCCTGAGGCCTATTGACTATGTTTTGAGTTTAAAGACTCGTTGATATCCCGGGAAGGCCTGTTTATGCGCATGGTTTTGAGTATAAAGACTCGGGCGCACTTAATCCAGCAAATGTGTGTGATTACAGTTTTTCACTGGTTTTGGGCAGTGACCCGGATGAACTGGCTTTGATGAGTTTTGGGATTGAGTTCCCGTGTTTAAGATTTGTTTATGAAGTATTGTTGATTTCTGATCGTTTGAAACGTGTTGGGGCAGTGGTCCGGTTTATGAGATTTGATGAACTGGAGTTATGATGGGTTTCCGGATTTGATTGATGATTTCCGGGCTAAGGCCCTAGTGGTTATTTCTAATAAATGTTTGATTTCCGGGTTTTGATGCATGCATACGTTTTACTGAGGGGCATAAATGTCTTATAAAATGTTTTTAATGAACTTGTTTATTTTCGTCCACTCACATCTTTTGGTTTTTCATGCCCTTCAGGTTGATCTCGGATGCGATTGCAGCAGGGGACCGGGACATTGCATGCCTCCTCCATCGATCCTTGCGCACTCTGGATGCCCGTAGGGGCTGTAGCTTCGGGTTATCCCTTGTCTGACACCTCGTGTCAGACGGGAGCACGTCACATCCCGTGGTAATCCCGGGGGGATTGGGATGGGTCGTGTCAGCTTGGTATCAGAGCCAGGGTTGCTCTTTTTGTGCGCGCAGGTCGAGGATGTGGTGTCCCTTGTTGGCTGCAGTTTGTCGTCAACCTGATAGTTAGGGTAGTCGGATGGATGGTTGGCGGGATTGGATCCCGGTTAGTGGATAGTGTACGATTGGCCTGATACGCCGTGCGTTAATGCGATTCAACCCAAGCGGGGTTGTGTACGATGAACTCGAAATGTGGGACCGTAGGTTCGGTCATATGGTAATGGATTGTTGTGCTGTTGGGCACAACTGGGTTCGAGAAACCCCATTTGAGTGGTAATTTTGGGAAATGTGAAACTCGGTTGAGTAATGGTCTAAAATATGGACCCTGGTAGTATTGGCTAGTGTGCAGGGTGTTGGTACATCGGAGTTAGCCGATAACCTTCGTGGTGGAACCCACGATGAATTGATGATTGGGCTGGATTTGACGTCTATACGATGTCGGGACCGCGGGGTCGGTCATGTTGTGGATTTTACTGCAAAAGGCAGTTGGGTTCGGTGGAACCCTAGGGTGTGATTTTGGAATCCTAATTTATGATTGATGGACTTGGAAAGGTGAACTTTAAATGAGAACTTGTGCTGCGACAAGCGGCGAAGGTCATGGATGACCATGTGGACGACTCTAATGAGCCTAGTCAGGATTTTGGGATTCGATCCACGGGTACGGTTATGGGATAAGATGTGGAATTACGTGTTGGATCGAATAATAGTGTGAGGTGTGGATACGAATCTCGACAGCGATGACTGTTGGTCGACAGTTGTGTCGAGATGACTAGCTATAGAGGGTGTTTAGTGTGGTTTTAACACTTGAGGATCAGGGAACGTTCATTATACTGATGTGCGGATGGTCAAATTGGGGGTACCCATAGTTGGGGAGGGGGGGGGGGGGGGGTGGGTACGAGTGTTGATACGGGATCGTCGTTCGGTATGAACGGAGATCCAGGGTATCAACTTTGCACATCCTTGCTAGTGTGGGTGTTCGTGTGCGAGTGTGGATGTTTGGATGCCTGTGTGCTGAGGCAAGTGTTGATGATACTAGCATTGGTGATGGTGTTGGTGATTGAGATTGTGGTGAGCCATGAGATGGGATGTGACTCTGTCCTGATGGACATATGATCAGTAACTGCGACTCAGTGGTGGTTGAGTCATGGACTGGATAGGATCTAGTGCAGGTTGTGAGGGTTGGGATAGGGTCCCAACAGTGTTGAGACGACAAGTGATTGGTGGATATAACGGTATGTTGAGACAGGAGGAATCTAGGGATGATGTTCCCTATGCCATGAGAATTGGTGGATTTGGGGAGTTGTTGTCAACTCCGAGATTGGTATGGTTGTGTGTTGTTGATATCCTCAGGAAGTACAAGGAAATGACTGGAATTGGAAAAGACGAGGAAAACCATTGGTGGTATAGATGTGAGATTTTGTGATTGTGAATCACATGGGAACTTGAGGGTTGAATCCGTAAAGGTTGTGATGTGAGGTGAAGGCAGTAATGTATGCACGTTCAAAAGAGTGGAGTAATTCCCGTTCGGAATCGGGATGTGTGCATAAATGGTTATTATCGGACGTGAGGTCTGAGTATTGGATTGATTGAGGACACGTGTTTGTCCAGGTGAGTTAAGGACGTAGGAGGTCCAGTGGTTGGACTTGACATCTCATTGGGAGTATGTCTGTTCCCAATAGGGTTGGAACGTTGGTTTCGAGAAGAGTTGTGATTGCGGACGAGAGGAGTGCTCGTTTTCGCATTGGTATTAGGTACTTTGAAGTCATTAGGATTGACTTCTTATTTTCTGCCCTGGCAGACGCTGTTGTGGTTATCGGTATGTTGAGTGTGTGTTGGTTGATGGACCCATGTGTGGTTTGGGTCACCAGGTGGAGTTGCACAATTCGAAATTGGGTAAATGAGATTTCCCACGTTCCGCTTGGTAGCAGACGGTGTTGGATCACTTGGTATGGTGAGTGCTGTGAGTTTTGCTTGCACTCACATAGGATGGATGATGATTTCCTGTATTTGGATTATCCTTGATCTTCCTGGGTGGAACGACAAGGATCGAGACGAAGTAATTGGATGTGACCCACAATGTTGTTGTGTCCCATTGTAAATGTATGATTGTATGTGGAAATAATTGGAGAAGTGTTGTATGGTGGACAAGGACTCATAAGGGTGTAGGACCCTAGGATCGGATTTCAGGTGGATTCCTAGCCACGTGAGCGTGTGTGGATCCGAGACGGATCTGGATTATAATGGACATTGGACATGGTGACGATCTGGGATCGTAATGGTACCCGTCAGGTGACGTGGTGATGGATTTGAATTGTGACCGTTTGGGTGAGGTTAGGTGAAGAGCTTATCGCTCTGCCACATGTTTGGATACGGGAATAATTGGACTGAACTTCTTCTCGAAGTTAATCAGTACTCGAGTGTGTTGGAACGCTTACGCTTTGACTCGAGGATTTGACCTGTGAGAGTGTGGTTTTTCCACGAGGTCTAGTTGGTCAGTTTTGAGATATTTGGATGTTGGGATTGGCTTCCTTATGGAGTCAATCGAATGGATTGAACAGGTAACCGATAGGTTCGGTTTTGGCGCGTCTGGGTAGACGTGGTTGAGATTTCGGGTTTTGGAATCAGATTTCTGGGTGACGATTCAGGATTCGATTTCGGAACTTGAAACTGGATTTCTGGATTTGGGTACGGAATGATTATTCCAGATGCTAGCTTACGAATAATGATTTCGGATTCGGATTCGGAAACGGGTAAAGGATGTGATGTTGGGTTTAGATCCGGGATTTCTTATGAAATTGTGGATTCGAACTCGGATCTGGATTGGGACTGGATGATGAGTTGGGATGAGCGTTTTTCTTAGTCTGGGATTGGACAGGGGAACCCCAATATCAGATCATGATTGACTGTGGGCCATGCGGTGGACTTATTGGGGAATGGATGTACGTATCCTGCACGGTGTACGAGGATCGATATTGGACAGGCCGTGTGGTGCCTGGTGACAGCACATGTGAGGTACCAGTGGCGTATGGTTATACGTTTGGTGGTCGGCTTAGTTCCGACACCATTGGATTTGGTGGTGGGTGTGAACTGGACATCGAATACTATGCACGGGGCAGCGTTATTTTTGGTTGGTTTCGGTAATTTTGTGAGCAGGCGCTCTTAGCCACGGATGGCTAGTGAACCCCAGTGTGGAGTTGGGCGAACACTGATTGGCTAGTATTCAATGTGTGTCAGTTACACCACCTGATTGAGTACGATGACGGTATACGTACACTCAGGATGAGTGAGTTGGTGACTGCGTCACTACGTGTGACCTTGCGTGATGTTATCACACGGAGATGATTCCAGCGTTATGGTTCGCTGAGGGAATTGACAGTTATGGACTTGAGATGGATATATGTCGCAGGATTGGGTTGCCCTGCGAGATGAGATCACGTGGTTAATTTGACGCTACTTGAGCGAGTAGCAGTATGTGGTGTCGCCACCGATTGACTGATGGTTGGAGCGTTATTAGGGTGGTAAAGATTGGTGGTTACAGTTTGACGGGTAATATTCACAGGGATCAGCTGATCAATTTCACTTGCGGTGTTCGAGTGTGGTCGATACGGTGAGAAACCGTGATGGGACGTCTGAGTACAGACAAGTTTGGTGGGTGTACAAGTGTACACAGGTGTGAGATCGAAATGTTTTCCACGAGGCGGATGTGGAATAAGGATATTTGGTAATTTTGAGGACGAAATTATTTAAGGGGGGAAGGTTGTAACGACCAGTCCCGGAATTCGGGATTAGAATACGGACTAACCGTGATTAGCAGGGGTAATCGATGATTAGTTGGGCGAACTCGAACGAAAGGTGCAAAATGACCGTTTTGCCCCTGGTCGTGGGCAAAACGTTGACTTTTAGTTCGGACGGTCAAATGGACTTTGACCAGTGACCGTGACGTAGTTTGGGACGTCACGAGTTCATAGACAGGCGACACGTTCGATTCCGACGTTCGGGGTGAAAGTTATGACGTTCGGAAGTCCAGGGGAATTTCCGTAATTTTGGTGAAATAAGGGAAAATGTTGACTTTTTGATCGGGAGGTCCGATGGCCGAGGACCAAGGACCGTTAGGGAGGTCTCGATGCCCTGAGTCTGTGGACAGGCGGCACGCATCAATCGGAGTCCGGATGACCGAGTTACGGGCCTAGTTGCGTGAGGGGCATTTTGGTAATTTTATGCGCAGGGGCAAAAATGTAATTTCACAGGGTGTTTTTGGGCCTTGTACTGTTCACTCACGGTGGAACACGATGGGAAGCAGGGGCAGAGCACGATTTCGTGAGTGGAATGAAATCCTGCATTGTTTAATCTGTAGTGGAAGGTTAGAACGGATTGTTAAATAGAATTGAGGAAGTGGAAACATGGCTGAGTGGTACTGGGAGGATCAGTCGTGCACAGTGCACGGGTGGTTTCAAATTCCGGTGGGGTTCAGTTTACGGGAAGCAAATTCCCAGTGGGTCTGAGAATGTTCCCACGAGTTGTCGTCCCCATTGTGTGTTTAGCTGAGTTATGAGCTGAGGGGATTCATTTTGGGTAAGGACTGAGTGAGAGACTTAGAGCGTTGGCTGACTGTGTCTGAACTTAAAAACAGAGAGATGGGAACCGTGAGTAATTGATCGTCCTTGTGTGTCTGTGTGAGTTCTGTGAGGTTCTGTGATCAAGGGTGAGCGATCAGACAGACTGGTGAGTAATGTTGGCTGAGAATCGTGTGAGGGCAAGCCTTTGTGTGTGAGTAAGCTCTCAGGAAAAACCGAGAGGTGTTGACAGGGTGGTGCAGCCAGGAGTAATCAAGTTGAACCAATTTGGTTCGAGGGGAGGCTAGGACGGCTCTGGGAACCCAGTAGGATGCGGCGGAGCACTGTGGCGGACGGCAGGCAGGTAATTCTCATTTCCTTCTAGGTGCTCTGTTTTACCGTTTTGGTTCAATCGTTAATTCGTGAGGTTTGGGAGTAAGTCGAAGGTTTCTGTCAGTTCGGTTGGACTCCTTGGGTCCCTAGGAACCTTGTGGTTGTGACGCCGTGGTGGGGGGAACCTCTGGTGGCTGGGAGTCGAAACAGGGCTTTGACGGGTTTTAAGATTCGAAGTTTGGAAGGGTAGAAACAAGCTCAATCTTCGTGATTCAATTAGCTAAATCAATAAATTGTGATTGGACGAATCTAATGGACTAATTAGGACTGAAAACCACCTAGAATAACCAGAGAACCGTGAACGCAGGTCTGAACCTGGTGAACCGGGTTCACCAGAGATAGACGATGACACTGTAATGGCGCGTGGGGGCGCGTGGGGAGTCCAATGGGGAAGTGTCCAACATGGGAAATAATCTACGCAATGTAACGGACATTTTAGCGTTGGTTTCGTGTCAATCGGACCCCGTTTCGACATTGTTCGGAATGTCCGAAGGTTTTAAGTCGGGTTTAAAAATACTTAAAAAGTCGGGAAAATTACGGGACTTGAATAGGATGTTAATGAAGAGATTAGTAACCCTCTATTGTGATATGAACAGGTTCGGGAGTCCCGATGTTAGTAACGAGGCCCGGGAAGGCCGGTGACACGCGTATCGAGGCGCTCCGTTAAACGGTCTGTGAGTGGACATTTGGTTTTATAAATTCTATGCATGCATAACTGTTTCATGATTTTTATAATTGTGATTATATGATTTATTTTTTATGTCGGTGAATTTATATGATTTCACGCATTTCGAGGCTATTTACGAGTATGCGCGTAAATCGAGATTTTATGGATTTGTATTGATTTCCATAATTGTGGTTGGATATGATTTTATGAGACAGTTACGGAATTGATTAAGTGAATTCGGGCCAGGGGCCCAGTTGTTCTATATATGTGATTTCGGGATGCTTTTCCGAAAACGGATCGTGAGGGATCCTGATTGATTGTGTCTTATAAAATAGTTCGGGTTTAAAGACCCGGGTGTCATTGCTGGAGCACATTTTGAGTTTAAAGACTCGGTTAACTGATGATGGGGGCGGACCCTGAAAATTGGGTTTAAAGACCCGGATTGAGTTTAAAGACTCGTGAGTTTAAAGACTCGGTTATTGTGATACCCCCGAAGCCTATTGACTATGTTTTGAGTTTAAAGACTCGTTGATATCCCGGGAAGGCCTGTTTATGCGCATGGTTTTGAGTTTAAAGACTCGGGCGCACTTAATCCAGCAAATGTGTGTGATTACAGTTTTTCACTGGTTTTGGGCAGTGACCCGGATGAACTGGCTTTGATGAGTTTTGGGATTGAGTTCCCGTGTTTAATATTTGTTTATGAAGTATTGTTGATTTCTGATCGTTTGAAACGTGTTGGGGCAGTGGCCCGGTTTATGAGATTTGATGAACTGGAGTTATGATGGGTTTCCGGATTTGATTGATAATTTCCGGGCTAAGGCCCTAATGGTTATTTCTAATAAATGTTTGATTTCCGGGTTTTGATGCATGCATACGTTTTACTGAGGGGCATAAATGTCTTATAAAATGTTTTTAATGAACTTGTTTATTTTCGTCCACTCACAGCTTTTGGTTTTTCATGCCCTTCAGGTTGATCTCGGATGCGACTGCAGCAGGGGACCGGGACATCGCATGCCTCCTCCATCGATCCTTGCGCACTCTGGATGCCTGTAGGGGCTGTAGCGTCGGGTTATCCCTTGTCTGACACCTCGTGTCAGACGGGAGCACGTCACATCCCGTGGTAATCCCGGGGGGATTGGGATGGGTCGTGTCATACATCCGTCTCTCGAGCAGCCCCAATCTTCGTGTCATGGCTTGTAAGGTCATAAAAAACATAAAAAGTGTGAGTGGACAAAAATAACATCGTTTGAAAATATATTTCAAAACAAACTCTTTTACCCTCCAGTTATAAAACATGCATGTATAGAGTAAAACATAAACAACCAGCTCTCAAGCCAAATCACATGAAAACCATCTGAACATAACCATCAACATCAAACCAATCACAATGACCATCAACAATAGTACTAATTACCAGTACTTAATTATCAACCACAATAATCAAACAACACTACTCACAAGTGCATAGACATCAATCACAACATTCACAACATCACAATCGATACTCAAATCTCAGGCATTATGCATTTGAGGACACTTCGAAAATTACACATCCAAGGTCTTTCTGGGAATTACACATCCAAGTTTTCCAAGAATTGCACATCTAGAGTGTCTCAGTAATTACGCATCCGAGCTTTCTCAGGAATTACACGTCCGAGTTTTCCCAGGAATTACACATCAGAGTTTTCCAAGGAATTACACATCCGGACCACTGAACATAAACTCAAAACATTAGTTTTAAGACAATTCTTGAATTAAAACCAAGTCAAAACCATTTCCAACAGCGCCTCAAGCCCGAAATATTATTTTCACATAAATCTGTAAAATCACATCCGAAAATTATTAAGTAACCCATTAAATCATTCTAGACTCACATTCCAAATCAAAATACCATTTTCTAACCGAGCCTAGCCCAACACATCGTTTTCACCATTCTCGTAAATTGTGTCACAAAACTAATTATTAAATCCATAAAATCACCAAATAATTATATCAAATCATCATCCAAATCATTGCAACTCAAATCATGTAATAAATCATGGAAAACATTTACTATGCATGCATAATAGTTTATAAAACAAACGTCTACTCACACACCGTCCACACGGTTCAATTCCTAGCTGTTCGCTCCTCAGTATATTCCAGGAATCACCAATCATGTCCAAAATCATCACTAAGGGTCACTAACATTCCCAAATAACCTCACAATAATATCCCCCAATTTACAATATTCAAATACGTATTTAAAATGTACACAAATGCTTCGAACATGTAAAACTATACCGAAACGATGTCCGATCGACTCGAAACCTGATCCAAAATGTTTGTTACATAGATTATATTAAAAGTCATATTGACCACATAAACTAGGGGTGAAATCACCATTTCCCCTTCAAATTCTCAAATTTATCTTTTGAATTTCCGGGTCGTCACAGTAGACACAAACTTGAAAATTTTAAAAATAGGAAAATATTTACATCCCATCATGGTAGTACCTATCATCATTGAGATTTATCGAATTATTTTTGTCCATATATTATAATCGAAATTATTCATTCTCTAAATCAAGATCAACAGATTATCTTCGCAAAAAATCAACCAAATTGGAGGTCATTTGACCATTCATATGTATAAACTAGGGTAAATTACACTTTATTACCTTATAGTTTACACCCTATAACATATTTATACTTAAGTTTTCAAATATTACAATTTCCACCTTTAACTCTTTAAATCATTAGACTTTGACCCAATTGTTAAATTTTTTGTCAAATTTGAAATGGGACCCATAATTTTTAAAAATAAAATATTGATTCAAAAAATTTGCTTTTAAATAATAAAATCAAGATAAGAATCATAAGTCGTTGACTATGGTGGATTTTAATAGGACTCGTTCTTTTATTTCTATGATAAATCTTCCTCGTCCTACTTCCGTCCGACAACGGACTCAAAATTACCCAAACTATCCCTATTTATCAAACAAAGAATATTCCTAATTTTATCTGAATTCATGTAACGACTCGTACCTAATTTTAAGGATTAATTAAGACTAATTATGAATTAGTGAGACTAATCGGGGATTAGCCGAGGATTAACGGACATTCAGGGCGAAATTATAATTTTTCCATTGAACGAGGGGAAAAAGTTGACTTTTGACCCGGGAGGTCTGATGTCCGAGGGCCGATGTCCGTGACGTAGAACGGGTCGATACGAATCCATAGAAAGACGGCACGTCGAAATTAGCGTTCGACGGAAAATTTACGGTTCACTGAAGTTCCGAGGTACTATTACACGTTTTACGAAATGGATGCCATTTGACATTAAGTGGGCCTAGATATTTAGGGGCAGGCCCAATGGATGAGTGACACTTTTCATTCATCCATTGCTCACCCAAAACACATACATGCATATCACCCCAATTCATCCATTTCGAACTTTCACCCGATCTCACTCGAAGCCCCGTCGAACTACCACCCTAATCCATTCCCCCCACCTAGTTTCGATCTGAGAGAGAGACAGGGAGTGGCTGAGGAACTAGGACGCATTGAGAGGTAGGGCTGCAACACCGTGGATGGCGGAGGAACGGCAAACTGCGCAGGTACGGTTTTTATGTTCTAATTTCCAATTTTCGAATTGAACGTTAGGGGTTGTGTTTGTCGATTGTGGAGTGTTTAATGGGTTTATAGGAAGGTTTAGAGATTTTTTTGGATGGTGGAAGGTGGTTGAATATCCCAGGGAAGGCAGGGAAAAACAGGGCCGTCAGAGGGGGGGGGGGTTGAACAATCGATTTCTAGACCGTTTTTCTTGATTTTAATCGTGTAAATAGGTTGATAATGATGAAACAAAAAGATTAGGATTGGAATGGAAGAAAACGGACCGAAATTGAGGGATATAGGAGCCTGAACCAGTTCCGCCAGTTCGGTTGAACCGGTTCCGCCAGTTCGGTTGAACCGGAGTTGCACAATCGGTCTGGACCGGCTGGTTCGACAGAGGTTGAAGATGACTGGTGCCTGGCATGTGAAGCCCACGCGCAACCCCTTTTGGCGGCTCGTGAGGGCGTATGGTCCGTCTTTTGGGGAAGTTTCCAACATGTGAAATCATCTATTCGATGTAACGAGCATTATGGCATAAGTTTCGAGTCAATAGGACATCATTTCGATATAGTTCGGGATGTCTGAAGGTTTAGGATCTAGTTTAAAAATAGTTAAAAATTCGGGAAAATTACGGGGCTTCAATGAGAGATTAATGAGTTAGTAACCCTATAAAATGATTTGGACAGGTTTTGGAGTCCCGGTGACGATGATTGCCCCAAGAGAGGCTTATGACGCGCGTATCGAGGCGCAGCTTGGACAGTCTGTGAATGGACCTTGTTTTCTAAATTGATGCATGCATAAATGTTTTATATGTGTTTATGAACATTTTTTGAGATTCCATGAGTGCTTATGATTTAATTATAATTATTGGGCATTTTCGGAGGAAAATGCACCATTGCACGTAGTTCGAGGTTTTGTTTTATATGTTGTTTGGGCTTCGGCCGAGTGTACTACATGCTTAGGTTTTACACGGTTTATATGTGATTTCAAAGATTTCACAGAGAGGTGTGAAACCGAGGAACTATTCTACGGTTTTTGAGGTTTTCACGATGTGCGTGAAATCGAGATTCGGGCATTAGTCCCAATTGAAAGACGATTTGAAAAGGGTTTTTAGAAATATCTTTTGGGCATGATACCTATTTGATTGGAAACTAACGGACTTGGAGTCCATTTGATTTAATGAGAAATCGGGCTAAATGTCAGGACCCATCCCAAATCCCCCGGGATTAACGTGGGACGTGCCTGATCCCGTCTGACACGAAGTGTCAGACCAAGGAAAATTCCGTCTCTAGCCTTCACCGGGCTTCCACAGTACGCCAGGATCGTAGGAGGAGGAGTGTGATGTCTCGATCTCTGCTACAGCCCGCATCCGCGATCAACCTGAAGGGCATTCAAAACATTAAAAGTCGTGAGTGGACAAAAATATATTTTAATAAAAAAATTTCACAAAAGATCATTTATACCCTTCACTAAAAGCATATGCATGCATTCAAAAACCATTTATCAAAACATTCATAAAACCTTTTGAAAACATTCTCAAACCTTTCAAGGGTTCATGTCGGTCCCCATAAACCGTCATGACCCATAAGAACCTTTCAAGGGTTCATGCCGGTCCTCATAAACCGTCATGAACCATAAATTCATTTATGGGCCCCCTACCCGAAATCACAATACCCCTAAATCAACACAAGTGGGACTCAGCCCAAAACATTTCTCAGTGAAATACCAAAACACAGAATACGGGGTCTCTACCCCAAACCATTTCCAAGATATCAAATACGGGGTCTCCGCCCCAAATCACTTTCTAAAACATGAAACACGGGGTCTCCGCCTCCAAATCACTTTCCATAAGAACCACATACATACGCATACGTATAGCCCATCCACGGCACTTCCGAGAAGATGCCAACTCGGCGCACACAGCCCCTAGGGAACATATCCCCGATATATGTCACGAGTAATCATATCTATACTAGTGTGCACACCACTCAGGGTCTCACTCCGAGTCTTCCCCAGAGAATTCTCCATCTTGGAGGCTCAATCTTCAGACTTAGTCCGATCATCTCTCTGGAATCTGGTCCGGGACCACATGATAAATCATATGGAGGGTATAATACATTTTCTTTCTCAAAACATGTTTCAACTGGGCCTCATACCCGATTCATCTCAATGGGATTCCTCGAATCCGATTCAAACCAATTTCACAGGCCTCGGCCTAAATCCTTAATTCAACAGGGTCTCATGCCCGAATTCTCATTTCATAAACTGAACTGGGACTCAAGCCCGATTTCACAATCAACTGGGACTCAAGCTTGACACCACAGCTAACTGGGCCCAAGCCCGAAACCATAAATCAAGGGGGCCTCAAACCCAATTTCACAACCAATAGGGCCTCAAGCCCGATACTACAGTCAACTGGGCCTCCAGCCCGATATTACAACCAAATGGGCCTCAAGCCCAGATCATAAATCAACGGGACCCTCGGTCCGATCATATAACTCAAATGGACCTTCGGCCCGATTCCTCCACAATTCAAATGGACTCTGAGTCCGAGAGTTGTAAATCAAATGGGTCTCGTGCCCGACTTCATATTTCCAAAACCAAAACCAATTCATTAAACCCTCATTGAAAACCTAGCACGTACAAGCATCGTATAAAACAGGAAATCTCAAAATACATGCAAATAAGTAAATCCTAGGCTACCACAAACAAATGCACTCATGGCATCATAAAAAATGTATTAAAACAATTATAAAACATTTATGCATGCGTCGAATTCATAAAACAAGTCCACTCATAGACCGTCTGATGTCGCGCCTCGATACACGTGCCATAAGCGTCTCCTGGGCCAATCGTCGTCTCCGGGATTCCCGAACCTGTCCAAATTAATTTAGAGGGTTAATAACTACTTAAATAACCCCTCACTAAACTCCCGTAATTTTTTGGAATTTCTAACTATTTTAAATGCGAACCTAAACCTTTGGACATCCCGAATTATATCGAAACGATGTCCGATTGACACGAAACCAATCCCAAAATATTCGTTACATCGAATAGATGAAATTACATGTTGGAAGTTTCCCCGAAGGACTGTTCATGTGCCCTCACGTGCCCCAAGATGGCCCTGCGTGGGGCCTCACGTGCCTATGCACAGTGTCGTCCCTGTCCTCCAGCGGCCGATCCGAACCGGCCAGTCCTGTTCAGCCGGTCCAGCCGAACCGGCATGGCCGATTCAGCCCTCTAAACCCCTCATTTTCGGTCTGTTTGTTTCCATTTTAATTCTATTCTTCCTAATATGATCCTAGGGACTTTTTTGGATGATCAAAACAAGGAAAAATATAGAAAACCCAACGGTTTGATTTTCTTCCTCACGATCCAACATTTTCAGAATTTCCCCAGGCTTCCTCAACCTCTAACCATTCCAAAAACCTTCTCTAAACTTCCTACGAAACCTAATAAATCCATTATAAACACCTAAAACCATCCTTAACGTCACAAATCCAAATTAAAATGAAAAATGGCAAAACCGAGCAATTTGGTTACCTGGCCATCACTGCCGTACACGGCGGTCCAGACAACCCCCCAGCCACCATCTGCCTCCTCTGTCTCTGCCTCTCAGTCCAACAGCAAGGATGGAAATGGTCGATGGGTTGTGTGGGTGAGATCGGGTTCGTGTGTTTGGGTTTGGTAGGAACAAAGAAGATGATCAAATGAAAATGAAGGGAAGGGATATGTATGAATGTAAAATGGTGTCCAGTGGATGGGTGACACTTGTCACTCATCCATTGGGCCTTGGGAAAAATATCTGGGCCCCACCTAGGACAAAACCCAAGCTGTCTCGTAGAACGTGCAATAGTACGTTCGAACTTCTGTGAACCGTAACTTCTTTGTCGAACATTCGAATTCGACATGCTGCCTGTCTATGGATTGGTATCGTCTTGATCTACTTAACGGTCGTAGGCCCTCGGGATGGATCATAACTTCGAAAATCATAACTTCTTCCTCAAACGTCAAAATTGGGCGTGCCACTTTTCTATGAACTCGTGACGTCTCGAACTATGTCACAGTCATCGGTCAAAGTCCATTTGACTGCATGAACGAAAACTCAACGATTCGCCCATTCTAGGGGCAAAATTGTCATTTCACCCTGCTCGTCCGTTAATCGTCGTCTAATCCCCGATTAGCAAGGCTAATCCATCATTAATTCTTAATTGATCCTGCTAATTTGGGATAGATCGTTACACTGAAGGCCCATTTGAGTTATATGATCAGGCCGGGGGCCCAATTGGTTTTCGAATTCGAGCTTGAGGCCCAGTTGGCTATGGGATCGAGCATGAGGCCCAGTTATGGTTTATAATGTGATTTCGGGTCAAGGACCCCAAATGGATTTGGATTTACAATGGTTTATGGAAAACCCAGGCGTAGCTCTTTGAATGATTTGTAAAATGGTTTTTAGTATACCATCCTCATGAACGGATGCCCTCTAGACGTCTCGTAGTATCCTGGAGTGGTGGGTTGTCTCATCCAGACATCTCGTAGTATCCTGGAGTAGTCACGGGGCATTTCCTGTAAGGGGTCATTGCACCGAGCGACCGATCCCTATAGTGACTCAGAAGCAGGGGTTGCTAGAGGTTAAAACCTCCCCCCAAGGAGGGTCATTGATCTACGGGTCATTGATCTAGGTGACCCTGGGGAGACTTGGGATTTGAGACCCCGGGTAGAACGCCTAGCCTGGAACCGTAATAGTGGTATTGTTTGTGACATCTCGGATGTCAGGCATCAGGGATGCCGAGGATTGGATTTGGGACTGAGTCCTTACGAATTGGTTTTGGGCTGAGTTCCCATATACTTTGGTTTACGGTTTTGGGCTAAGGCCCTAATGGTTTAAATATTGAGAAATGGTTTGTTAACTGGTTTCTGAATGCATGTATACATTTTAGTGAAGGGCATAAATGTCTTTTTGTGAAATGAATTTTATTAAATTATTTGTTTTGTTCACTCACAGCTTTTCGTGATTTTAATGCCCTTCAGGTTGATCGTAAATGCGGGCTGTAGCGGAGACCGAGACATCACACTCCTCCTTCGATCCTGGCGCACTCAAGAAGCCCCGTTGGGGTTAAGGTTGGAATTATCCCTTGTTTGACACTTCATGTCAGACGGGAGCAGGCGCGACCCGCATTAATCCTGGGGGGATTTGGGACGGGTCCTGTCAAGTGGTATCAGAGTGAGGTTTGTGCGCTATCAGCAAGGTTTGCATGTGGTACTCTGATACCAAAGTGGTATCAGAACATGTTTTTCTCTCAGTGTGACACGCAGGTCGACGATGTGATGTCTCTGCAGTGGTAATAGCCCGTCATCAACCTGATAGTTAGGGTAAGAGGATGAGGATTCAGTAGAATCGAATCCTAGTTAGATTGGGTTTGGCACGATGTGCGATGGTTTAGGGTTTGATTGGCACATGATGCCATGTTTTCGAGAGGTTGGATTCCCATCACGATCGATTTCTTGCGAATCCAACGGCTTATAGCCGTAGTGTTACTAGTGGATAGGATCCAGTGGAATCGTAGACACAGTAGGACGATATTACGGAGTTTTGACCGTTCAACGGTAAGGTCATGGCGGATATGGATTGCGAAAAAGTGGTATCAATGGAGGTCCGATGCTAGGGTCGTCCATGACAACAGTGTTAGGATCAAAAATTATGCTACTGGGAGCAGTTAGGCGCATGACGACCCAAGTGTGACTGTTGGGAATATAAATGTTTGATCCTTTTTGGCATGTGAGGCCATGTTTCAGTGTGTCGAATCCCAGAGGGATGTCGACTGCAGGGGATGCCACAGTGTAGATATTGTGTGGTATGGTATGACATGTCGTGGTTGAGTTGTGGTAGACACCAAAGAGGCCTCGGAGTTACGAGAGGACGAGGTCCTCGGATCGTGGTTACTAGTTGGTGGTACACCAGTATCGGGGTATGACGACTTTTCAGAGTCGAGAGCGATGGATCGGTCAAGATGGTGGTGCTGTAGTGAGCAGCCGGGTTCGCGATAAGCCTAGTTGGAAATTGGTTGAATAAGTTACCAGGAGTGTGGTACTTGTGGACCGGTTCCCGAGGTAGACCGATCGGTGGAGACGACGTGTTGGGCGGTTGGTACCGATGATGAGTTGATCGCGTGAGTACAGAGTCTCGATAGCAGAGTGTTTCTAGGATTGGTCTGCACGTGGTTGTGGCAGACGCTGCTATCGATGGACGTAGTCTGGTCTTATCAAGTGGATAGACTCAGGTTACCGTGACGACTGAGACGATGAAGATTCGTTAGTCATGACGAGGATACGAGGGTGCGTGAGTAACGCACAGTATGAGTATAGATTCTTGATTCGACTCGGTTATGACTAGGTGTAATCGCAGAATGAGACGTTGACTTTGGGTGTTGGCGAGTGTGACACACTACCTCTGTGGAGGTGACTGTGATGAGTAGTATATACCTGGATAAGTGACAGGTGCCCTACATATCCTTGGATGGATTACACGAGTGTGAGTGCTGGACTTGATCCCATAGAGTTGGATGTGTGAACCAGTATGCCGACGAGATGGTATATGTGCCTAGAGTGGAAAGCATGCGAGTCCGGTGGGCACTGAGCGGGATAGAGAGGATCCCGAGTGGCTTAGTGCGAAGCACGAGGAGTACTTGGTTTGGTGACTAGTTCCCTGATGATACGAGACTTGAGGCACGAGTGTGTGCCCAGGAGTGGTAACGTTAAAGGTTGAAATGCCTAAGTAGTGATTGGATGGAACGGCATAAATGGATGACGTAAGTGACGTCTTATGACATAAGGGTCGGTTGGTTAAATATGGTGATATACAGAAATTTGACTGCAGATCATAGTAGGAGCCTGTTATGACTCTTCAATCGAGCGATACATCGAGTTAGGATGAATTGACATCCTTTTCAATGTACATAAATGGTCGTAAACGGATAGGTGAGTTGGATTGTTTATGGACACGTGGATGATGTCTGAGTGAGTTGAGGGCTTGGAAGCATATCCGAGTTGGTGCCAACAGGGTTGCAACTTCTCGTGATTTCAAAGTCGATGAAGGGGGTTTCTCGTTTCTGCTCATTAGCAGATAATGTTGGGTGCCGCAGGATGACATAGGATGAACTTTGATGTCATCATCTTGGATTCTCCATGATTCTTCCCTAGGTGGGATGAAGAGGAGTGATATGACAGCTAAAGGGTTCAAAGAGGGTGTAAGAACCGAACACCTAGGCTGTGGGTCAAATTCGATTGACTTGGCGAGTAGATGGTGACGAGTGTGTCCGAGGTAGTGGACCCGTGTCGGTATTATGGGACATGTTACATTAGCTGAGAGAGGGATAATGTGGACCCACTGTGGATCGAGTCATGTGGTGACGATCAAGATGATCGAGGTGTTTGTGGTGACCGTGAGGCAAGTAGACCGAGGTCTAGTTGTCATTGGAGTGAATTTCCATGTTGATTATGCTAAGCTAGGAGCAGAGGAGAATCGTATCGTGAGACAATTGAAGAATCTCTTGGCATAGTTGGGGAGATGACAAGACAGAAGTTGGATATGGAAGTGTATGATCTGTCTTGGATATGAGATTAGAGATCGTGATGGGTGGATGTTCGCCTGGTAACGAACGGTTGAGGTTCGAGCTATGGTTGGAGCCCGGACAGTAGTGTGTGGTTGGACGTTGCTAGAGTGCAGTCTTGGAGCGGGTCGTGTAGTGCCTTGATGATTGACATGATGTGGATGCACTTGTGAGTAGTGCACGTTGGGCGAGGGGATTGAGTACAGTTAATCGTTACTTTCGGTCGAGAGTTACCCGAAAGGATGAATGTTTTGTCGAATGGATAGAGTCCTAGATGAAGATGAGATGGTGATCAGATTAGGTCCGATAGTGACAGTTCGATGAGTATTATGATCGGACGAGTTCTGACATATTGAGATGATGATTGGACGTCGACTACTGTGTGCTCGAGCAGAGTGGATTGGTAGGGTTCAGTGATTAATGTGAGCGGGGGCTCAATTCGTGGATGACTAAGGGAACCCTACAGTGCAGATGTGTTACCTCTACTGAGGCAAGTATTCGATGGAGTCCAGATACACCCATGATGGGTGAGAGGTTGAATGTGTTTCAACATAGTACGTGATGTGACGGTTTGGGACTCGAGTGAGTCAAGATTTCAGCGTAGGTCACTGAGTGCCACGAGATACCATATGGGGACTCGAGAGTGAGTTGAGATCAGAGTAGCACAATGAAAGCACAGTGGAGTTGGGAGTTGGGAGTTGCTTGCTGGTCATGATGGTCGTGACATATCGTGGTAATGGGTTAATCGGTATCAGATTGCGTTCGGAGTGGTATGGATTGATGTGACTCTCACTAGAGTCAGCAGGGATCGCTGAGCGAGTCAGTATGGGTACCGTGGTCGATAGATGCCGCAATGACAGGACCCACCCCCAATCCCCCGGGATTAAGGGCTAAGTCCTGCTCCCGTCTAACTTACGCATGACACGAAGGCTAAACCAATGTCCAACCTCCGTGTGACACGTAAGTCGGACAAGGGATCCTTGATCTGACAATCCAAAAAACATCCGGACTTCCCTGAGTGAGCAGAATCTACTGTGGATCGCGGGTATGATGTCTCCGTCTCTCTCAACCAACAGCCCGCACCGCGACAACCTGGAGGGTATCAAAAACATGAAGAGACTGTGAGTGGACAAAAATAAAGTATAGTTCAAAAACAGTTGTCAGAAAACACAATTTCATTTATACCCTCCATTTAAAAACCAATGCATGCATATCAAAAGCCACGTTATAAAACCATTATATATCCAAGTTATTCAAACCATTTAAGAAAAACCGAACTCAATTTCCTTTTTCAATTCCCGGGCCTCAGCCCAAAACCATCAAAATCCGTATCTTCCGGGCATAGCCCAAAACATCGGAAAACCATTATTATCAAGTCTCATTGAAATCTCAAAACATATTTGAAACCACATTTCCATCCATCGAACCTGCTGGATCTATCCGAGTCTTTAAACTTAATCCAGGCCTCAATATAATCCGAGTCTTTAAGCTCCCGAGTCTTTAAACTCAATAGGCATACGGGGGAAATATCAATATCCGAGTCTTTAAACTCCAGAGTCTTTAAACTCAATCTGGGTCTTTAAACCTAATCTGAGTTCGCCCATGTCATATCATATCCGGGTCTTTAAACCCAATAACCAGATCCAGCAAATCCAATTCAAAACCATTTGAAAACCTTTTTCCATTTCCGAATCCGAATCCGCAATCTCATGAGGATCCCGAATCCAAACCCAGAACTCATATACATATCCATTTCCAAATCCGAGTCTGAAACCATCATTCTGTAAGCTAGCATCCGGAACAATCATTCTGAACCCAACCTGGAAATTCACTTCCAAGTTCCAAAATTGACATTTTGAAATCCGATTCAAAAACCCGAAATTACGCTCTTTAAAACCACTTTTCTGAACTGGTCTTCAAGCCCGAAATCACTTTCCTGAAATCCATTTCAAATCATTGAAATCAAATCATATTTCAATTCCCAAAATCAAATCATCTAAATCATAGTCAAATCAGAACATCGATTGAAATCTCGTAAAACGTGAAATTTCGTAAATATCTCAAAAACCGTGCAAAACCGTAAACCTTCAATATCATAAATAAAATCATAGAATCACGTATAGAAAACATATAAAAACATATATGCATGCATCATAAGTTCGAAAGCAAAGTCCACTCACAGACCATTTCGCCGCATGCCTCGATAAGCGCGCACGTATGCCATTTTCGGCCAATCAGCTATCAACGGCTTTCCCGAACCTATTCAAATCTCATAAGAAGGTTACTAACTACTTCATTAAGCTTCTACTATGTCCCCGTAATTTTCCCGAATTTTTAAAAGTCGTGTTGGAACCTTCCTCAAAATGTTTGTTACATCGAATACTTTAAAAATCGTGTTGGAACCTTCCTCAAACTGGGCCCCACGCACCTTCACGCACAGCCCAAAGGGGCTGCGCGTGGGAGCCACGTGCCTACTGTTCATCTCCTTCAACCTTGGTCAGATTGGGCCTGAACCGGTTAAAACCGGCGTAGGCGGTTCACGGCTATTTTCCAACGTTTTTCAATCCGATTTCGATCAATCTTCGCCAACTAGTTCCAACTAATCATTTCCAATCAAACTACAACCTTAAATCGTAAAATTTAGGTCTCAATCTTACCTTCCATGTGAAGATCACGGATCCTGTTTTTCCTCCCAATCAGTGTCCATGACCCTGGCCGCTTCTAGCCGTGGTTTCAGGTCCAAACTTGTCCTAAGACCTCCAGGGACCTTATCTAATTATCCAATCCGAACGTCAAACACCAAAACACAAGTTGCCGAATTCAATTTGAAAACAAAAGGCGCAGTCAATGATCCTACCTTCACCGTCGTCCTCTATCATGGCCTCCATTATTCCTCACTCGACCTCCTAACCCTCTTCCTATCACAATTGATAGCTGATGATGCCTATAGGTGAGTTGAATGCCACTGTCTCACAAAATCCTCTGGTTTCCTCACGATGGTCCCTGCTCCAAGGTTCCCGGCCACCGCCCACGGTAGCTGTCGTAATAGCACCACCACAGCCCTCACTTTCCTTCTCCATTCTCCAGTGCTCATCCAGGATTGAGGACTTCAATGGGATCAGTTAGCACAATCACTTTGTCCCTGTTTTCTCTGTGTTTTTCATTCTAAACCCATCCATAAAAATCCTCCTTATTTTAAAATCATTGAGACGGTGGAGGGGGAGGCTTCCATAACCTTCCAGTGAGGGACAAATGTCCCAAATCTGGTGGGGCACCATCCTTATACAGCCACATGTCACAAGTCTACCAGAACAAATCCCCATGCACTAGAAAAGACCAAAATGCCCTTTTTACGCCAAATTACCATTTTGCCCCTCAAGTTTTGAGGCTCGTAACTCTGTCGTCCGACCTCCAATTGACGCATGCCGCCTGTTGTTGTACTCAGATCATCAAGACCTACCTAACAGTCCTCGAATTACGTGAAAAGTCCATGTCGTTTGAAAAGTCAACAAATTGCCCTTTTTAACTAAATACCAAATTACCCTTGAACTTCCAAACATCATAACTTCCTCCTCGGATGTCGGAATCGAACGTGCCACCTGTCTATGAACTCGTGACGTCCTGAAATACGTCACGGTCATCGGTCAAAGTCCATTTAACCCCCTAATCGAAAAGTCAACATTCTTACAAATTCTATGGGCAAAATCGTCATTTTGCTCTGTCCGTCCGGAAGTATCCAACTAACCACCGATTAACTTCACAAATCTGTCATTAACTACTAATTTAATCCTGATTTTTGGGATAGGTCGTTACACCCAAGTTTAAGGATGACTTGCGAGACGGGATTAGTGCCATGGTGATGGCAGGACCTGGCGGATATGGCCTGATCAGACACTGGACAAGATGTCAATCCAATTATCGGATGAGAAAGGTCATCAGACTGAAAAGCTGACTTCGATTGTCAACTGAGAAGAACCATCAGGCTGAAAAGCCGACTTGATGTCAACTTGGAGATGATAGCCCTTAGTAGGAGTACGTTTTTGAGCCTGACAGTTGTAGGTAGGAACGTGTCAGAGTGGTAGACTGAAAAGGATCTGACATCAACTTAGTATAACTGCCCTGTCTGAGTGAGTGACAGGCGAGACTCTGACATTCTTTCTCGAGGAAGCTCCGGTGACAGTGCATACCGACAAGTACGGTGGTTATGGCGAACGTGTATGATTACACTAGAGTACCTCCTACTTGGGACACGATGGAATTTCCACTAGTTAGTTGTGGATTTGGGTCAGTCGGAATTTCGATGACGAAATTCTTTAAGGAGGGAAGTTGTGGATTAGTTCACTAAATTATTATATTAAATCATTATTGAACATTATTTTTAAGTTATTTCAATGAAATCATAATTTATAAATATGCATAACACTTAAGCAAAATGACGGTCTATTCATACATACTTCTTACGCAACCAAATCTTTGTATCTTCTATAAACCTTCTATTCATCAATTTTATCGTTTTAAGATCATTAATATAAGGTTTATATTTCCAAACTTTCTTGTATTAATTTAAATATAAAAATATTATTTCAAAAATTCAGAAATATACTCAAACAGTGTCCAATTAACTCAAAACCTGTAGTACTAGATTCAGAATGCAAAAATTAATATTTTTCATATGGACCCCATCTTAAGGAAACATCGCACGCGCCTTTTGCCCGTGGTGGCCATGCACCTGCATAAGTCTTCTTCGTCTACCTCCAGACGAGCTTGCAACATGGGTCGCTCGACCCTACAACTTGACTTGACTAGTAATTACTCGTCTTACTAAAAATTATCGTGTTTTAATACTCTATCTTCATCTTATCTTCATTTTAACGATCCCATCGACTTGAAGCATTCGGCCAATCTATGAACTCCCTGTTCTGGCCTTTTCCACTTCCAAATTTCTTCCTTTCAGTCTCAAAACAATCAAAGGACCCCCAGGAATGCACTAAACTACCTATTTCTAAGTTTCCTCGTCCAGAACTAGAAAACCCGAAATGGAACTCACGGGTTGCTTGTGGCTCCCTCACTGTTTGTCCTTCTCCTCTTCATAGTTTTCTTCTTCTGTTTCCTCCCTCTCTTGCTTAACTTCTTCTTTTTCCTTTCCTTGGTTCTCTCTTTTCTTCTAGTTCACTCCCTCATAGGTTGGCTTGGTTTTTCTTCCTCTCGACCACAACCCACCCATCCCTTCCATCAACACACACACACACACACACACACACACACACACACACACACACACACACACACACACACACACACACACACACACACACACACACACACACACACATAATTGTACAAGGATTAAGTTGGTAGGAGTAAGAGATAAGGGGGGAAGAAATGTAGAAAATTCTAGAATATCCTAGGTCCTTATTGCAACATTACCAAAATACCCTTATATCCAAAATTATAAAATGCCTTTAATTAATTTTTATCCGTATCAAACTTATTCGATCTCCGATTTCTGTCAACTACCTGTCTATGGACTCAGGATTCCGAGATCTGCATAATGGTCCTTGCAGGACGTCCAAAAAGCTTCTAAGTAAAAAAGTCAAACTTTGACCTTATAAAGGAAAAACCTTCATTTCCTTTTAATTTTTCCACCTTTAATTTTTCTTGAATTTTTGGGCCGTTACAGATTTCCTCTATTAATGACTAGTAACTATAGAGGATACGTGTCGACTGACGAGAGAGGTGCAACCACTAGTCCCCCATGTGCTTGAGTGAGGAAGCATACCTTGGTCAAATAGCTTTACACCAGTCCCCAGAATGTGGATCTTTCACAATGTGACTACTTGCTGAGTGGAGCGTAAATCTAATAGGGTACCTTGAATGATGCTTTTGATTGATGGCAATGTGCCCACTTGCCCATCGAGGCTTAAATATAAGAGGGTACCTCGAATGATGCATCTGATTAGTCGCAGTGTACCTCCATGCCAATTGAAGCATAAATCTGATAGGATACCCTCGAATGATGTTTCCGATCGATAATAATGTACCTACTGGAGATTGGGACATAAATCTGAAGGGTACCTCGAATGATGCGTCTGATTGGTCCAATGTGCCGACTTTTTGATCGAGGCATCAATCTGAGAGGATACCTCAAATGATGTTTTTGATTGGTTGTAATGTACCTACATTCCAATTGGCGTATAAATATAAGTGGGTACCTCAAATAATACTTATGATCGATCACAATATGCCTGCTTTCTGGTCGGAGTATAAATCAGAAACGGTACCTAGAATTATACTTCTGATCGGTCATAATGTGACTGCTTCCCTATCAGAGCATAAATTTGAGAGGATATCTAGAAAGATACTCCCAATCAGTCGCAATATTCCTACTTGCTGAAGTGCATAAATCTGATAGGGTATCTAGAATGATGCTTCCGATCAGTCGCAATGTGCATACTTGCCGATTGGAGTATAAACCTAAAAGGATATCTCGAGGTGCATCTGGCACCTATAAAAGGGCTAAAATTTCTCGTTCGATAACTCTTTTTTGAAAAAAAATCACCAGAGGTCTGCCTTACTATCGATTGATTTCCAAACTACCGATTGTATTTTGAATGGTACTTTTCTTTCGATCATTATCTCTACAAGATTCAACGACATTAGGAGTAGTTTGTGCCTAGTTTGTTCATTCTTTTCTTTTTTACTTTTTTGTCCAGGTAAAAGTGTTCTCCTTTGTCCATTATTTGCATTAGGGGTAGTTTATGCCTAGTTGTAGTTTCTTTTTTGTTTTTGTAGATATCAGATTTTCAAGTCAACTAGTGGACCTACGTCAAGATCCTTACAAACGTTTGGTAATGAAACACCTTCTCACTTGGCAGGTGATGCATCAAGCAAGAGAAGTGTTTCATCTTCCACAGGTGGGTCTTTGTCAACTGGTAGTAGCTCAACATCTACTTGACATGATATCTAAGAAATAACTTTAAGCTATCTAATGGCAAAGGGTGCCGATCAAACCAGACAAAATGTTGGAGGGGATGCCACATATACGAGGAATGCCAAGAAAATGGTTGATGGTGAAGCATCTTCTTCTAAAAGTCATGTCATAAAACGAAGAGTGAGCAAGAAGGAGTAGAGGACGACCATGGTGCATAGAGGGAAGGTTCCGAGAAAGGAATGGGTGTCAAGCAAGAAGGTGCCAAAGAGGTGGTTCCATCGACAATTTCCCTCAATATGTCGCCAAATTTCGTGGATCATGAGTTCAACACTCTAAAGCATGTCGATTTAGCAAATACAATGTCCCACTGGAGATCAAGTTCAATCTGCCTCCAATTGGGTCGAGGCCAAGTAAGCTGCATGAGGGATCCATCTTGTTCTACATCAACTCCTTGGAGCATGGTGTCTGGCTACCCATGTACCTATGGCTGGAAGATGTATTAACAACATTAGTGAGTATGCATACAGCCATTTGGTTACGCGGTCTGCTAGAGCAGAACTGGGGTTAGTCTGCCACTTGTACAAACGCAAATGGTAGATGTTTGGGCTTAGAACGGTCCAAGTTGAGTGTGTTATGATGGCCATTTAAGAGGTATTCATCAATGAAATTTCAACTTCACAAAAAAGTTGGAGGCATAGCTATTGTGGGTGTCAGGTCCTTCGGAAGGGGATATGAGTTGGCAAAGAGATAGGATTGTGCATGACTTCCAATCGTAGGTTTGTTAGTGTCGATTGGCCCTACATATTTTTTTTGTACTTTTTGATTGAGCTACTAACCAATTGATTGCGTGTTTGTAGGTTCTTTCAAGGGAGGTTTTTATATCGAGGAAGAGTATGTGTGTGAACTGGTTTGGCAGTTATTGATCTTGAGAGGAGTCATTGCGTGCTTAAGTTTCCAAATAACCCGCTGAAGGTTGGCCTGATCTGTTGTTAAGGTCAATACCGAGTAGATTAGCTTACTGATTGTGTTCATGTTTGTGCCTATTCGGTTTAACTTGGTGTTTTCTCATGTCTACAGTTCATCCCGTAGTTGAACTTACTTGCGCCAAGAAAATGTAAGAGACAATCGAGAAGTATCGCCAAGTTTTCGAGCAAGAAAAAAAGGCCAATAAGGATGGTACCACGACCAAACCGATCAAACAAAAAACCACTACCAATTGACCGAAGCATATAAAGGTAAATTATGGGGGGTCTGGTGCCAAGCAGAGTCCCCTTCAACCATAAGTTGTTCGGAAGTGGATAACCACCGACACTGGGATTGACATATCGGATATCTAATGGCATAAAATATTGACTGCCAAAGGGAATTAGAGTGACGAAGAGGCCAAAGCTGCTCGGTAGAAGAAGAAGAAGAAGGAAGCCCAGATCTGGATGCTTAAGGTGGCCTCATGGCCAGGTTTCGATTGATCCCCTATTATATTTGCCTCCACAGACCATGGTAAAAACCTGAAGAAGGTAAATTTCAATCACGGTCCTCGGTCTAACTTTTCCAATCTTGGGAAGGCTCCGGATGTCATTTGATCGTCAATGGTGGATGATAGTTGGATGTAGATCACCGAGTGCATGCATCCAAATGTCATCTTGGTCGCCAATACGCCCACTAGTTCTCAGATTTGAAAAGGAGCTTTCCAAGATTTGCGAGAACCAACATCCCTGATCGGTATACCTAGGTGATTTCAGAGGGTGCCCACGTTAGTTTCCTATCTTTGATTTTTGTTTATTTTTTGATTGATTATTTGATTGACTTGAGTTTCAGATTTGACCAAGTGACTTTAAATTAGCAATTGTTCGGCAAGGTCTTCCTTGCTTTCAAGAAGTATGCAAAGTAAGTGGAACAATCAAAGGCCGTGAAAAGGGTGTTGACGCTGAGGGAGGATGTGTTGAAGAGCTAGGAGCAGGAGATACATCATACATTGAAGCGGTAGGTTAACCTAACTCGGAAGAAATGGCAATTCTAGAAGAATGTTGAAGATACCGAGAAGGCCCTTTTTCCAAAAGAGGCGTCTTCTCATAACGCTTAGGCTGATGTTGTTGAGAGAGATAAGCAATTGATGAAGTTGGGAGACCTAGAAGAGGGGGTTAGTTGACTGTTGACCAGTCTAGCTGCCACTCAGGAGAAGGTGATTATTGAGTTTTTGAAGTCTTCTGAGTTTGAAAACTACATAGACATTCAGGTGGGTAAGGTGGAAGGTGAGTTTATGTAGAAGATTCTTTCTTCAATCAGAACTTGCCAATTTTCCTCATGTGGTTGAATTGTTCCCCGATTCTCACTAAGACCTTCAAGCTTCATCTTGAGCTAGTGGCTAGGCTTGCCCATCAAGTCTTCCTCCATGGACTTGGTGGGCCAACCTCTTATGCTGAGCGAGGCATCAGTCAACCTGTTACCAAACATAAGGTTACTCCAGCGTCTGCCGATTAATATGAAGGTTGGGAGGAAAACATTGATGAGTAGATTAATGTGGTTGATTGAACTAGTGCCGATTGGCTTGTACTTGTATTATTTTCTAGGGAATTCCCCGTGCATCAATTTTTCTAAACAAAATTTTGTTAATCTTCCTTGTTTCAATACTTTGCATCTGAATAAAGTTAAGTTCCTTGTTTCAAACTTCCTTATCTTATGCATGAATGAATGTATGTTAGATTGTGAATATCAAGTGAGTGTCGAGTGACGAGTAGATCAATGAGGTGTACTGTGAGTCTCGAGTGACTGACAAGTGCAATGTAGTTGCTAACATAGTATAATGAATGACTACGTGAAAAATGGCTGCAAATTACTGATTGACATTCATTGTTTTTGTGCCCACTACTAATGTCGATTAACATAATCTAGGAAAATTTTAAAAAAAATTGTCCAAAAGTTTTTATCATTCAAAATATCAATAGGTCCGATTTTATTGAGCTGAATCAATTACAATGAGTTTTATCTAGAATTGGATAAGATTGAGGTAAATTATGCCCGTATCAGATCTGAGGTGATTGGCATGCCAAGGATGGGCCATGTGTTTGCAATCTACAATCTACAGTTCATAGGTTCCAGGTGAGCAAACTTAGTGATCAACTATAGTCCTTCCCATTTTGGACTGAGTGTGTCATCTGCTTGGTCCTTGGTTTCCTCACGACCCAATCTCAACTCTTGAAGGTTCCGAACTTCACTATGGATTCATAGTATCGTGCAATTCGTTGTAGGTGAGCCATGTTTTATAGGTTACATGGTTCACGATGCTCTTCCACGAGATCAAGGTTGAAAGTAGTAGTTCATTGTTCTCACTAGGGACATAGGAAATCACTCAGTAGGAGGTTTCTCCGATCTCCACTAGTACCACAGCCTCAGTGATGAATGCCATTACATTGTGTCTCCTTGGTGGAAATTAGATAGGATGTCTGGTAGGACCAAATAAAGTCTGGAAGGATGTCTGACCACTTGCCCTTAGAGTCCTCTTTTATACAAGTTTTAAGATTTTACTTGATGAGCTTATTTATGACTTCCACCTTGTAACAACCCGTCCCGGAAGCCGGGATTAGTAGACTAATTAAGGTGTGATTAGTGAGGTTAAGCGGCGGTTAGTTGGTCCCGATAGGTCCTTGAGCCTAGAATGACGATTTTGCCCCTGGTTCGGGCAAAATGTTGACTTTAGTTCGGGTAGACAATTGGGTGTTGACCGGTGACCAGGACGTAGTTTAGGACGTCACGAATCCATAGGCAGGTGGCACGCCCGATTCCGACATCCGAGGAGGAAGTTGTGATGTTCGGAAGGTTGAGGGCTTAACCGTAATTTGGGTAAATTAGGGGGAATAGTTGACTTTTTATACGGACGAGTTTTGGTACGTTGACCTAGGATGGTTAGATAGATCTCGTCGTCCTGAGTTCGATGACAGACGGCACGTATTCATCGGACTTACGATGAGTGAGATACGGGTCTAGAACGTTAGTGGCGAAACCGTAAAAATGAGTTAAAAAGAAGGGTAATTTGGTCTTTCTGCACATTGGGATTTGTGCAGAAAGAAAGAAATGGACGGTTGAGATTGGGCCATGTGGGAGTGCTTGGATGGGGGATGGTGACACATGGCAGGTGTGTAGAGGATTCTGGTGGAATCCTGTACGTGCGCGGTCCTAATTATTTGGGGTGCACCTGTGTGTGTGCCCGTGTGTTTGTTCTTCGACACAGACAGAAACAGAGGGTGAGGCTTTGGGAGAGAGTGATCGATTCTGTGCAAGGGGGAGTGAGGAGTGGTTTGTGAGAGTGACAGAGAGGAGTGTTTGAGTTGGTGGTCGTGAATTGGTGGAGGAATCGTGCACGGCGGCACGGTGGTGGTGCGGAAAAATTCTGGGGAAACAGGGAGGCCGTGAGACTTTGGTGGTGGCTACGTCGTGAGGTGGCTCAATCCAAGGCAGGGGGAGCTGTAGGAGGTTGCAGGGGACCCAACGAACACCGTGGCACGCGGCGGTGCGCACGGCGGAGCTGCAATCGAAAGGTGAGATTTCTTACTCTGTTTTTCCCGTGATTTTCAATTCGAAAGTCGCGAGGTTGGGCTTAGAGTCGAGAGGATTGGAGGTCAGGGTGAGGTTCAGGAGGGTCCTAGGCGTCGACTAGGATGGTCGCCGTGACGGGGGTGTACACGGCGGAGGTTAGCACAACGGGAGTACCTGTGTGCTCTGTTTTGGCCGTGGGTTCAAAGGGCAAGTCGTGACGATTGGGGCTGAGTCGAAGGTCTAGGAGGGTTGGTTTAGGTTCAGTGAAGTCCAGGGAAGAGTCTGGTGTAGCCACCGTGAAGGGAGGTGAGCTGGGTGGCTGGATCGTGAAACAGGGGGAGTTTGGCCGTCTGGTTCGAGTGTAAGTCGACGATGATGGGGCCATGTTGAGGTGAGAGGAGTAGGGGGATGGATTCCTTGAGACTGGACGAAGCTGTGGGTGAAAAAAAGGGAGTGAAAGGGTGGCTGGACGGTGGAAATTGCCTCTCGCCGGTCCAGGTTGCAGCGCCGGTTCAACACAGTGCGTGGAGGTTGATAACGGTGCACTGTAGCAGGCGCGTGAGGGCCACGCGCAGCCACTTTGGCCGGCGCGTGGGGGCGCGTGCGGCGGCGATGGGGAAAACGATCAACATGGTTTTTGATCTAGGAGTTATGGTGAGTTCAATGGAAGTGGTTTCGAGTTGTTCGGACGTCGTTTGAGGTTAGTTCCGCGAGGGTGACGGTTTAGGGTCTCGGTTTATTACGTTTAGCTTTCGGGGAATTTTGAGGGAATTTAGGTGAACTTTCGTGAACGTGTTAGTGACGTATTTTGATGCTTGTGAACAGGATCGGGATTTCCCGAGGAAGCCGAGGAACGTGCTGGACGTTCGGGACGCGAGTAGGGCTCAGTACTGTGAGTGGACCTTTTTCTTTAAACTCGAACATGCATAACTGTTTTCTATAATTGTTTTATGGTTTTAATTATGATTTTCTGTTTATCGAATATGACTGGTTGATTTTACATGTGCACGGTTTTCGAGGAAGTCCGGTTTTTAGCACGTTTTACGAGAAAGTGGTTGACTTCTGAAATTGATGCTTTAGTTTTGGGATTTCAATTGATAAGTGATTTCTAAATTGGTTTTAAAGTGGAAAAGTGGATTTCCGGATTTGGGTTCGGAATGACGGTTCTGGATGCCGGAAGGGCATCAGACCAGTGATTTCGGATTCGGGTTTGGATGTGGATTGGTAAATGGTTTTCAAATGGTTTTGGGATTGGATTTGCTGGATCAGGATATTGGGTTTAAAGACCCGGATATATGTGACGGGGGACCGGCCGGATTAGGTTTAAAGACCCGGATTGAGTTTAAAGACTCGGGAGTTTAAAGACTCGGATATATTGATTTTCCCCCGTAGGCCTTGAGTTTAAAGACTCGGATATGATTAAGGCCTGGATTGAGTTTAAAGACTCGGGAGTTTAAAGACTCGGATAGGTCCAGCAGGTTCGATCGGGAAATGAGGATTTGATACGGTTTCTGATACTCATGCTATGGTTTCTTATGATATTTTATAGTGTTTTTGTTTCTTATGATGTTTTATAATGATTATTTTATAACTGTGTTCATAACTGTTGGTTATGCATGTGGTTTCAAAACGGAGGGTTAAACTCGGTTTTCATATAAAGTGGTTTTGAACTTTTTGTACTTTCTGGTCCACTCACACTTTTGTTTTAACTTACCCTCCAGGTTGTGGAGCTAGTGCGGGGTCTTGACGTCGAGGTAGTGTCCGAGGCATAGAAGTGCCGTGAGGGATCCCGGAGTAGTTTAAAGTTTTCCGTGTGCGTGTAATTATTGTCGGACTTTAGTTACTTGTATTGTCGTACTATGCTCTGTAAACGATAACTTCGGGATATTCTGTTTAATTACTCCTGCGTCTGACTGGGTTGAGTGAGTTTTACTTGGGTGTTGTGTCGGGGAGTCAGATGGGAGCGGGATTTACCTCGGGTTTCGGGGTGAAACCGGGGTGGGTCCTGACAATTGGTATCAGAGCATAGGTTTGTTGGGTTTGTGGGGTTTGTTGGTTTGTGAGGTTGTGTTCCAGTTGCTTAACTACTTCTATGCCTCTTTCAGTGTGCGGTTGACGATGCCTCCGAGACGTAGACCCTCTCCACAACCTGAAGAAGTAGCAAGAGAGACGGAGAGTGCCACGATTGAGCGAGCCCAGCGACTCGGGGCGACGACGGTTAGTGGTGGGGCTGATCCTGAGGAAGCCCAGAGGTGGATTACCAGACTGGAGCGGATTTTTGCGGTGATGCATTGTCCGCCGGAGGAGCGAGTATTGTTGGCTACGTTCCTGTTGGACGGTGCGGCGTACGAGTGGTGGTATACCCTCGAGTTGTCCGGTTGGGATGCCCATAGTGTGACCTGGGAGACGTTCAGGGAACGGTTTCTGGAGCAGTCTTACCCTCGTTCTTTTCGAGACGCCAAGGAGGCGGAGTTTCTGCAGCTCCAACAGGGGAGTATGAGTGTGGCTGAGTACGAACGGAAGTTCCAGATGTTGTCTCGGTTTGCTCCTGCGTTTGTGGCTACTGAAGCCGAGAAATGTCGTAGGTTTGAATTGGGCTTGCGAGGCGAGATTCGAGCCATCGTGACGGCTGGATCGTTTGCTACTCTCCGCGACTTGTCGGATGCTGAGGTGCGAGTTGAGGCTAGTTTGCCAGTGCGCCGCCGGGAACCATCTATTCCTGGAGCTTCGAGCCAGCGGACACCGAAAAGGGGTAACTTCGGTGGAGCGTCATCGTCGGGCGATGATCGTTTTGGTAGGCCTGGCAGTTTCCAGAGTTCAGGATTTCAGGGGTACCGAGTACCGCCGACTCCGCCAGCGAGTGCGACGTCTGTAGCGTCTACAGGGAGACCGAGCAGTGGACCGGGTTGGAATGTGTGTTTCTACTGTGGGGAGCGAGGTCATTTCCGACGTGAGTGTCCACTGTTGCCACAGGAAGGTGGTGTAGGTCGAGGAGTAGCGGAGCCCGGACAGAGTACAGCGTCAGGAACAGCAGGCTCGAGAGGAGGGGGTGGCACTGCCACTAGTAGTTCGAGGGGACGTGGTAGAGTGTCGGGCTCTCAGGCCCGAGTGTTTTCGATGGCTCAGCAGGAGGTTCAGTCGACACCAGATGCGGGGACAGGTACTTGTCTTACCTTTGGTTGTATTGTACTTTGTTTTGGGTTTTGGTTGTTGGATCCCAGGGTAGAGTCTAGGATGTTCCCTAGGTGGCCTGGGGAGTGTTGTAGTGGAAGGACGACGGAAGGAATAGGAAAAGAGTGACTAACTGATCGATATGAGGTTATTGAAGGAGAGAACCCACAAGCTAGAGTTTGCCTTTAGGACTTTGTAGATTTATGCCGACAGAGGCCGAAGTAACCACCGAGGGAGGAACCAGCCAGTAGGGGAGTAGTTGTGGTTGTACATGAGGATGTACTCTGTGCATGTTGTCGCGTACTTTTAAATGAGGTATTGTAAAATACCTTTGTTTTCTGTTCAAAGGGTTTCCCTTGCGTACACCATATAGTTGATTAATTAGATGTACAATAATGGAAGAGATATATACAGGTCTGAACTGGACCTAACTAGGAAGGAAATAAACTAGCTAAACTAGGCCTAACTTGGAAGGAAAGAAACTAGCTAAGTATGTACAAAAGGAAGGAATCTGTACAGATTCCTAGTTGACCTAGGGCCAGCCGATCATGGAGATTCTCAATCTCTTCTGATTCGGTTGGATCCTTAATACGCCCCCGCAAGATAGTGGAGCCATCAGCGATACCAATCTTGGTACGTAGAAGTTGGAAACGTGGTCGAGGGAGTGGCTTGGTGAGAGCATCTGCAAGATGGTCATCTGTGGTGACATGAGAGACTTGGAAGAGGCCACGTGTGACATGGTCACGAACAAACTGATAGTCAAGATCCACATGCTTCATGCGAGAGTGGAGTGCAGGGTCGGAACAGTAAAATGTGGTGCCAATGTTGTCACAAGAGATAGTGGGAATTCCTTCAACTGTGAGGCCAATTTCACGCAAGAGGGACTGAACCCAGATCAGTTCTGCAGTAGTGGAAGCTACTGCGCGATATTCGGCCTCAGTGGAAGACCGGGAGACTGCTTTCTGCTTCCTGGAACTCCAAGATATGAGATTGCCACCTAGGTAGACCAGATAAGTTGTGGTTGACTTGCGGTCTGCTGGATCTCCTGCCCAATTTGCATCCGAGAAGGCATGGAGATGGTTGAAGGAGTGAGAGGTGGCATGGAGGTGATTGCTGGTCCCACGTTGTAGGTGGAGGCCAAAGAACATGGTCCCTTTGAGGTAGCGCAGCACTCGCTTGAGAGCTTGCCAATGGAGAGTTGTAGGGGCAGGCATGATCTGGGATAGTTTATTGACAGCATATGAGAGGTCTGCTCTTGTGAGATTGAGGTACTGCAGGCTGCCAACAATGCGTTTGAACATGGTTGCATCGGCGGGTGGAGTTCCATCCACTAGGGTGAGAATAGACGAGACAGCTAGGGGAGTGGAGACGGGGTTGGCACCATCCATCTGAGCAGAGTGCAGTAGATCCTGGACATATTTATGCTGGGAAAGAAACAGACCCGAGGAAGTGGTGAGGACTTCGACACCTAGGAAGTAGTGTAGGGGCCCGAGGTCCTTGATAGAGAAGCGGACAGCCAGAGCGTGAATGAACTTAGTGATGAGCTGGGAGCTGCTTCCTGTGACAATTAGATCATCCACATAAACCATAAAAAATAGAGTGTGAGAGCCTTGCCTTTGGAGAAACAGGGAAGCATCCGAGTGGGCATTAACAAAGCCCTGAGTAAGAAGATAGGAGTGAAGCTCCTTGTACCAAGCCCGTGGAGCCTGTTTAAGGCCATAAAGTGCTTTGTGTAGCTTGCATACGTAGGTAGGATGAAGGGTGTCAACAAAGCCAGTTGGCTGGTCCATGTAAACGTCTTCTTGTAAAGTGCCATGGAGGAAGGCATTGTTTACATCCAGCTGCCTTAATGGCCAGCCATTGGTGACAGCAAGGTGGAGGATGAGCCGAATAGTGGTGGGCTTGACCACTGGGCTGAAAGTGTCCAGAAAATCAACTCTAGGACGTTGATGATACCCTTTAGCCACTAGACGGGCCTTAAACCTGTCCACCTCACCAGTAGGAGTGCGCTTGATGCGAAAAACCCATTTGTTACCTACCACGTTTTGGTGAGGGGCTGGAGGCACAAGATCCCACGTGCCATTTCGGATGAGAGCATTCAGCTCATCTAACATGGCACTTAGCCACTTAGGGTCCTTCTTAGCTTGAGAGACACAAGTTGGTTCAACCAAGGAGGGCTGGAGTTGTTTGTTGGTAGTGAGGGCATAGCTGAGGACAGGTTGTTTGGTGCCAGTTTTGGTGCGAGTGAGCATTGGGTGAGTGGACACGGGTCTTGGCAGTGGTGAAGAGGGGTGGGGGCGAGGCGGGCGACGATTATTGGTAAGAATGGGGGTTGCTCGGGGGCAGAGGTGCTGGCGGATGGTAGAGCAGTAGCAGGGGCTGGGCTGTGAGGTGGGTGGTGCGAGATAGGAGAACTGGGCCGCTGGGTGGAGGTGTTGGTCGTGGGCTGTCTGGTGGAGGTAGGCGGAAGGAGCAGAGCATGAGAGGGTTCTGATGCAAGACCATGCAGGAAGGATGTCTCAGGTATGTCCGCTCGAGTGGTGGGTGGTGTGATCACTGCTGATGGTGAGGTGGCAGTGTGAACAGGAACTAGAGACACAGGATCAAGTGTGGAGAGCCAGGTTTGGGTGAGGGGAGGAGTGACGGGAGGGTTCTGGGGGGAGGAAGGGGAACTAGGAAAAGTGGACTCATCAAACTGCACATGACGAGAGACATAGAGTTTGTGGGTGGATGGATCATAACAAAGATAGGCACTCTGGTTTAGAGAGTAACCGAGAAAGACACAGGGGGTGGAACGGGGTAGGAGTTTGTTTGGATTGTAAAGGCGGAGCCAAGAAAAACAGAGACACCCAAAGGTGCGTAGGCGGGAATAGTTGGGTGGGCGGTGGAAGAGTGTTTCATAGGGACTTTTTTTGTGGAGGAGGGGGGTGGGCAGCCGGTTGATGAGATACACGGCAGCCCTGAAGGAATATGTCCAGTAGGACAAGGGAAGGGAGGCCTGATGAAGGAGGGTAAGACCTGTTTCGACAATGTGACGGTGTCGCCTTTCGGCAGCCCCATTGTGTTGAGGGGTGTGAGGAGGGGTGAGGAGGTGATTGATGTCGTGGGATGCAAGGAATGGCTTTAGTTTGATGAATTCACCTCCACCATCAGTATAGAGAGACATGATGGGTTGCTGGAAATATTTTTCAACCAAGGTTTTGTAATCCACAAAGGTGGAAAAGACATCTGATTTTTTCTTCAGGGGATAGAGCCATGTATATTTGGTAAAATGGTCCACGAAGATGACATAATATGAGTTTTTGTCCATGGAAAGGTAAGGGGCAAGGCCCCATACATCACTGTAAATAAGTTCTAGGGGACGAGAGGAAGTTAGGGAAGAGACACCAAATGGTAGTCTGGTACTTTTATTGCAAAGGCATGAATTACAGACAGTTTCTAGATGCTTAGGAGTTACATGAATGGAAAACTGGCGAAGGACAGATTGGAGGACTTTAAAACTTGGGTGGCCAAGACGGCGATGCCAAAGATTAGGGGAGACCACCACACCCACCATAGCTTGAGGTCGTTGAATGGAGGCAGAGGACCACTCGTAGACATCATTCCTACTCTGGCCTTGTAGGAGAACCGCCCCCGTGCTGAGATCCTTCACATGAAAAGAGTGGGGAAAAATTTCAATAGACGTACAATTTTGTTGATTGAATTTAGCAATGGAAATCAGATTTGTAGTAATGGAGGGAACACATAAAACATCTTTGAGAGTGAAGGGAGGGGAAGTGAGAGAGGGTAAGGTGGTTGAACCCTTGTGGGAGATACCAAGACCCTTACCATTACCAATGATGATTTCATCGGGGCTAGTGTACTGGTGGGCATCTGAGAGATGACGAGTGGTGTTGGTGACATGATGTGAGGCACCAGAGTCCAGAAGCCAGCTGCTGGAGTGAGCTTGAGTGGCCGGGTTTGCCATGGGAGGAGAAGCCAAGGGAGTGGGAAGCTGGGGACAACGCTTGGTGGTGTGGCCCTGGACACCACACAGTTGACAGAAACCACGATAGCCAGTACCAGGCTGGTTGGAGTGGCGATTGGTGGAGTTTCCGTGACCAGAAGGGCGGCTGCCGGAAGAAGGCTGTGAATAACGGCTAAAAGTGTGGCCACGGTGAGCCTAGGACACCTGGGCTGTTATGGGAGGACTAGGGGCTGAAGGGGCTTCTCGATTGGTGGCTTCTTCATGCTGAACCAGCATGTCATGCAAGTTTTCAAAGGACACAGGGGTGTCCCTTGAACAGACAGCCACTGTAATGTCCTTGAATTGGGGGCCCACGCCATTGAGGACATGAAGCAGCAAATCGTCATCAGAGAGAGGAGTGTCAATGGCCGCAAGTTTGTCAGAGAGAAGACGAACCTCTTGGAGGTAGTCAGAGACGGGGCGGTCACCATGGCGAAGAAGAGTAAGTCTCTCCTTGAGGCCAAGCACACGGCCACGAGCCTTGCTGGCATGGATATGGGTTAGGCGCTGCCATGCAGCGACAGAGGTTGTGGCGGCAGCAATGAGTGTGATGACTTGAGGGGAAACTGAAGCCAAAATCGAGTAGAGAAGAAGCTGGTCCTGGCGGAACCAGAAGGCGCGGAACCCAGGTTCTGTTGCTGGTGGGCAGGGATGAGAGCCATCCACGAAACCCATTAAATCATACCCGTGAAGAAGGGCATGGAACTGGGCACACCAAGTGAAAAAATTGTTGGCCGTGAGCTTGATCGGAAGCTGGGTGGCAGTATTAATGGTGATGAGGGCGGGTAGATTAAGGTTTGGGTCACCGGTGGTTGGTGGGAGGGTAGGATTGAAAGGGGCGGCAGTGGTTTAAGCAGCAGCTGCGGTGGGTTGGGCGGCCATGGATTAGGGTTTGCTTCTGGGTGTTTTTTTTTTCTAGAGTTTTGCTCGGTGGAGCTTTAGGGCTTTGATACCATAAAAGGTATTGAGAATACTTCTGTATTTCTTGATTAATTAGATGTACAATAGTGGAAGAGATATATACAGGTCTGAACTGGACTTAACTAGGAAGGAAATAAACTAGCTAAACTAGGCCGAACTTGGAAGGAAAGAAACTAGCTAAGTATGTACAAAAGGAAGGAATCTGTACAGATTCCTGGTTGACCTAGGGCCAGCCGATCATGGAGATTGAGATTGATTCTCAATCTCTTCTGATTCGGTTGGATCCTTAATACTTCATACTTTGCCTCATTGGTTTAAAGCCTTAAAGTTGAATCAAAAGGCATATTCAAAGCTTCACATGATAAGGTATGCTTACCACGGGCCCCACTCCGAATTCAATGTGGCAGGCTGACCCGTACACATATAGAGTTCAGATGGCATTGAATTTTCTAGAGGAGATGAGGTTTTCCCTTCCCTTGACTTTGCAACTCACTGCTTGCTGACTTTTGTTGGTTCTTCCTTCATGTACTAGGATGTGTTGTAGGTGAACTCCGAGATGAGATCGATGATGTTTGGCCTTTCTCAGATGGTCTTGGGGCATAGGTGATGTCGAACTCACTGAGTTTGATTGCCTATTTGATTATCTTCTAGATGTGTCAAACTTCTATAGAACTTGCCTGAGCTGTTTGTTTGTTAAGACGAAGATCGGGTGAGCCTAGCAGTAAGGTATGGGCCTTCTTTCCATGGTTACCAAGGCAAGATGGAGCTTCTTTATATCGCAATATTAGGTCCTCGTAACTTAAAATGCTTTTCTGATGTAGTAGACTAGGTGTTCTGCTCCCTTTGTTGTCTTAATTAGAATGGAATTAATAGCTGAAGTGGATACTAAGCGGTATATGGTCAGTTGTTCTCCAATGTCCGGGCGAGCTACTATGGGTACCCTGCTCATGTAATCCTTTAGAATTCTAAATGAATTTTCGCACTCAATGGTCTGTTTATTGGTCTCATATTGGTCTTAAGAGCCTTGAAAAATGGTAGACACTTGTCCATTGCTCTGGATATGAATCGGGTGAGTGCCACCACTCTCCTAGTTAGAGTTTGGATTTCCTTTATAGTGCATGGTAGCTACACATCTAGGATTTCCTTGATCTTCTTGGGATTTTCTTTTATCCCCCGCTTGTTGATCATGTAGCCGATAAATTTTCTAGAGCTGATGGCTTAATAATGAAACAAGTAGTTCAATTTAGATTCAAAGCTTCTAACAATGAAGCAGAATATGAAGCATTAATTAGTGGGCTCACACTCGCTAAGGAGTGAGGAGTCAAGAAACTCGATATTCATTATTATTCGCAGTTGATCTCTAATCGGTGAATATGCTGCACGAGACAAATGCCTTTTGACATTAAGTGGGCCAAGATATTTTGGGGCAGGCCCAATGGATGAATGACAATTGCCCACCCAAATTGATACATGCATATCTGTTCCTATTGCTTGTTCGTCCAAACCAAACCCAAACAACTCGATCTCGTTCAACCATCACCCCAATCCCTTTCCCCACCTAGTTTCAATCAAAGAGAGAGATAGGGAGTGGCTGAGGAGCTGGGACGGCGGTGGTGAGGCAGCAAAACCGCCGTGGACAGCGAAGGAGGCCAGAACTGAGGTAAACTCGTAACTAGTGGATAGGATCCAGAGGACCAGTAGACACCGTGTGACGACCCGAGAGTCGAGACCGTTGTCGGTCGTGTCATGTCGAATTGGAGAGTGTACTACAAAGAGCGGCTGAGGTCATGGATGACCTAGTGGACGACTCTAGTTGAGTCTAGTTGAGACTGGTTAGTAATAGGAACGTTGATCCTATTTGGCACATGAGGCCATGTTTCGGTGTGTCGAATCCCGGAGGGATGTCGACTGGTAGGAGATGCCCTGAGTAGCTGTTGTGTGGCATGGTAGGCTGTGATTGCGCATGTAGCACTTGTGCAGTGTTTGGCACAGAGTATGGCCATGTTCTTGTTTAGGCCAGCGGTTGGAAGCCGTAGAGTTACGAGAGAACGAGGTCCTCGGATCATGGTTACTGGTTGGTGCTGCACCAATATCGAGGTATGACGACTCTTCGGAGTCGAGAGCGGTGGATCGGTCAGGATGGTAGGGTTGCAGCGGGCAACCGAGTTTTTGATGACCCTAGTAAGAGATTGATTGGAAAAGTTACCAGGAGTGTGGTACTTGTCGACCGGATCCTGAGGTGGACCGATTGGTGGATGTTGCATGTTTAGTGGTTGGTACCAGCGGTGAGTTGACCGCATGGATTTGGAGTCTCGATAGCAGAGTATTTCTGAGATTAGTCTGCACAAGGTTGTGGCAGACGCTGCTATCGATGGACGTGATCGAGTCTTATCGAGTGGATAGACTCAGGTTGCCATGACGACTGAGATGATGGAGATTCGTCAGTCGTGACGAGGATAATAAGGTACGTGAGTAACACGTAGTACGAGAACAGATTCTGGATTTGACTCAGTTACGACTGAATGCGATCGCAGAATGAGACGTTGACTTTGGATGTTGGCACACTTGCCACACTACCTCTATGAGGTGACTGTGATGAGTGCGATATACCTGGGTGAGTGACAGGTGCCCTAGATATTCTTGGACGAATCGCACGAGTGTGAGTGTTGGACTTGATCCCATAGAGTTGGGTCGTGAACCAGTATACCGACAGAAATGGTAAAAGTGCCCTAGAATGGCAACACGTGAGTTCAGTAGGCACTGAGCGAGACAGAGAGGATCTCGAGTGGCTCAGTGCGAGGCACGGTGAGTACTTGGTTTGGTAACCAGTTCCCTGATGATACGAGACATGAGGCATGAGTGTGTGCCCAGGAGTGGTAACGTTAAAGGTTGAAATGCCTAAGTGGTGATTGGAAAAAAAGGTATAAATGGATGACGTAATGGGTCGGTTGGTCAGATATGGTGGTATGTAGAGATTTGGCTGCAGATCACAGCAGGACTCGGTTGTGACTCTTCAATCAAGCAATACATCGGATTAGGATGAATGGACATCCTTTTGGATGTACATAAACATTCGTAAACGGACAGGCGAGTTGGATTGTTTATGGACACGTGGATGATGTCCGAGTGAGTTGGGGACTTGGAAATTGTTTGCATATAGGACGCGGGAATACTCGTGTAATGAGTGTGCTCAGTAATTGGAAAAGAAGCATGCTACCAATGTGATTGGAACCTCGGAATCAAGAGAGGTTGCGATTGAGACGATGAGATGAGTACTTGATTCTGCATTGGTGATGGATATTCTAGATGTCACTGAGTGTTACTTCTCGATTTCAGCTCTTTAACAAATAGTGCTTGGTGCTGGAGGATGACATAGGATGAATTTTGATGTCATCATCTTGAATTCTCCTTGATTCTTCCCTAGGTGGGACGACGAGGAGTGATATTACAGCTAAAGGGTTCAAAGAGGGTGTAAGAACCGAACACTTGGCTATGGATCAAATTTGATTGACTTGACGAGTAGAAGGTATTTAGTGTCACTGGATGTGATGAGTGAGTGTCCACTACCTTGGACCCATAGTGGACCCGTGTCGGTATTATGGATCGAGTCGTGTGGTGACGATCAGGATGATCGAGATCATTGAGGTGATTGTAGCGACTATGAGTCGAGTAGACCGAGGTCCGGTCGTTATTGAGGAGAATCGTACTGCTGATTATGCTAAGCTAGGAGCAGAGGAAAATCGTTTTATGCGGCAGTTGAAGAATCTTTATGAATGGTTGGTGAGATAACAAGAAAGAAATTGTTATGGGAGCGTATGATCTATCTTGGTTATGAGAGTAGAGATTGTGATGGATTGATGTTCGCCTGGTGATGAACGGTTGAAGTTCGAGCCATGATTGGAGTGTGGGAAGTAGTGCGTGGTTGGAAGTTGCGAGAGTGCAGCACTTGAGTAGGCCGAGTAGTGCCTTGATGATTGATGTGATATGGGTGCACCAGTGTGTGGTGCATGTTGGACATGAGATGGTGATCGGATTGGATCCGATGGGGACAGTTCGATGAGTACCATGATCGGATGTGTTCCGACACGATGATAGGATGATTGGATGTCGACTACTGTGTTCTCGAGTAAAGTGGAGTGGTAGGGTTCAGTGTTTGATGTGAGCGGAGGCTCAAGGTCACGGATGACAAAGGGAACCCTACAGTGCAGACGTGTTATCTCTGTTGAGACAAGTATTTGATTGGGATCCAGATACACCCAGGATGGGTACAATGTCAAATGTGTTTCCACAGGATACGTGGTGTGACGGTTTGGGACTCGAGTGAGTCAAGGTTTCAGCATCGATTGCTGAGTGACACGAAGTACGATGTGAGGACTCGAGAGCGAGTCGAGATCAGAGTAGCACAACGAGAGCGCAGTGGAGCCGGGAGTTACCAGCAGGTCACGATAGTGGTTGTGACCTATAGTAGTTGATGGGATTGGCTTCCGTACGAAGTCAATCGGGCATATAGTGGTACTGAACTTAATCGGTGTCTGATCTGTTCGAATAGGTTTGGAGTGATGTGACTCTCACTAGAGTCAACAAAGATCACTAAAGGAGGCAGTATGGGTACCGAGGTCGATAGATGCATTAAGTTTGAAGATGACTTGCGAGATGGGATTCGTGAGATTGTGATGGCAGGATCTATAGGTTGTTGTTTGATTAGATGTTGAGCTGGATGTCAGCTTGGATGTGATAGCCCTTAGTTGGAATATGTAATTCAGCCTGACGACTGTAGGTTGGAATGTGTTAGAGCGGGAGGCCGAAAAGCCGTTTGGATGACAACCTAGTATAGCTGACCTGTCAAGAGTGAGTGACATGCGAGATCGACGAGTGTTGGCATCTCGAGTGAGACTTACCAGCCGAAGTGTGGCTGTGTCGGACGTGTACTTTTACACGGCCACTCTCGTGATATGTGCAAAGCCCGAGTTGGAGACATGATTGGATTTCCATAGTTTGGTTATGGAATTGGGTCAATTGGAATTTCGAAGACGAAATTATTTAAAGAGGGGAGTTTGTAATGACTCGTCCCTGATTTTAAGGATTAATTAAGACTAATGACGGATTAGTGAGGCTAATTGGGGATTAGTCGAGGATTAATGGACATTCAGCGCAAAATTATGATTTTGCCCCTAAACGAGGGTAAAAAGTTAATTTTTGATCTGGGAGGTACGATGGCCAAGGACCAAGGACTGTTACGTAGATCGAGTCGATACGAGTCCGTAGACAGGCGGCACGTCGAAATCGGACGTTCAATGGAGAATTTACGGTTCACAAAAGTTAGAGGGAACTATTGCACGTTTTACGAGACGAATGCCTTTTCGCATTAAATGGGCCCAAATATTTTGGACCAGGCCCAATGGATGAATGACACTTGTCATTCATCCATTGCCCACCCAAATTGATACATGTATATCTAGTCCCCTTACTTGTTCGTCCAAACCAAACCCAAACAACCCGATCTCGTTCAACCATCACCCCAATCCCTTTCCCCACCCAGTTTCAATCTGAGAGAGAGTTAGGGAGTGGCTGAGAAGCTAGGACAATAGTGGTGAGGCAACAGAACCACCGTGGACAGCGGAGGAGGCCAGAACTGAGGTAAACCAGTAACCCCTTCGATTTTCAAAATTTGAATTTGGGTTTTTGAACGTTAAAGGGTGTGTTTGTCGGTAGGGGAATGTTTATTTGGTTCAGATAAGGGTATGGGAAAGGCTTTGGGAGGCAAAGAAGGGCTGAGACGCCCTGGGGGTGCCGAGAAAAACAGAGGTCGTGGGGGTTCGATTTACACGGGGGGTTTCTAGATTCCTTTGTATAATTTAAGGATATAGGATGATAGGAAACTTTGAAATAAGGAGATTAGGATTGGATTAGATTGAATTGGACCAAAAATGAGGGATATAGGACGCCCTGGATCGGTCACACCGGTTCAGCTGGACCGGCTGACTAATGGACCGGTCTGAACCGACCGAATCATAGGGAAGAGGACGACTGTGTAGTGGCGCGTGGCTCCCATGCGCAGGGGCTATTACCGATGCGTGTGGGTGCGTGGCCCATTTTCTAGGGAAGGTTCTACCATGTGAAATCATCCTTTCGATGTAACGAACATTTTGGGACTGGTTTCGAGTCGATCGGACATCGTCTCGATAAAGTTCGGGGTGTCCGAAGATTTAGGATCGACTTTAAAAATATTTAAAAATTCCAAAAAAATTTGGCCTTTTATGAGGGGTTAATTAAGTCGTTAGTAACCCTCTATTCTGATTTGGATAGGTTCGGGAGCTCCGGAGATGGTGATTGGCCAGGGAGAGGCGTATGGCATGTGTATTGAGACGCAACTTCAGACGGTCTGTGAGTGGACCTTTATTTTTAAATTGATGCATGCATAAATGTTTTATAAGTGTTTTAGAAAAGAATTTATGATGCCATGAGTGCATTTGTTTGTGGTAGTTAGTATTGACGTGTTTGCACGCTTTTCGAGATTTCTGGCTTTATGTCGTGCCTATACGTGCTATGTTTTCTATGATAGTTTTATGGAAAAGTTTTGAATTTGAAAACATGGAATCAGGCTTGAGACCCATTTGAATTGGAAACTAATGGACTTGAAGTCCATTTGATTTAATGTGAAATCGGGCTAGAGGTTAAAAATCGGGCTAGAGGCCTATTTGAGCTATACAATCGGGCCGGGGGCCCCGTTGGTTACGAATTCGGGCTTGAGGCCCAATTATGGTTTATAAACATGATTTCGGGTCAATGACCCATATTTGGATTTACGATGGTTTATGAAAAACCCGGGTGTGGCCTTTTGAATGGTTTTGGAAATGAATTATGAAAATGGTTTTTCGTATACCATCCTCATTGAATGGATGCCTTCCAGACGTCTCGTAGTATCCTGGAGTGGCGGGTTGTCTCATCCAGATGTCTCGTAGTATCCTGGAGTGGCGGGTTGTCTCCTCCAAACGTCACGTAGTATCCTGGAGTAGTCACAGGGCATTGCCTGTGAGGGGTCATTGCACTGAGCGACTAGTCTGTATAGTGACTCAGGTGCAAGATTTCCAGAGGTTAAAACTTCCCCCTCAGGGAGAGTCATTGATCTGCAGGTCATTGACCTGGGTGGACCTTGGGGAGACTTGGGATTTGAGACCCCGGGTAGCATGTGTAGCTTGGAACCGTGATAGTGGTGTGGATTGCGACATCTCGAATGTCAGGCATCAAGGATGCCGAGGATTGGTTTTGGGCTGAGTCCCACTGGTAATTGTTTTGGGCTAAGACCCACGTGATGTGATTTGGGCTGAGTCCCATATGTAATTGATTTGGGCTGAGTTCCCACGTATAGTTTGATTTACGGTTTTGGGCCAAGTTCCCACTATAATGGATTTGGACTTACGATGGTTTATGGAACATGCTTTTTAGTGAAGTGCATAAATATCTTCTTTTTTTTTTAAATGTTTTCTAAACTATTGATTTTCTTACACTCACAGCTTTTCATGGTTTTAATGTCTTTCAGGTTGATCGCAGATGTGGGCTGTAGTGGAGACCGAGACATCACACTCCTCCTCTAGATCCCGGCGTACTCTAGAAGCCCGGTGGGGTTAAAGTCAGAATTTTCCCTTGTCTGACTGTAACGACCCGTCCCGCGAACTGGGGTTAAGGAAGTGTTTAAGGTAAGATTAGTGAGCTTAATCGGGGGTTAGTTGGTCCCGATAAGGTCGTTAGCCTAGAATGACGATTTTGCCCCCGGTTTGGGCAAAAAGTTGACTTTTAGTTCGGGCGGTCAATTGGGTTTTGACCGATGACCAGGACGTAGTTTAGGACGTCAGGAATCCGTAGGCAGGTGGCACGCCCGATTCCGACATCCGAGGAGAAAGTTATGATGTTCGGAAGGTTGAGGGCATAACCGTAATTTGGTTAAACTAGGGGAAAATTTGACTTTTCGTACGATCGGGTTTTGACACGTTGACCTAGGATCGTTAGGTAGATCTCGTCGTCCTGACTTCAGCGACAGGCGGCACGTGGTCATCGGACCTAGGATGAGTAAGTTACGGGTCTAAAACGGTAAGGGCAAAATTGTAATTTTGGGTTGAAAGAGGGGTATTTTGGTCTTTTGGCTGTTTGGGGATTTGTCCAACAGGACAGGGGCAGGTGTACAACTGAGATTGGGACATTTGTGAGAGGGGCTTTGGGATGGTGACACGTGCAAAGGGTCTAGTGGGTTCTAGTGTGCACGGCTCCAACTATTTTGGTCGTGTGGTCGTGTGTGTGTGTTCGAAGAAGAGAGAAACAGAGAGTGTGGCTGAGAGGGAAAATCTATCCGGTGAGGGAAGTGTGTGTGTGCTGGTGAGTGAAGAAGTGAGAGTATGGATTCAGTGAGGATTGATGAGTGAATTGAGTGTAATCTGGTGTGAGGAAACTGGTGATGTGCAGGGTGAGTTCACGGGGAAAACCAGAAAAACAGGGAGAACCGAGGGAGTTGGCGGTGGTGTGGCCGTGTGTTGAACCAATTGGGCTCGAGAGAAGACTAGAATGGCTCTGTGGACTCCAGGGAGTGCGACGGTGTGCATGGTGGCGATCGACAGCAGGTAATTTCGCACCCCCGTTTAGTTGCTCTGTTTTTCCGTTAAGTTCAAACCGTGAGTCGTGGGTTTAGAGGACGAGTCGAGAGTTTTGGGGAGTTGGGTGAGACTTAGCGAGGTCCTAGGAACCGTGTACGGTGGTTGCCATGACTGAGGAATGGCTGGTTGGCCGGGAGGAAGAACAGGGGATTGATCGAGTTTTCCTTCGAGTTAGGGACGATGATATAGGGGTTGTGTTGAGGTGTCTGAGTGAGGGGAATGGATTGTGGAGGGCTGGACGAAGAGGATGGTGGAGAGAGGAGCAAAATTGGTGGCGGGACGGAGGAGAACCGGCCACGCCGGTTCGAGTTGCGGGGACCGGTCTGAACCGGGTTGACTAGAGGTTGCTGGTGACTGTTCACGCGCGTGGGTTTCACGCCCAGGAGCTTCCAGACCCGTGTGGGGGCGCGTGAAGGGTAGTGTGGGGAAGTGTCCAACATGACTTTTAAAGTATTCGATGTAACGAACATTTTAGCGTTGGTTTCGAGTCAATCGGATATCGGCTCGATATGTTTCGGACTGTCCGAAGGTGTTAGGCCTCGGTAAAAAATAGTCAAAAATACGGGAAAATTATGGGGCTTCAGTATGAGTATTGTGAAGTAGTTAGTGACCTTATCTTGGGATTTGGACAGGTTCGGGAAAGCCGAGGATAGCGACTGGCCGGGGACGGCGTAAGTGCGCGCGTATCGAGGCGACGCTGAAATGGTCTGTGAGTGGACCTTGCTTTCTAACTCTTGATGCATGCATATATGTTTTTAATATGTTTTCATACATGATTCTATGATTTGATTTATGATTGTGATGGTTTACGGTTTGTGCACGTTTTTCGAGGAAATACGGTTTTCACGTTTTACGAGGTTTTGGTAAATATCATGATTTAAACTTGGCTTAGTGAAGTGATTTCGAGATTTGAAATACGGTTGGATTTCAAGAAAAGTAAAAGGATTTTGAAAAGTATTTTCGGGCTTGAGACCCAGTTCAAAGGTGTTTTCGGAAATGTGATTTCGGGTTTCGAAATCGGAATTTCGGGTGACGATTCGGAATTCGATTCGGGACTTGGAGTGGATTTCAGGTTTGGGTTCGGAATGATTATTCCGGATGCCGGCTTACGGAATGAGGGTTGCGGACTCGGATCTGGAAAGGAAATGGATATGAGTTCTGGATTTGGATATGGAAATGGAAAATGGTTTTCAAATGGTTTTGATTGGATTTGCTGGATTTGGTGATTGGGTTTAAAGACCCGGATATTGATTTGACGGGGGACGGGCCCGGATTGAGTTTAAAGACTCGGATATATTGATATTTCCCCCGTATGCCTGTTGAGTTTAAAGACTCGGGAGTTTAAAGACTCGGATTATTGAGGCCTGGTTATTAAGTTTAAAGACTCGGGAGTTTAAAGACTCGGATAGATCCAGCAGGTTCGATGGATAAGAATGTGGCTTTAAATGTGTTTTGGGTTTTCACTGAGACTTGATGATGATGTTTTGGGCAGTGGCCCGGATGAAAGGTCTTTTTTAATGGTTTTGGGCTGAGGCCCGGGATTTGAGGAAAAGGAAAAATGTGTTTGGTTTCTCTTACATGGTTTTATGACATGGAATTGATATGCATGCATTGGTTTTAAAACGGAGGGTATAAATGTATGTGTTTTCGGATAACTGTTTTGGAACTTAAACTTTATTTTTGTCCACTCGCAGTCTTTTCGTGTTTTCGATACCCTCCAGGTTGTTGAAGTGCGGGCTGTTGGTCGAGAGAGACGGAGACATCATACGTACAATCCACAGTAGACTCTGCGCACTCTAGGAAGTTCGGAAGTTTCTGGAAGGTCGGGTCGGAACTCCCTTGTCTGATTTACGTGTTACACGGAGGTTAGACATCAGTTTGGCCCTTGTGTCATACGCAAGTCAGACAGGAGCGGGGTTTAACCCTTAATCCCGGGGGATTAGGGGTGGGCCCTGACAGACTTCATGTCAGACGGGATCAGGCGCGTCCTGCGTTAATCCCGAGGGGATTTAGGACTGGTCCTGACAAGTGGTATCAGAGCACGATTAGCTCTTATGTTGTGCGCAGGTCGAGGATGTGATGTCTCTACAGTGATAAAAGCCCGTCATCAACCTGATAGTTAGGGCAAGAGTATGAGGATTCAGTGGAATCGAACCCTAGTTAGGTTTTGTTTAGCACGAGGTGCAATGGTTTAGGGTTCGTTTGGCACATGATGCCTTGTTTTCGAGAGGTTGGATCCAGAGTAGGATCGATTTGATTGCGAATCTGACGGCTTAGAGCCATAGTGTACTGGTGGATAGGATCCAGGGGACCAGTAGACACCGTGTGACAACTCGAGAGTCGAGACCGTTGTCGGCCGTGTTATGTTGGATTGGAGTGACAGGACCCATCCCAATCCCCCCGGGATTACCGTGGAATGTGCCCTGCTCCCGTCCAACAAGGGGTGTCAGACAAGGGATAACCAGAGCCACTGCCCAACGGGGCATCCAGAGTGCGCAAGGAGCGATGGAGGAGGTGTGCAATGTCCCAGCCTCTGCTGCAATCGCATCCGTGATCAACCTGAAGGGCATTAAAACCAAAAGCTGTGAGTGGACAAAAACCAGTAAGTTCATCAAATACATTTATAAGACATTTATGCCCTCCAATAAAAACGTATGCATGCCACCAAAAACCAGTAACCAAAACGTTTGCTCAACCGAGCCATTAGGGCCTTAGCCCGAAAACCGTTAACCAAAAACCAAATGTGGGAACTCAGCCCAAAACCGTGGAATACTACCACCATACATATTAAAACCATGTGGGTCACCACCCACGACCATAATTGAACATCAATTTAAAATCCAAAACCATTTAGGGTCCCTGACCCGACATACCATTTCATAACCAATAATCCATTTTTACCACATAACACATATCCAACCAATAAGCCATTTTATTCATTAATCCATATTTTACCATTACCATCACCAGCATCCCAGATGCTTAGCGTCCCAGACGCTAGACGTCCCTGACGTCATATCTCACGGTTTCATAAGCTACGCGTGCTGCCCGGGGTCTCTCCGGGTCCATATATCTGACATCCCTGATGTCTGACGTCCCTGACGTCAATCATAGCAATCCTGCTCCTGAGTCATCATACGGTCCGGCTGCTCCGTATAATGACCCCTCGCAGGCAATGCACCGTGACTTCCCCAGTGTCCCAGACATCTGGAGGAGACCATCATATATTCTTGTATCCAGATGGTATATGGAAAACAGTTTTATTAAATCCTTTTATCACATCATTACCATTGGGCCCTGCCCGAAATTTCCATAAAACCACATAATTCCATTTAGGGTCCCTGACCCAAAATCACAATTATTAAATATAGGGTCCCTGACCCGAAATCACCATTATAATCCAATTGGGCCTCATGCCCGATTTTTATGAACCACTGGGCCCACGGCCCGATTTGTAAACCAACTGGGCCCGCAGCCCGACTTATAAACTCACTGGGCCCACGGCCCAAATTCGTAAATCAACTGGGCCCCTGGCCCGATAACATAACTCAAATGGGTCTCAGCCCGATTTCATACCAACTGGGCCCCTGGCCCGATTTCATTAACCAACTGGGCCCCCGGCCCGATATTCAAATGGACTCCAAGTCCGAAATTTCCAAAACAAGTGGGCCTCAAGCCCGAGTTCATATTTCCAATTTCAAAACCATTTCATCACATTATATCCAAGTCATAAATATGGAAAATCCATGTAAAACTGGAAACCTCGATTTACGTGCAAGCACGTAAATCGCCTCGAAATACGTGAAACCGTACAATTTACCAACAACCAAACCAACATCATACAATCACAACCACAATCCATATAAAACATTTAAGCATGCATAGAATTTATAAAACCAAAGTCCACTCACAGACCGTTTTAACCGTGTGCCTCGATACGCGTGCCACCGGCCCTCCCGGGCCACACCACTATCACCGGGACTCCCAATCCTGTCCAAATCACATTAGAGGGTCACTAACCTCATCATTAACATCCTATCAAAGTCCCGTAATTTTCCCGAATTTTTACTTATTTTTAAACTTAATTTAAAACCTTCGGACATCCCGAACACTATCGAGACGGTGTCCGATCGACACGAAACCAATTCCAAAATGTCCGTTACATCGAATGGATTAAAAGTCATGTTGACCTCACCTCGAGATTCGTGCCCACGCGCCGCCACGCGCCGCTGTGAGTGGCTGCGCGTGAAACTCACGCGCCGTGAACAGTGTCACCGTTCTGACCCGTTTCTCTGATAAACGGGTCACCGTGACCCGCGGCCCAACCCGACTGGTTCTCCGCCATTCCTTGACCATTTTCAGTTCTGTTTGTTCCTACAAGATCGTCTAAGTTAAACTAAGGGTTTTGTGGAATTAAAAACTAGAAAACACGTCTAGATTGTACCTCCTCGATCAAGAAGCTCACGGCCAAAACTCCACCGTCGACTGCTCCCAGTTCCGACCACCATTCTCCTCGAAAACGGTCCCTACCAACTCGTTTCATCCCCAAGATCAACATCCTGGCCACTAAATTGATTAACACACCGTAAAACTCAGGCTGCCATTTTTATACCCGAAACGAACTCACGGGTTCGAGGCTTACCTCGCCGCCGTGGCTCCCGCCGTGGCCACCAGCACGCTCAGTTCGACTCCAGGAACATCATTCACCTCTCCAAAACGATCAAACACCATCTCACAACGATTTCCAATTTCTGAGTTTTCGGACCTCCCCTGTTTTCCTCTCCGCCGCCAACCTCGCCGTCTCCCGTCGTCTCCCGTCATCCCTCAAGCCTCACCGTGCAGCTAAACTCTTTCACACACCAACACAGAGGAGATTGGTGAGGTGGTTTGGATGTTTGGGTGTTTTGGGCCGATTTGGTTCCTCTCGGGTCTGGGGAGATTTTTGGCCGTGCAGGGTGGCTGTGGGGCGGTGGTGGCCGTCTGGAGGTGGCTGGTGGTGGTGGTCATCTGGAGGTGGAGCTAGGCAAAGGAGGTGGCCGTCTGGATGTGTGTTTGTTCAAGGGAGCAAGTCGTGCTCACGGGTTGAGAGAAAATGCAAGTGAGATTGAGTGTAGTCTGATCAAATAATGGGAGAGGGAATAAATCAACGGCCCAGATTCAATCTGAGGTTTAAAATGAATGGTGAGGATTTAAGGAGAGGAAATGGATTAAATAATCCAATGGCCAACAAGGATCCAGATTTTAGGGATTGAAGGGGATGATGACATGTGTCACTCATCAAGGGTCCAGATTCGTCAATTACTATTCATTATTATATTATTATTTTATTCCGAGTCTCGGTTAATCGCAATTACGTCCGTGACCATAACTTCGTCGTCGAATCTCCGATTTCGGCATGCCGCCTGTCGTTGGATTCGTATCGACGAGACCTACGTAACGGTCCTTGGCCCTCGTCCATCGGACCTCCCGGTCAAAAAGTCAACATTGGCCCCTAATAAGCCAAATTACCAAAATACCCCTCAACTTCTGAACACCATAACTTTCTCTACGAATGTCGGAATCGAACGTGCCACCTGTATATGAACTCGTGACGTCCCGAACTACGTCACGGTCATCGGTCAAAGTCCATTTGACCGCCCAAACAAAAAGTCAACATTTTGCCCACGACCAGGGGCAAAACGGTCATTTTGCACAATTTATCCGATTCCGCCCTACTAACCACCGTTCAACCTCACTAATCAAGATTAATCACTAAACTAATCCCGGAATTCGGGACGGGTCGTTACAACCTTCCCTCCTTAATAAATTTCGTCCTCGAAATTCCAACCGCTCTAAACTCAACGTACTTCCCTCCTTAATAAATTTCGCTCTCGAAACTTGATTACCCTGATTCCACAAACACCCCGTGGAAAGTGGAATCGACCACGCAACACGTGTACACCCGTACACCAACTACTTAGACAAAACTTGTCTACGCCCAAACGTACCACTAGTACTCAAAACGTAACGACTACATTCGACCCCGTCGAATGACTGAAACTACTTGTTTCGAATTTGACACCACTTGTCAAATCGACCCTCTCGTTAACGCAACAACTCGACGGTTCCTTTCCCACTCCCACTAGGAGTCAGCTGACCCCACTCAACGATCTATGTTGACACATCCTGACAAACTGTCACCACACAGTTGTTGTCAGTCGAAAACTGACACTAGACTCACTCGTGGCTACACATGCCACCAACGTACTCGACTCACCAATACCCTTACCGACATTTCACATGACCTGTGTGTAATTAAACACATCGGAATTACCATGACCCATTGCATAGTAATGTCCGATCCACAACCAATCCCATGGTATCGGAACCAATCCGACTACCAACACGTTCACCAACACACCTCGGGTATATCCCGTATACCGTAACTAGACATTACAAGTCTACAAGTATTGTACCTCGAACCATGTACGAAGTACACACATCTACCTAATAACTAGACTACAACCACCTAGGTCATAGCCGAACGCGTTCCAATAATGGAGTACGTTTGCCCAATCCAGCATGAGACAAAACGAAACTCCACCCAACATCTAGTTCCAATTCCGAATCCAAATCCGCAATTTCGTAAGAAATCCCGGATCCAAACCCAGACATCACAGTTTAACTCATTTCCAAATCCGAATCCGAAATCATTATTCCGTAAGCTAGCATTTGGAATAACCATTCCGTACCCAAATCCGGAAATATACTTTCAAGTTTCAAAATCGAATCCTGAATCGTCACCCAGATATTCGATTCCAAATCCCGAAATCTCGTTCACATTTACCAAGACACACCAAAACCGAACCTATCGGTTACCCGTTCAATACACTTGATTGACTTCATAGGGAAGCCAATCCAACCTCCACACGTCTAAGGTTGACAAAATTCAACTAACTCGAAAACCTACTCACCCGAGTAAAATACCATACGGGGCCCACTTCGAAAAGAAGTTCAATCCCGTCATTTACGACTCACGTACCAAGGTAAGAGTGATATACTCTCCCCCTATCTGAATCATCAAGGTCACGACCCAGATAGACACTGTGTCCCTGACAATAACGTCAACATCCTAGATCGCCACAACGATCGACAACCGTCTCCCACAACTAGACAGATCAGTCAACGACGAGACACGTCGAGACTGCGGATTCTCACGGATTACCTTGTATCAGTCCTTGTCATTCCACCTAGGAAAAACCAAGGATGATCCAAAATGATGACGTCAAAACTCATCCTACGTGGATGCAACAAAAACTCACTGCACTCACCACGCCACGTACCCCAACGTCGTCTGCCACCAAGCAGAAACGAAAAATCTCGTTTACCTAATTTCGAACACGTAGCTCCTCCTAATGACTTCACAACACACATGGGCCCACCAACCAATACACGCTCAACGTACTGGTAACTACAGTCAATGTCTGCCAGGGCAGAAAGCAAGAAGTCAACCCCAATGACTTCGGAATACCAATCACCAAGAACGAACACCACTCTCGTTCCCCAATCACAACGCTTCTCGAATTTAAGGTTCCAACCATGCTGGAAACAGACATGCTCCCAACAAGACGTCAAGTCTAACCACTAGACTTCCTACCTCCTCAATTCACTTGGACAACCCCGTGTCCACAATCAATCCGTTATTGTCCCGTTCGCACATCCCGACCTTTACCGATTCAACACTCGGTTTCCCAAGTTCTCAATTACAAATTCCTACCTTTATACCACTAATGGTTTTCCTCGTCTTTTCCAGTTTTACTCATTTCCATGTACATTTTAGGGATATTAAAACATAAAATCACACAAATTTTGGAGTTGCCAACAACTCCCCCAAATCCACCAATTATCATGACGTAGGGGACGTCATCCCAAGATTACTCAAGTCTCAATTATACCCTTTTTAATCCACTCCTTACTGGTTATCTCACCACTATTGGGACTTATCCCAACACAGCATAATCTTAACTGGATCCCATCCAGTCCATCACTCAGCCAATACCGAATCTCAAGGACCGAACATATGTTCATCAAGACGGAGTCACACCCCAACTTGTGGCTCATCGTCAACACCATTACCGACACTAGCACCAGCGCTAGTACCAGCACCAACACACTATCAACAACACTAGTATCAGCACACATGCATCCATACTAGCATCAGCACAAAAGTACTAACCCACAAACATTCATACTTGCACACCGTGTGCAAATACGACAATCCTGGATCTCCGTTCATACCGAACGACGATCCCGTACCTCACGACTATGGGTACCACTATTCTGACAATCCACATCAGGAAAATGAACGTTCCCCGAACGTCCCCTGATCCCCAAGTATTTTGACCACACTGATTACCCTCGATAGCCAGTCATCTCCATATGACTACCGACTAACTGTCATTGCTATCGAGATCCGCATCCACACATCACACCAATACCCGATCCAACACGGGATTCCACAATCACACCCTATGGTTCAACCGAACCAAACAGTTTTCCGTAATATAAAATCCACAACCTGACCGACCCCGCGGTCCTGACATCGAATAGACGTCAAATCCAATCCTACCATCCCATCAACGTGAGTTCCACCACTAGGTCATCGGCCAACTCCGATGAACCAACATCCCTCACACTAGAAACCACCACAAGGGTTCACATTTTAGACCATTACTCAAATGAGGTTCCCCGAACCTGGCTGCACCTAGCCGCACAACAATCCAATATCACATGACCGAACCGACGGTCCCACAATACCAGTTCACCACAATCAACCCCACTTGGGTCGAATCACTTTAATGCACGGCGTATCGGGCCAATCACACTCCATCCACTATCCAAACCCAAACACTATCTATCAGGTTGATAACGAATTGCAGCCCAATGAGACATCACACCCTCGACCTGCGCGCACAAATAGAGCAACCGTGCTCTGATACCAAGTTGACAGGACCCATCCCAATCCCCCCGGGATTACCGTGGAATGTGCCCTGCTCCCGTCCAACAAGGGGTGTCAGACAAGGGATAACCAGAGCCACTGCCCAACGGGGCATCCAGAGTGCGCAAGGAGCGATGGAGGAGGTGTGCAATGTCCCAGCCTCTGCTGCAATCGCATCCGTGATCAACCTGAAGGGCATTAAAACCAAAAGCTGTGAGTGGACAAAAACCAGTAAGTTCATCAAATACATTTATAAGACATTTATGCCCTCCAATAAAAACGTATGCATGCCACCAAAAACCAGTAACCAAAACGTTTGCTCAACCGAGCCATTAGGGCCTTAGCCCGAAAACCGTTAACCAAAAACCAAATGTGGGAACTCAGCCCAAAACCGTGGAATACTACCACCATACATATTAAAACCATGTGGGTCACCACCCACGACCATAATTGAACATCAATTTAAAATCCAAAACCATTTAGGGTCCCTGACCCGACATACCATTTCATAACCAATAATCCATTTTTACCACATAACACATATCCAACCAATAAGCCATTTTATTCATTAATCCATATTTTACCATTACCATCACCAGCATCCCAGATGCTTAGCGTCCCAGACGCTAGACGTCCCTGACGTCATATCTCACGGTTTCATAAGCTACGCGTGCTGCCCGGGGTCTCTCCGGGTCCATATATCTGACATCCCTGATGTCTGACGTCCCTGACGTCAATCATAGCAATCCTGCTCCTGAGTCATCATACGGTCCGGCTGCTCCGTATAATGACCCCTCGCAGGCAATGCACCGTGACTTCCCCAGTGTCCCAGACATCTGGAGGAGACCATCATATATTCTTGTATCCAGATGGTATATGGAAAACAGTTTTATTAAATCCTTTTATCACATCATTACCATTGGGCCCTGCCCGAAATTTCCATAAAACCACATAATTCCATTTAGGGTCCCTGACCCAAAATCACAATTATTAAATATAGGGTCCCTGACCCGAAATCACCATTATAATCCAATTGGGCCTCATGCCCGATTTTTATGAACCACTGGGCCCACGGCCCGATTTGTAAACCAACTGGGCCTGCAGCCCGACTTATAAACTCACTGGGCCCACGGCCCAAATTCGTAAATCAACTGGGCCCCTGGCCCGATAACATAACTCAAATGGGTCTCAGCCCGATTTCATACCAACTGGGCCCCTGGCCCGATTTCATTAACCAACTGGGCCCCCGGCCCGATATTCAAATGGACTCCAAGTCCGAAATTTCCAAAACAAGTGGGCCTCAAGCCCGAGTTCATATTTCCAATTTCAAAACCATTTCATCACATTATATCCAAGTCATAAATATGGAAAATCCATGTAAAACCGGAAAACCTCGATTTACGTGCAAGCACGTAAATCGCCTCGAAATACGTGAAACCGTACAATTTACCAAAAACCAAACCAACATCATACAATCACAACCACAATCCGTATAAAACATTTAAGCATGCATAGAATTTATAAAACCAAAGTCCACTCACAGACCGTTTTAACCGTGTGCCTCGATACGCGTGCCACCGGCCCTCCCGGGCCACACCACTATCACCGGGACTCCCAATCCTGTCCAAATCACATTAGAGGGTCACTAACCTCATCATTAACATCCTATCAAAGTCCCGTAATTTTCCCGAATTTTTACTTATTTTTAAACTTAATTTAAAACCTTCGGACATCCCGAACACTATCGAGACGGTGTCCGATCGACACGAAACCAATTCCAAAATGTCCGTTACATCGAATGGATTAAAAGTCATGTTGACCTCACCTCGAGATTCGTGCCCACGCGCCGCCACGCGCCGCTGTGAGTGGCTGCGCGTGAAACTCACGCGCCGTGAACAGTGTCACCGTTCTGACCCGTTTCTCTGATAAACGGGTCACCGTGACCCGCGGCCCAACCCGACTGGTTCTCCGCCATTCCTTGACCATTTTCAGTTCTGTTTGTTCCTACAAGATCGTCTAAGTTAAACTAAGGGTTTTGTGGAATTAAAAACTAGAAAACACGTCTAGATTGTACCTCCTCGATCAAGAAGCTCACGGCCAAAACTCCACCGTCGACTGCTCCCAGTTCCGACCACCATTCTCCTCGAAAACGGTCCATACCAACTCGTTTCATCCCCAAGATCAACATCCTGGCCACTAAATTGATTAACACACCGTAAAACTCAGGCTGCCATTTTTATACCCGAAACGAACTCACGGGTTCGAGGCTTACCTCGCCGCCGTGGCTCCCGCCGTGGCCACCAGCACGCTCAGTTCGACTCCAGGAACATCATTCACCTCTCCAAAACGATCAAACACCATCTCACAACGATTTCCAATTTCTGAGTTTTCGGACCTCCCCTGTTTTCCTCTCCGCCGCCAACCTCGCCGTCTCCCGTCGTCTCCCGTCATCCCTCAAGCCTCACCGTGCAGCTAAACTCTTTCACACACCAACACAGAGGAGATTGGTGAGGTGGTTTGGATGTTTGGGTGTTTTGGGCCGATTTGGTTCCTCTCGGGTCTGGGGAGATTTTTGGCCGTGCAGGGTGGCTGTGGGGCGGTGGTGGCCGTCTGGAGGTGGCTGGTGGTGGTGGTCATCTGGAGGTGGAGCTAGGCAAAGGAGGTGGCCGTCTGGATGTGTGTTTGTTCAAGGGAGCAAGTCGTGCTCACGGGTTGAGAGAAAATGCAAGTGAGATTGAGTGTAGTCTGATCAAATAATGGGAGAGGGAATAAATCAACGGCCCAGATTCAATCTGAGGTTTAAAATGAATGGTGAGGATTTAAGGAGAGGAAATGGATTAAATAATCCAATGGCCAACAAGGATCCAGATTTTAGGGATTGAAGGGGATGATGACATGTGTCACTCATCAAGGGTCCAGATTCGTCAATTACTATTCATTATTATATTATTATTTTATTCCGAGTCTCGGTTAATCGCAATTACGTCCGTGACCATAACTTCGTCGTCGAATCTCCGATTTCGGCATGCCGCCTGTCGTTGGATTCGTATCGACGAGACCTACGTAACGGTCCTTGGCCCTCGTCCATCGGACCTCCCGGTCAAAAAGTCAACATTGGCCCCTAATAAGCCAAATTACCAAAATACCCCTCAACTTCCGAACACCATAACTTTCTCTACGAATGTCGGAATCGAACATGCCACCTGTCTATGAACTCGTGACGTCCCGAACTACGTCACGGTCATCGGTCAAAGTCCATTTGACCGCCCAAACAAAAAGTCAACATTTTGCCCACGACCAGGGGCAAAACGGTCATTTTGCACAATTTATCCGATTCCGCCCTACTAACCACCGTTCAACCTCACTAATCAAGATTAATCACTAAACTAATCCCGGAATTCGGGACGGGTCGTTACAGGAGAGTGTACTACAGAGAACGGCTGAGGTCATGGATGACCTAGTGAACGACTCTGGTTGAGTCTAGTTGAGACTAGTTGGTAATAGGAACGTTGGTCCTATTTGGAACGCGAGGCCATGTTTTGGTGTATCGAATCCCGGAGGGATGTCGACTAGCAGGAGATGCCTGGAGTAGCTGTTGTGTGGAATGGTAGGATGTGATTGCGCATGTAGCACTTGTGCAGTGTTTGGCACAGAATATGGCCAAGTTCTTGTGGAGGCCAGCGGTTGGAAGCCGTAGAGTTACGAGAGGACGCGGTCCTCGGATCGTGGTTACTGGTTGATGGTGCACCAGTATCGGGGTAAGACGACTCTTTAATCCCAAACTTGCTAAAAGCTTTCATGAAGTGGATGTTGTTTGAACTTCTAATATCCACAAGTATCCAACTTACATCAACATTAGTGATTGTTTCTCAAATGATTAGGGATCGCCGTGGTGGAAGATTACTCCTCGCTCTTCCTCCTCTAAAAAAGTGATGGGGGTCTATCCCGCTCTTTCGTCCTTTGTTGCCCTACCAAATTCAATGTTGAAAATATGGTTTTTGAACTAGATCGCTTGACTATAGCTCTTCTTCTCTCAGTTGCAGGTGTAAGTGGAAGAGATCGTTGGTCCACCACTGATGGTGTTGATCTGAAGATGGTTCTGACCTGGTCATACATTGTATAAGAATTAATTGATCTTCTCTTCCCTAACTAGGCATTCCACAATGTCGTGGAAAGCTACGCATTAATGGTGTGAACGTTGAAATTTTGGTACTGGGAATATAAGTTTAAGGTGACTAGTGGTCAGGAGTCTATTGGTTTTGTTCGTGGTTTGTCAAGCATGCCCTCAATATTCATTACAATGTTCTCTAATGATGTGTTAAGGATAGAATATGTTTCAAACTTAGAGGCTGGTCCTTCATAGGTTTTATCATACTGGCGATGAGTGTTGTTCTTTTGCCCCTAGTTCTGATTGTAGTGTTTTCCCTTCCTCCCCTTGTAATTGTTAACGTATGAAAATTTTCTTTTACCTGAGTAAAATTTGTTCCCATAGCCTTGGTTTTGAAACTGGAATCATCGTGATGCTTCGAATTCTGATTATTACCGAGGGGAAGAGTAGGCTAGAGTGACGTTTTGCTTGGGTTGTGCTCATAGAGCATTGAAGTATTCGGCCTTGTAGAGGATTATTGCTTTCCTTTTCAATTCATGGTAGTGTTTCCATCCTTGAGTGAAGGCATTCTACTTGAAAGTAGATTCCTTCAAACCACTACCAAATGCTCTGAAGGATGCCTTGTCATCAATCTCCTGGCACTTGGAGTACTCATGGCTAAATCTTTCTACGTACTTTTGCAAGGATTTGCTCTTCCCCAGCCTTAGTGAACCCAAGGCTTCCCTGGTCAACAATCGATCTATCTGGATCATGAACTAATTGAGGAAGACTATGTGGATCTAATTGAAAGAGTCAATCATATATCGTTCTAGGTGATAGAACTGGATGAGTGCAGCTTCAGTTAGTGTGGAGCTAAAGATCTGACATTGTACCTTGTCGGAGAGGTTTTTGAAAGCAACAGAAGATTGATAATTATTCATGTGTGTTATTGGGTCACTTTTCCCAATGTATGGTGTGATCTTGAGGTGTTTTGACCACGGTTTCATATTTGTATTACATGATGAGGATCGATGTTGACCTTGACCTTTGTTGGAGACTTGGTCTTTTTCTTGTCAATTTTCAGTTCCCGAAATAGCTGCAAGAGTTCCTGAACAACGTCGTTGAGCCTAGGGGATTTGGAATGTGTTCCAATTCTCTCAGCAATAGGCCTGCGACTCACAATGCTGGTACTCCTTCTTGGCCATTTGTCCATTCTGGGTCTTCTGTTAGACATTGCAATGGTAGAGTTAGTTACGTCTAGATGTGAGTTTGTTCAAATGATTTGATCTTCCGTCAGTTGTCTTGGAGCTTTCTAACGTGCTTCTTTCATTAAGGATGACCTTGATAATGCAGTCCTTCTGAGATAGGATAGGAAAAGAAAAAAAATTGGCGATCCTAGGATCATTCGTTAGATAGGACATCCGAGTAGGGTAAATCGGAAGAGGTCGTCTATCAAGTAACTTGCGACCGTTACGAAAGAAGGTCGGCCTCTTCAGCATAGTGGATGAGCATTCTTCTAAATGGTTCCAGTCGAGACTGTTTAGCATGGCATGATTCGCATTTGAATTGAGTAGCGAATGCCTTCTGTGTAGCTGCCCATTGTTCTTTCAGATCTTTCCGAGTGGATTGAAGTATAGCCAGAGTGCTTTGATGTTGATCTCCCCACACATGTTTTTTTCTCTCGATAGTAGTGTTGCTCTTTTGGAGTCGGCCATCTCCCCACAGAGGGCGGTCATCATTTCTAGCATTGCTTCTGGAGTCATGTCGATTATGTTTCTGTTTCGTTCTCCCATGTGAGGAATGTTATTTAGCTCTCCATCATCTTACTCGGCTGACATTGTGATCAACATGTAGATGGAGTATGGGTATGTAAGCTAGTGGGAAAAATTACACAAAGTTTCCACATACGGCACCAAATGTTTGATCTGAAAATAGACCTGACGGGATGTGACCTTGCTAGATGCTGGTCTGCTTTCTTTTAAGGCCGTCGAGTGACATATAAACAAAGAGAAAAGCATTGGACACTAACCTGTACAAATTTTGCTTCAAATTAAGAAATATCAAGAGGAGCTCTCAAGTTCATTCATTGTTGTTCATCGTTCAACAAAATTTTTTCATCGTTCATCATACTTCATTCGTCGTTCATCATACTTCATTTGCAGTTCATTAACTCTGTTCAAAGATCTTGAACTTTGTTCATTGTTCATAAAAAATTTTGCACAAATCAGTATGGTTAGAATCTGTTGATCCATTTGATCATCTGAAGATGTTGTTTGAACCTCTACAGCTAAGATAGGGAATGGAGCACACATAGTGACTCCATAAGAACACCAAAGCCATACCCCTCGCTTGACTATCACGGTGCCCATAGTGACATAGGGACCAATTCCAACTTTTAGTTTCGAAACTTTCCCTCCCCTACAATCTTTCAGCGAACCGATGGGCTATTGGTTGGAGATGTATCATGGCATAATCAACCTCATGCAAATAAGGATCTACTAGTATTCCTAGATGGACTCCATGACACGTCTTGGCAAAATCAAGCACAACAAGGACTCGATACATAACACCAACTCCTCTACATAAGGCATGGGCCTCGACGTGATATGCCTCAGACACAAACACCTCGATGCCCACCCCCTCAAGAAAACCTATCACAAAAAGTTGAAAGGTTGGGCAACAAAGTCCAAATACAATAAAAAAAATTTGCAATAGCTTTTGGTAGAGCGAATAACTCAACTAGCTGGGAGACACTTCCCGTCACAAAGAAGGCAAGAGGACGTCCCATGACGTCATGGAAATGAAACATTCTAATGCCAAACGATATATCTTAACACTACGCTCAGTGATTCTAGAAAGGAAACTCATACTCGCAAAACAAATTCCCAACAACGTCCAAGACTATCAGTGCATGAACAACTTGGTGAACGTGTAGGGACATCATTGCGACATGAACATTAGCTAGGAGCAAGAGGCAACACACATATTTCCGAAATAAAAGATGATCATCTCTTCACATTTAGAAAGAGATCAAAAGTGACCTTTCGACAATACATTTGGAGATAATGCGAGGGAATGTCTTGAATTATTTGATGCAGCGACCTTGTTGCTTTAGGATCCGTCCCTTCGTATCATCATGATGGGGATCGAGGTTTGGATCGATACATCTTGGTAGACGTAAGTCAGTTAGTCTTGGAGTTCTCGAGGAATATGTGTGAGACACATCTCAAGTGTTGGTCGGGCGACCGAGTTCTCCCAGTTTCGAACTAAGAAAAGACGTGAATATAGTGTATGGTATGTCCAAAGCATAGATCGGACAGACAAGTTCCAATGTGGGAGATTGATTGGCATGTCAGCCATCTCGTTGACACCCGGGTTATGTCCGGGGTGTGGATATTGGTACGAGATTGGACGTTGCGAGAGTGCAGTCCTTTAGCAGGCCTGAGTAATGCCTTTTTGATTGTTGTGATGTGGGTGCACATGTGAGTAGTGCACGTTTGACAGCGAGATTGTTGAGTCCGAGATGGACATGATATGCTAATCGAACATGGTCCGATGTTGATTCTACATTGAGAACGAGGATCAGAAATCGAATACTATGCGCTAGTACATATTGATTTTGAGATGGTTCGGCTGTTGTGTGAGCATGGAGCTCAGGGCCATGATGGGCTAGAAGAACCCTGGTGTTTATGATTGCGATTGTCTCGACTAGAGTAAGTATTTGATGGGGTCCAGATACATCCTGAGTGTAACGAGAAGATGAGTGAGAGGTTGGTTTGAAACTCGAAAGGGGTCAAGATCATAGTGTTTGTCGCTGAGTGATACGAGGTACCCTGATAGAACTCTAGAGCTAGTTTAGTGTTGATAGTGATTTGAGTGGTGACAGTGGAGCCGATGAGATAACGGCTTAACACGATGGTGTCATGAGTGTGATTTACATTTGGAGGCCGTCGAGTGAGATAGAGGACTTGGTACTGCTCCTGTTGAGTAAAATGTCAGGCTGGTATAGTAGGATTGTCAGATTGGATGCTGAGCACGATTGTAAGTTTGGATTTGAGAAGGATTGGCAGTTTGGATTTGAGAAGGATTGTCAGCTTGGATTCTGAGTACACCTGCGTGAGGGACATGTGAGACTGATGAGTGTCGATGTCTCAAGCGAGACTTGGGATTGAGCATTGGAGGTTTCCAGTGACGGCAGGTCACTCTCATATACAGTCACATAGGATTGAGCTGAGTTGCAACATGACCGTTGGATTGTGGTTGACGTCAAGTGATGTTTGGTTTTTTACGCGTATTGTGGTTAAATGTTGGACGTGTATGTACACACATGGGAGCCTCGGGTTGGAGGCAAGATTGGAAATCCGTAGTTTGGATGTAGATATGACTCCATTTGAATTTCGAGGATGAAATTCTTTAAGAGGGTAGATTTTAATGACCCGTCCCGAATCTATGGGATTAATTAAGGAATAATCGGGATTAATCGACGATTATTGGACGATCAGGATAAAATTATGATTTTGTCCCCAGACGAGTGAAAACATGGACTTTTTATTCGAAAGGTCAAATGCACGTGGACAACAGTCCATTACGTAGATCGAGATGTTATAAGTCCGTAGACAGACGACACATCGAAATCAGACATCGTACAGGCAAGTTACGGATCAAGGATGATTTTTCATACTGTTCATAGGTGCACAAAAATCAAGACAGTTGACTTTTGGTGTTCACTTGTGGGACCCAAAATACCTAGTTTGAGACCATAGGATGAATGACACTTGTCACCCACCCTATGGTCCCTTTTTTTTTTAAATCATGCATCTCATCATCCCTCATTTTCCTTTATCTTCTTCATCCTACCCAAACACCCACCCCCAAGCCATCATCTTCTTCATGTGTTCTACTTGAGAGAAATAGAGAGTGAGGGAGAGGTTGAGAGACTGAGTGGGGTGACAAGGACGGCGGAGTCGTCGTGGAGGTGGCCGGAAGCCGTGAAACAAAGGTAAGCCCGTGGGTTTTGAAAATTGGATTTTTAGTTTTAGAAGTTTGGGCCATGTTTTGATGCCATGGTTGTGTTCTTAGAGCTCATAAGAGCTTGTAGGATCGAAAATGGAAGGTTTGGGATGCTAGGAGTGGCCAGGACATGGACTCAAGTTTGGCCAAAAATTTAGAAGTTCATATCGTGAAAAACAAGTACTTTCTCTCAATTCTAGGTTCAGATTTGGATTTCTTGGCTGGAGTAGATAGATTTCCATATAAAGAATGTAAGATTTGGTGGAGAATTGAAAGAGTTATGAAGGTTCAAAAAATTGGCCAATAATAGTTGTTTTCTAGCGGCCGACTAGCGAACCAGACGGCGGCGCCGGTCATCTTCTCTGGCGAGACCATGAAATCAGCAGGATGACGTCACAAGATGATGTCAGCATGCCACATCATCGATGATGCCACAGCATGCCACGTGGCAGGTGCCAGGTGGAGCCACGTGTCAGTGACACATGGAAAGGTTTCACGTTTTCAACTGATGTGAGCAGCTGACCAGAGTTGACTTTTTATTGACCAAACGTTGATCGGCATGTAAGGGCATGTGGGCACGAATTTTGGGGTCAACCCAATCTTGTTCGAAAGGTTTCGACGATCTGAATTCAATGGTGGTGGTTTGAGGTCGATCGGAGATCGTTTGATAGGTCATTTGGAGGTTTTTAGCCTCAGTAAGCGTGTTTAGGACACGTTTACTGTTCCGAGAGTTTTGAAGGCTTATGGTTTAGACTTGTATAGGTTGATAGTGACTTTTAGGTATGATTTATATTGGTTTGGACGTTCCGGAAATGTTGGATTAGCCTCGGAGTGGCTTACGACGTGGATTGTGAGCGCGCAACATGGACGGTCTGTGTGTGGAATTTTGATTTATAAATATGATGCATGCATAAATGTTTTATATGTTTTATGAACATGATTTGAGATGCATTGATTGTATATGATTTAAATATGATTTGTGTTGACGATTTGGCATTTTTGTGAAAAATATTATATTGCACGTATTACGAGATTTATATTTTATAGGATACTTTGGGCTTAGACCAAGTTTTCTACGTGCATGTGATTTATGTGATTTGAATGATTTCACGGAAAAAAGTGAAATCGAGGATTTGATTATAGGTTTTGAATGATTTCACGGAGATGAGTGAAATGTTATTTTGGGCTTAAGTCCTAGTTGATTATGAACTTTGACTTGGATTACAGTCAAAGGGGATTTTGAGAAATGATTTGAATAATGAGATGGTTTTTCGGATTTGGAAATAATGTTCAGGCTTGTGTCCCAGTTGGCTTATGGTTTGACTTAGAGTATAGTCAAACGTGAAATTGAACGATGTTTTGATTCGGAAATGATATATCGGGTTTGTGACCTAGTTTTGATTTATGATATGAGATTTCGAGCTGTGTCCCTGTTGTAGATTTACGAGATTGGATTTGATAAGATTCGACAAATCCTGGATTTTTGAAATGTTTTTTGACACGATTTTTATGATGGTTTTGTGGAAAGTGATTTGATGAAACTATATTTCGGTGTGGGCCCTTTTGAGATATTTTGAGATGATTTGAGATTATGAAATGTTTTCCACAATACCATCCTCTATGATGTGATTTTTCCCGTCAAACGTCGTAGATCCTGGCATGGTAGCCTCTTGACATCGTAGATTCTGGAGAGGTCACGATTACACTTCCTGGAGGTGAGTAGCTCCGAAGGGAGGCTCAAGCTCAGGAGAGTTAGAGATGGACATTACTCGGACGTCGAGCCTGGGGTTCCGAGCTTGCGTATGTCATCGCTCAGACGTAGAGCCAGGGGCTCCAATCTTAAGTTACCACTCAAACATCGTAGATCCTAGGTGTATACTGAGACATGTAATCCCAATTCGCACGCATAGTGCTGATATCATGACTATTGAGATGATTTGCTGGATATTGGATAAAGATGATTGGTTGATCATGTTTTCGTAAGACTCTGGGTGTGAGTCTATGTTTCGGGCGAAGGGCCAATTAAGATATTTTATGAGATTTGGATATGGGCTGAGACCTTACGTGTTTTGGTTTTAGGCTGAGACCCTACTAAGGAAATAGCTTTGATTGATAAATATTTTTACTGTGTATTGATTTGGAAAGCCATATGATCTGCTTTTAAGAAAGTATTTGAGATACTGTTTTATGATGCATGCATGTTTTTAAGTGAAATGTATAAATGTTTATTTCATAAATGGTTTTTAAACTGTTTATTTTTGTCCACTCAAAGTTTTAATGTTTTTTATACCCTTCAAGTTGATCGCGGATGCGGGCTGTAGCAGAAACTGAGGCATCACATGTCACTGTGTACTTTGGAAATCACTACGTACTCTGGACCTCGAACGGGTTCCGATTTTATCCCTGGTCTAGCACGTGGTGTTAGACAGGAGTAAGACACATTCCACGATAATCCAGAGGGAATGGGATGAATCCTGTCATGTGCACTCAAAACCCATCGTCATATTGCGAACTTTCTACATCATGGATGAGTATACGACATACAATGGAATAGTATGAAGGCCATGGATTCACAAAATCCTAGCCAGTATGTCAAGCCTTTACTAGAAAATTCGATTCCCAATCTCTAGAGAAAGAATAGGTAAGATAAGTAACAATTAGGTTATGGCTCGACAGTGCCTCGAAGAGTTAAAAGAGGTCAAGTAGTCTGAGTTTATTCCCCATATTGGAACATCCGTTGGGGAAAAACCTTCTTCTTCGTCTCCTAAATAGCAATCAATTGTGGGTCAAGATCCAGACATTTATGAGGAACCTCCAACTCTAGAAGGACGATGACTAAAGGATGACATCACCCCCATCCAGCTCAACCCTCAATATCTAGAGCGACATGCTCGTATTGGCACACACATAGATGCCAAAGAAAAAGAAGAACTCATTTCATTCATGCATGAGGAAAAAGTAGTTTTTGCTTGGTCATCTTCTGATATACCTAGAAAATTGCTATCATCCAATAAGAGATTAGCAAGCTACTCGATTATGATTTCATTGAAAAAGTTTCGCACTCTGAATGGCTAGAAAATGTCGAACTTGTCAAGAAGAAAGAAGTAGGCCAATGGCGATTTTGTGTCGATTACACTAATCTAAATCTCGCATGTCCACAAGATAATTATCCCTCGCCAAGAATTGACCTCTTAGTAGATTATACCGTAGGAAATGAGTTCCTTAGCTTTCTAGATGCATATTCGGTGAGAAAGACAAAGATAAGATGGCCTTCGTCTTCGATTGAGGAGTATAATGCTACAAGGTGATGTCATTTGGCCTCAAGAATGTAGGAGCAACATATCATAGACTTGTTAATCGAATGTTTAAGGATTTCATTGGAAAAACCATGGAGGTCTATGTGTAAAACATCATGGTGAAGTGTGAAACCAACCTACAAGAGACTTTCAATTTGCTGAAGAAATAAAATATGAAGTTTAACACTCTAAAGTGCACCTTTGGAGTATTAACAGGGAAGTTCTTAGGCTAACTCATGACTCAGCGTGGAATCAAGGCTAACCCAAAGCAAATCAAGGTGATCCTTGACATGAATTCACCATCGACTCTGAAGGAGATCCAAAGTCACATTGGCTAAGCAGTAGCTCTGAATTGTTTTTTGTCTAAGATAACAAATCGATGTCAACCTTTCTTCAAGTAGTGAAGAAAGCATCCAGGGAAAGTGAGATGAAAGCTATGAGAAGGCATTTCATGACCTCAAGACCTACTTGACGTCTCTGCCACTGCTATCAAAACCCAAGAATAATGAGGACATGTTCCTCTATCTAGGTGTTTCAGATGTCGCAGTAAGCTCCACACTTTCCCGAAAAGAGAATATGATTCAACTTCCTATATTTTATATGTCAAAAGCTCTCATCAACGTAGAGAGATGATACCCAAAGTTTGAAAAGTTAATCTTGGCATTGTTTGTCACCACAAAGAAGCTAAGGCCATACTTTCAAGCCCACTGGGTAATCATCATGACAAAATATCCTCTTCAATTATTACTCCATGCACCTGATGCATCAACGAGGGTGATGAAGGGGGCAATAGAGTTAAGTCAGCATGATTTACTCTATTATCCTAGAACTGTAGCCAAAGGTTAAGTCTTAGTAGATTTCATCTAAAGTTCAAACCAACGTCACAAGAAGGAGAAAATGATAAGAAATTGTACGAAACCCTAGGGCGATTGGCACTTCCTTGTTACAAGATCAAGGTATCAATTCCTCTTCGCTGCAATCCTCAACCAACTTCCTATAAAAGCTCTTTGTTGATGGTTCATCAAACCAGAAGGGTGCAAGAATAAGAATTTTTCTCACCACCCCAGATGGCTCAATAATGAAATAAGCAATTCAATTTAGATTCAAAGCTTCTAACAATGAAGCAAAATATGAAGCATAACTAGTGGGCTGACACTCACCAAAGAGTGAGGAGTCAAGAAACTCGCTATTCATTCTCATTTGCAATTGATTACTAATTGGTGAATATAATGCATGAGATGCGAGGATGCATAGATATAATAGTTAGGTCTAAGATATGCTTGTTGCCTTCACAGTTTTCACTTTTCATCAATTGCCATGTGTCGAGAATGCACAAGCCGATTCAATGGTAAATCTAGAAACATCACTTGATTATCGATTCAAACGCCAATCATGATTGAGTACCTCGAACGATGTAGTATTGATATCAAGGAAATCGAATTAAGGAAAGTTGATTCTTCTTTTCCAATTTGGCAAGACCCTCTTGTCAACTGAACATCACATTGCCTGATGATCGACTAGAAGCCCGTAAAATTCAAATGAAAGCTGCGCGATGCTATGTTGACCAGGGCCAACTTTTTTTTAAGAGATTCTCCAGGAAAAACTTACTAGGTTTGAGACATCTCGAGATGTTGAAGGTCTTGGCTGCAATTCACAAAGTACAATGCGGAACTCACTCAGGTGGAAGGTTACTTGCTCCCTAGTGACCTTGTTCTTAAAAAGAAGTTCACTACAACAAACCGTCCTAGATCTTAAAAAATCAAATCCCCATCAGAAGGACCTTACTCCATCCACCAAGTAGGGGGAAAGGAAGCTACACTTTAGAAACCATGGAAATAAAACTAGTGAGCAGTTCCATGAACGTTCATCACCTCAGAAAATATTATTTTTAGTACAACCTGATGCACAAAACTAGACTACCTTTTGTTATGTTCTAAATATTTTCTTTATCCAAGAATGTTTTATTTAACTTATCAATAATGTTATCAAGTTATTCTCAAGCTATCTATATGCTATCCAGTTTTCTTCTAGCAAGCACTTAAATCCTTCCACCCATAAGCACTCAAAGTCTTCCACTAGGAAGCAATTAAAGCCTACCACCAGCAAGCACTTGAAGCCTTCCACCAGCAAGCACTTGAAGCCTTCCACTAGGAAACACTTAAACCTTCTACCAGAAAGTACGCCAAGTCTTCCTTCTAGAAGCATTCCAAGCCTTCTTATTGGAAGCGCTTAAGCTTTTCTATAAAGTACATCAAACCTTCTTTTAAGAAGCAAAAGCCCTTCCTTAAAGGCAGCGCAAAAAAAAACTAACTTTTTTTCTAAACAACCAAGTTAGTTAGAACCTCAATGTTGAACGCCCATGGCTACAACAGGGGCATTTGATGAACCAACTAGTTTAGAGGTTAGATTAAACAATTTTTAAAGTTTGTAGAAGATACTTGCACTTGAATCTCAAAATTCTACATAAACAATGTTTTCATTTATTCATTTGAAAAGAGGTTGGCAAATCATATATCGATTGCTCAAACACATGATACAATACTATAATGAAAATACAATCATTGACATAAAAGAAATACCCTATAAAAACTATGGGTGCAAGTCCTAAAAGCCCATTATTTTTTGGAACTCTGCTCACTCTTCTGCTGAAAGCAGGGAAAAATCTTCAAATGGTGATTTGTCGGTTTTAGGAACATTATCTTTCCTAACTTCCAGCTCAGGTTCAGGTTCAAGCTCAAGCTCCAACTTTGGTTTACACTCCAACTCTTTGGTGGTGATCCCACTCCAGTTTCCCATATCCAACTTTTACACTTCATATTCTTTTTTATGCAAAGCTGTGGGAGCATGTGATGGCAACGAACGATTAGTTCTCAAAATCTGTTCAGTACTCAAAATTTGGATTTCCGCCTCCAAAGGTTTGACTTTCTCCTCTTAATTATGCAAGTGTCCATGCAACAAAACAAACTCGTTGAGAGCAACGCCGCGCTCATCCTCTACCAACATCCTCTCTGCATGACATATCTCTAGCTCGCCCACTTTGTTCTCTAATGTACGAACTTTCCCCACCAAGATGTTATTGTTTCTTCTAGAATGGTATCTACCCTTTGAAAGGCTTATGAACTTTGACTTCATTCATTTATTTTCCTCCTCCAAACTAGCATGCATGCGAAGTATGCCAACCAACTTATGGGCCCCGGTTTTTGTAATTCTAATGTCTCTAACGACCTCGTCGTAAGCGTCTTGTGACACACTTTTCACAATTTCTTTCTCTATGACGTGGGCAACTGCATGTCCATAATCCTCGGTGCCAGTTGCACACTTTCCACTAATCGTTCTGAATCCTCGTCCTTCAAAGCCTCGATCACTTTAAGGGAGGAAGTGGAGACACCCTTTCGCTTCTTAGACGGTTCGGCTACTTGCTCAGAAAGACCATCTGAAACTCTGAGCTTACTTGATGATCTCACTGGACTAGCATGAAAAAGTACAGAGTCCTGGGCATTTTGGGAAGGAATTTCAGTGCCTAACTTCTTCTCAAGACGTATGGCAAGTCATTCTTTAATGACCTTCTTTAGAGGTGGAGCACTTAACCACTTCTTGATCAATCTGTCAGAAGGCCTTCCGCTGTCAGAATATGAATAAGCTAAGTAACCAACTCATTTCACGAAATTCTAGAGGAATTTTCATAGCTCTATCAATCTTCTTAAGATCAGGGTGACTTTTATAATCATAATACAATTCATCACATGCAGGGAAGCGTGTAGCAATTCTCACACTACCATAATAGTTGAAGTCTCATGCACCTCCCACCTCAAAGCAGCTCTATCTATACACCCCGTCATTAAATATAATCTTAAAAAATAATTCCACTTTGAGAATAACTTGCGTAAGACTTCCGCTAGAGAACCCATCATACACTATAGAGTAGCAATGCCAGAATTCGTCATCAGAAAGCTCCAATCTAAAGAATTCGTTCAACTTCTAGAAACACATAATTTGTCGATAAGAATTAACATCTAGCTGAGTAAGATAGCACCCTATCTAACAGATGATCCTCAAAAAAAATTCGAGAACGGGAATTTGAAACCCCAACTGATGGTCAGAGGATGGAATTTGGTCCATCAACCGGATTTTAAAATTTTTTCGTTGCCATTTTTGGAAGCCTTCATGGAGGAACATCTGTCACAAAGTTCCCCAAACACACCATTAGGCAATGCGTGTTTATTGCATACCTTCCATGACTTGAATTCTTTAGGTCCTTCGAAGTTTGTATCCCTCCCATAGAACGGATTCTGACTACGCAAGCCACCGCACTCCCACATTTCAAGGCTATTACACCTCTTTAGAACTTCACCTTGACGCATCTTGAAATGATCATCTTGGAAAAAGACATTTTCCTCCAGTTGAATTGAGGACAGCGGACATTCTGAACTCCCATAATCTTCGAGAAGGTCAACCTGTAGTATAGAAACAAATCAATTAGTTTCTGAAATAAATATATACTAAGTATATTAATCGCATATGTATATATACGTTATATATATATATATATATATATTTCTATTGTATATATGTATGTATTTATATATGTGTCATCAAACATATATTAATTCATATATATGTTACAAATATATGTATTAAATACACATTTAAGTATATGTATATATTTATGTTATATATATTAATAACAAACACATTTAGATATATATATTTAAATATGTCATATATATCAAAAATGTCAAGCGTATATTAATATGCATACTTATGTCATATTAATAGCATTAAATATCTATTTAACATATATTAAATATATATTAAATGCAAAAAATAAAGCAATAAAAAATTAAGAGCTGCTACAAAGGATTAACCGAGTCAAGCCTCCAAATAAACCGAACCGAATATACATGGCAAGGGAGAGCGCCTCACGTGATATCCGCCGCAAAGAGATGACACCACCCGCAACGTGGTCACCATACTAGGTGACAACACGCAAGGGAACATACTGATGAACGTTGATGTCAGCATCATCTCCACCATTCAGCAGTGGTGACATGGCCACTCTTTGTTCAAACGACTGACAAATGCTAGCCCACCAGCCGAATGCACCAATCTGGCAGACCCATGTGTTGCCTCCAGTATGGAAATCTGACAAGAACCTGGTTAGCCAGCAACGTGTTCCAATTAGGCGCACCCGCGTGTTGCCTCGCACATCTGACGTCAACCAAAACTTGATCTGTTAACTGCAACCTCCAATCATGCACGTCCACTCGTCGCCTGTAACACCCCGGAAATTCGAGGATTATAATAATGTAATTTAATGTATGAATTGACATTTTTACCCTTGTGTATGGTATGGCCAAATTGTTGACTTTTTTATTTATGGGTCAGATAGACTTTGACCAATGACCGTGACGTAGTTCGGGACGTCACGAGTCCATAGACAGATGGCACGTCCAATTCGGACGCTCATGGAAAAAGTTATGACTATCGGAAGTTCAGGGGCATTACCGTAATTTGGACTTTAGGGGCGAAAATGTTGACTTTTCATTTGGCAACTAATTTTCACATGACTCAAGGACCGTTAGGTAGGTCTCGATGCCCTGAGTCCGTAGACAGGCGGCACGCCAAAATCGGACTTCGTACGAGGAAGTTATGGTCAGAAACGTGAAATCGAGACGTTTGCATCTCGGTAATCATGTCGAGTATTTTATTCTGATATTATGATTGGAGGACACATGGATGAGTGACAAGTGTCACTCATCCATTGGCTAGATTGGATCAGCTCCACTAAGCATTTAAATAGAATTAAAACCCACTTTTGATCTCAGCCACTCATCTATAGTACCCCAGACTTAATCTGAACCTTTGATCTCATTCCTGAGATTAAATCTGGACCGTCCATTCCTTTTCCCTCCATTCTATATATTTTCCTACCCGACACACACATACTGCCCATACAATCAAACAACCGCATTGCACCCATTCCCTGTGTTTGTGTGTTGCTGGACTGAGCTGGTGAGGCTGAGAGACGGCGGTGAACGGCGGCAGACGGCGGTGAGGTAAGCGGTTTCAAACCCGAAAACTTTCTAAAAAACTCAGAAATGGAAGCTTGATGGTTCAACGTTATCTTCGATTCCTTTTGATTCTGTTCACTTATAGGGACTGATAGGAACCCATTTGACTTGATTTCGTGACCAGTGGTGGCCTGAACAGAAGTTAAAAGGCGACGGGAAACCCAGATTCTGTTCATCGAGGTAGGACTTTGATTCAGCCCTTGTTTAATGTTTTTAATTTGATTGAACTCTTACTGGGATTGAGACGAGCATCTAGGAAGAAACTAGAATGAAAATGGTTGAGAATTGAAAAAATGGTGACCGGGTCAGATCGCGGGTCTGATCGACCCAGTTGCAGAGATACGGGTCGACCCGTCAGGAGGACAGGGGTGATGACGTGGCACCCTGTCAGACCTGTCAGGTGACGTGGACCACTCTTCAGACGACACGTGTCACATGTCAGTGCACAGTCAGCACTGACATGTCAGTGATGTGGCCCAATCAGGGACTGCCACGTGTCACTGACATGTCAGTGACGTGGACCAGTGCCGTGCTGACACGTGGCACATGTCAGATCTGACACGTGGCTTGACAGATCAGTGAGGTTGACCAATCGTGTGTTGACACGTGGCACCTGTCAGAGTCTGACATGTCAGACCTGACAGCTTTCAGATGACGTCAGCAATGACGTCAGCGATGACGTCAGCAGGAACTGTTCCTGCGTTGACCAGCGCGTGTGGGCGCGTGTGAACAATACTTTTGGTAGGACCACCACCATTCTTTAGGTTTCGACGATCCGGATCCAATGGCGGTGGTTTCGGGTCGATTCGGAGATCATTAAGTTGGTCAAAATTAGGTTTATTGCCTCGGGAAGCGCGTTCGAGCTGCTTTTCCGGGCCGGTTTCAGTCTAGGGTTTCATGGTTGAATGTTAGGGGTTTATATTGACCTTTACGTATACTTTGGACATGACAGGGATTGTACAATAGTACCAGGACGAGGGTATACGTTCGGTTTTCAGTAGGATTGTACTGTGAGTGGGCCCGATTTCATTAAACCCTTGCATGCTTAAATGTTTTTCGATTTACGTATATGTTCACATGCTGGAATCAAGAAATGGTTTTGATGATATTAAAATTATGGTTATGGCACGTTTCACGGTATTTGGGCTTGAGACCCGTCTGATGAAACTTAAAGATCGGTTTGGATTTTATTTATGTATATATATGTTTTGCATGTGGATATCAATAAAATGTATTTGGTACTGCACTGTATAGATCCATTCTTATGATACTGTCTCCTCCGGATGTGGTACCCCGGAGTGGTCATAGCGCATTGCCTGCGAGGGGTCATTCTACGGAGGAACCGGACCGTAAAATGACTCAGGAGCAGGATTGCTTATTGGACGTCAGGGACGTCGAGCGTCTAGGACGCTAGGCATTTGAGATGCCGTACCCGAACAGGGTTCGGGGATTGGACTCGGAATTGAGACCCGAGTGGCACGCGTAGCCTTGAGACTGTGACCTTATTGGACGTCAGGGACGTCAGGCATCTGGGATGTCAGGATCGGAGCGTATAGTGCAGTAGCTAAAATTATCTTATGATTTTATTACATGCCTTATGGTTCATACTATATGATTTATGGTTTTAAATTCTGATGCATGCATATTTGGAAAACGGAGGGGTAAATTATATGTTTTACTTATTAAATAGTTTTATAAACTTGAGTTTCGACCCACTCACGCTTAATGTTTTGGTAACCCCTCCAGGCTGTGCTACTGAGGTAGAGGAGGATCCTGAGGCTGAGGCATAGATCTACTTCTGCGTACCTGAACCCCTGTTGGGTGGTTTACCCGCAGGTTTATTTTAGAGTCGTACTCGCAACTTGTAATTTTGGATTTCATCCCTTGTCTGACATCTGTTTATTTCGGATTTGATGTAAAACTTTAATCTGGTTATTTATGCATTTGAACGTTTGAGGTTAAAATTGGTATGTTATTTTGGGTGTCAGACGGGAGCAGGGCACGTCCCCATGTGGTCCCATGGGGATCGGGGCGGGTCCTGTCATCGCCTCTCACATCAACCGCCAAAAAGGACTAGTGTGCAGTTTCCATACCAATTAGGTAAGCCCACGTGTCAAATCTAGGTCACGCCAACCGACATGTGTCTAGACCTCCAACAACAAGCCTAATCATCGCATGTGTGTTTTACACACGCCTGACGCCAACTGCACTATATCTGACAGGCGGATCGCACTGTTGACTGCTACTCATCTCCTTCCATCCGAAGTGGACGTGTGGACGCACTCCATTGTGCAACCGCAAAGTGCTAGGCCCACCAACTTCAACTGCACAGCAACCGATGCCCAATCCTTCCTCCGTTCACCATTTCATTTGCACCTTCTTCTCAAACACAAGACCCTTTTTTGCGTACAAGATTGACAAAGAAAAAGACAGAAAAAAAAACATAAAAACGAAAGGAATCTCAAGAAAAAAAATTACTTTATCAAGCATTTCCTTCTTCACATCCGTAGATAGCAGCCCTTTTCCCAAAAATTCCAAGACAAGGAATCTGTTCCTTTTTGGTGAAACAGAGCTACAAAATTCATATTTAAAAAGAAAATAAACCCTCACTCATAAACGAGGGTTAATTTCAATGCGCCATCAGAAAATCCATATTTACAAGCCCAATTCATTTCAAGCTACAAGCCCAATTTTTACTAGTTAAACACAACAACTCAAAATCAATTCACTCGATCAACATCTTCAAGCCCAGGGGAATTTTTCAAAAAGAGTACAAGACATACATTTTGTCACCAACAAACTTGGTTCGACAAATTTCCAAAAATTGTACATCCCTTAGGATTCTCTAAATTTTAAGCGATGTGAGGGCATTTGTAGAACCCAAAATTAACGAAAAATTGTGGAGCTACCATGTGGTGCATAAATCATATAATATCCAAATTGCCCATGGTGATAACAGTAACGGCTCACAGACACCTCACACTCAACAATGTATTCACCAGCTAAATAAATAAATTAATTAGGTAAAAATCTTAATAATATTAATATTCTTCCCAATAATTAATTATCATCATTACTCTTAATGATGAACAATTAATATTAATATTAATATTAAATTATTAAATAATAACTTTTGTTTAAAAAAAGTTATTTATTAATTGCAAAAATTCATTGACCAATTAGAATGTTTCGAAACTTATAAGATTTCTCTATAAATAGATACGCACATTTCACAGGATAATTCGATTAATTGTTTTTTAAACTCTTGTGATTTCCCTCTTAAATCTGACTTAAGTATTGACTTGTTTTTTATCGAACAACCCATCGGGGCCTCAATCGAAACAAATGATAATTTTTTGTTCGCTGTTTACTAGGATCAATAAGACTTTTGCAAGTGTATACGAATTCTACGTTAACAATTGTTGTTCAGTATTTATAAGTATTCAAACACACTATTTATGGATAAGCCAATAAATATTTTCCAAGCAGCTGTTAAAATCAAATTCAAATTCACACTCGTAGTCGTCGAAAGGGACCCTAACCAAATTTGGTGGACGAGACTTGGTGAGAAAGTTTGGTGATTGTAGCAAATATTATAGCTTAATTACTATGTAGAATGCAAAAGCAAATTGCCATTGCTTGTGTGAAGACCTAGGCCGGGTTAGCGGCTTACACTTTAAATTGCGGAAAGTCTTTCAAAATGCTAAAACAAGATAAACATAACCATTAATTATGTTGTTGCAGTGTCTAATTGGGATCAATGGTCAATTTAGAGATCGCTTTATATTTTCGCTTTCTACAAATTTATTATTTATGACCGTATATACTATAAAATTAAAAATATGTAGCGAAATTTTACCTAATAAAATTAATTTATAAAAAAATCATGCCTTGATGAGATTCCCCTCCATAATAAAACAAAACAAGAATGTTGTTATATTTTTTCTTAGAATTAGATTTTAATAATCCTAAAATGATATGATTGTGGATAATCCGATGCTTAATATGTGATTAATTCCAAAAAAAACTGTGATATACGGTTGGTTGGTTGGTTGGTATGGCTGCTATGGCATCACGTGTGATCTCATTGTCTTTGCCTTTCATTGTTTTTTTTTAATTTTTTTAAATTTATTATTAAAAAATACACTAGTAAAAATACACATTATGCAAATAAACAACAAATAATTATATAATAGAATATATAAAAAAAATACTTAAATTGCAAAGAACTTATTGCTTATGAAGACAAAATATTATACATATATTTTACCGAAATAACATACGTAAATTTTTCCTTTTGGTTCATCAATTCCGGATGGTTGGAGTATATCGTATCCCAGTCCACTTTTGTTGCCCTTGCACGTACATCTATCATACTTGAATTAAATTATATAGCAAATTATCATTTGAAAATTATCTTCCTAAAATACTTTTGACAAAATCAAAGATTATTTAATGATTCAGAAATATCAACTACTATTATTAATTTAAACAGATGCTAATTTGTGATTAATTTCAAAAAATAAATAATTATGATATGATATATGATTTTTTTTCTTTTTCTTTTTCTTTTTCTTTGTCTTTTTCTTTTTCTTTTTCTTTTTTGGGAAACATGATATATATGATTGGTTGGTAGGGCATCACTTGTGAGCGCATTGATTGTGTTTGATGTGAATGTCATATCCCATAACACCAAACACGTACCTTTATCTTCTTTCCATTATGTTCAATAAAAAAAACCAATAACGAAAGTTTCATGATTTGGTTGGTTGCCATTTCAAGTTAGCAACAGCATTTAGTGAATGGTATCGGAGTTTTAGGGACAACTCTCTGGTTTCGGAGTTTTGGCTTAAGATGCAATATATATTTTGAATTAGGGACACCTCTACAGTATTGGAATTTTACGCGACTCGAGAGTTAATTCTCGCTTACTTACGAAGAATACATTAATTTTCATCAAATATATATATATATATACTTTGAAACTATAGGTAATACGGAGCCAATCACCCGTTTATTTCTATTTCATATAACAATCATTTAAATCTTTACTTTTTAAAATTAATAATTGTTTTTCTATCAAAGACTTAGATAAATAAAGTGTGTTGATGGCATATGAAGTTGGGACAAAGAGTCCACATAGGTGCACTTAACAAGTACATTTAACAAGTAGGCTAACAAGGTGTAGGTTTTATGTTAATTCATGTATGACTCTGATTGTTTGAAATTAAGTATATTGATAAGTCCTTGACTCATTTGAAAATGACAAACGAATAGCTGAGAGTAATGCTACAACCTCATCGTCTCTTGTATCTCTCTAATGAAAGTAGATTTTGTATTTATACATCATGACTTTTTAATATGATTTTCTCTCATCTTTGAATTGTCAAAATATATACAATATATTATGCAATCGAAAGAGAAATTTCAACTAACTTACACGATACAGTAAAGTTTGCCGACACTAATTCTTGACTTGATTATAGCTAAGAATTTGTTAATATTCAAAGGATTAAACCGCCCCCGGCCCCTTGGATTTAGGTGTTATATTTCCACTCAACCTTGTAATTTACAAATTTCATTCAAAAAAACTGAGGTACATGTTCTTTTCTTTTGACCCAATTTTTACTCACCGTCCAATTCTTTTAAAATAGGAGTAAAAAATGTAAATTTTTTATGTCTAATTTATTTTGACATTCAAAATACATTAAGTTTGATGGGTTATTTAATTCAATCTAATCCAATCAACTAACAAGACATAAATATGCTAAATACTGGATTCGTATTATTCATTCCTATATGTTATCTAAGACTGCATGAAAAACATGGTCTAGATGTATTTAAAATTTATTCTGCTGATTTAATAAAATTTATATTGTATGAGATCTTCAAGTTCGACTCTTATAAACTTCAATACTAGTATGTAAGATATACAATCTTCATGTTCAATACACTGCCTCTTCCCAGTTCCCACCAAGAAAGTATCGTAAAACCTTTTCATACAAGGAAAGAAGAGAGCTATATTTTATGACTTTTTAATTAATAATGCTTATTTTATAATATTTAAATATATTAAATTAATCATAATTAATGACATATTTAATGTAACATTTTATTTATTATAAAAAATAAATATTAAGTAATTTAATTTATTAAAACAAATGTCATTCATGAATTATCATATTAAGCGTGTTGTTAAATATGATCAAATTAGTGATTCAAATAGCAACACACTTTATTAATTTATTTATTTATTTATTTTTTTATTACCCAATAAAGTGAATTAGAAGGACGATACCAAAATTTTTGTGATTCATAAGTGCATATAGTGATACAAAAGTCATTTATGGTAATAAGAATAAAATTACATTTAAGGATATCATTATATATAAAATCACAATTGATTTTATTTTTTACAACTAAGCACCAACTTTTTTTTAATCGTGATTTTATTGTTTTTCTTGACGAAATTAAGGGTGTTGAGTTTAAAAATTTAGGATCTAGGGTTTTAGAAAGTTAAGAACAAACGTATTTTTTAAAAAAATTTCTATTTACTTTTGTTTCTTGACAAAATTAAGTGTGTTGTCTAGAATTTATTATTATTTTTTCGTTAATTTGTCTTTTTAATGTGATCAGATTCGACTTCATAGTTGACTTGTATAATTCCAAATTTGATACATTTGACGATGCTATCGATGTTCAAAATGTTGATGATGATGGCGATGAAGATAATTGAACTTTTATAGGCATTTCCATTATTTTGTTATAATTTTTAAAAATTGGATTTAAATTTACAATATTATGAACTTTTATTATAATGGTAGAAAAAAAAAGTCAAATAAAAAGAAAAAAGAAGAAACAAATGAAAAGTAAAATAAATTGAAAGGAAAAATAAAATTTTCATGGGTACCCAATGGGTACGGTTTGGATAAACCCTTGAAAATTAAGAATATGTCTAGATGGGTTTGCTACCCATTTGTACCATACTCTCAAAAAAAAAAACATTTGGCCATCCCTAGCACTATTACACGTACTTACAGGAACTTAATCCCGGAAGTCCCCAGAAGCTCCAACTTGGGTGATGAGTCTTACTAGCTTATATTATCAAGATATCTCATAATTAAGTACTTCATATTAATACATGACAAAAATAATCAATGTAGACGTCCAGGAATAAGTCCCCACAACCCCCCACGGGACGCCCTCACCCTAGCTCCTTCTGGTCTTGACTAGAGCCACGCGCCCTTAACCTCGTGTCGGCTGGAATCGGCCATGGATGGCCGGAATCAACCATAGATGGCCGAAACTCAAGCTTCTGCAACTTCCTCGATCCGCGACGAAAAACCACAATCCAATAGCCTATGAACATCTACTCGACGAGGGTATTAAGAATATGGGGTCAAGGAATCGAAATAATGCATGTGGTGGTCGAAAAACTGCTCGAAAGCCGCGGGAAGCTAGATCTTTCTGTCGTCGCCGCACCGTCTACAAAGGGTTTCAAGGTCCAAAATTGGTACCACCGTGCTTGCACGGATGAGACGATCAAGTGCGTGGTGGTGCGACCGCCTAGGTCGTCGTCAAATAGCAACCCTAACTGCATCCTCTCACTGCCATCACGGGTCGTGAGAGAGGATAGAAAGTATTCCAAAATGGGCCAATCGCACGAGGAGAGAGAAAGTGTTCAGATTTGACAATCCAATTTTTTCAAAACTATCGTTATGCCTTTACCATTTCGGACCCATAACTTCCATCCACAGACTCTGATTCCCGCATGTCGTTTGTTTACAAATTCGTGAGCTCGAGATCTACGCAACGGTCAAAGAAAAACGTCTGAAAGTGTCTCCAAGGAAAAGTTTACCAGTTGGCCTCTCCAAAACCAAGGGCAAAATTGTCCCTTTTCCAAATAATTTTCCAAAATGACTCTAATTTTCAGTCGGGGGCGTTACACTTTCTTACGTAGCAGAATTGTTCCTTAGTAGTTAATTTTGAGTTTTTTTTTTAAAATTTGGGCATCCCAAATAAGTCTATGATATGAACACGGACACATCTGATCAGTAATTTACACACAAATCAACAATTTGTGTCACGCCATATTTATGATTTTCCTTTCTTTTTTTTCTTAGTTTCGTTCCTGTGAATCTGTTCATACCAAGAATCTTTTTTAAGATTTACTTTTATTTCGGTTATTCGCGATTCGAAACGCAAAGAACTTTGTTTACATCTTTATATTATTTTCAATTTGTTAAAAATAAATAATATTTGAATCATTTTAATTGATATCAATTGAATTATCATTAATTAAATTATCTAATATGACAATTAATTTATGGCAATTAATTAATAGTATTATTTCAATAAGTTAAATTATCATGTATTTTTTTATAATCATTAGAATATTATATAAGTGTGATCAATTAATATTGTTAATTAAGATGTTTTAAATAATAGAGCCTTTTTTTTTTAATAAAACACCTCTTCTAAAAAGAAAATTCAAATCAGGCCGTTATTTTACTATAGCACGGCATATGGTGGATTATCCTCATTTGCTAGAAGTTTTGCCTCGTATCTCAATCTTTAAAAAGAAAAAAAAAAGTTATCATCAACATCCACGTCATAAGGGTAAAATAAAAACAATACAAAGTACAGAAACGAGCAAAGGCAGTTGTACATGACACCACAAATTATACTATATTATATAGAGCCAGGTCCATTTGCAAAACCAGTATTATTATTATAAGCTTTTCGAGAGAGAGAAGAGAGGAGGCCTAGAAGTGTCGGTGGCACTTAATTAGAAGAGCTTATAAGCAGGGCAGACAAATTGGTCGCCATTATATTCAGCCAAACCTAATCCCTACTTACATGGTTTTCAACACCCCCTCTCCTCTCTGAGTATTCCAACTTCCCACGAAACCCTCCTCGGCGGTGGCAGCGACGGAGGTGATGTGTATACTGTCGGACTCGGAGTAGTGAGTGTTTCTATATGTGATCGAGAAAGTAAGATATCGAAGACAGCAGGGCTGGCAGGGCTAAAGGGCGCAACGTTTTTAGTGAGGAAGAAAATCAGAGCAAGTAGAAAGAAAGTGAAATTCATCAAGAAAAGATTCTTGATGGATTTTTGGCACAAGATGGTCTTCCCTGTCCGCCGTCTCTGCCTCACAATCTCCGCTCGTCTCAAGGCTCGCAAAAATGGTTAGTCTATTATTATTATTATTATTATTATTTTATTTCTTCTTAATTCCTTCTTATGCTCCATATTTGTTTATATTTTTATATTTTTCATTTTTCATAATTATCCCATGTTGTTAATTGCATGCTTTCATCAATTTTTTCCTAACAAATTAACAAGAAGCTTTTGATTTCTTTGCTCTTTCTCAACAATTTTGTTTTTTTCATACATAATACTGTAAATCATGTCGGTGTCTTTTTAATAAAAAATACAAAATTCTATTAATAAAATAAAGATACACTAGATTATATAATTTATAAAGAAAATAAAAAGAAGAGAGAAAAGAAACCGGAAACCATCACTTTGGCCGCCCTCTCCCACTCACCAAATTGTTTTTTTCCCAATCCACAAGTTTATTTATAGTGACTCACCATTTAATATTAGAGGTGAGCACAAACTCGTTAAAATTTCAATTGTTTTAAATTATTATTTATCCAACGGTTCAAATTTCACAGAATAAAAATTAAATATTTTGAAAATTTAAACGGTTCCGTTAATAAATGTTTGGATTTAGATTTTTATTTAAAAAATTCGTTAAATTTAAACTGGATAATTAATAAATTTATTAATTTTAAAATTTATTATTAATATAAAATAAAAATAAAAAGATATTTAGATATATTCATATAAATATATGTATATCCATTTATCTATATAGGAGTATAATAAAATATTATTAAATAGTAATGTTTGATAAATTTTAATATAGTGATAATATTTGCAATTTAATCTTTTGAGGATTGGTTTTTTTTGTTCATAACCGTTTCGATCCAAGTAACGGTTTTGTTTCTTTGATTTTTTTTTTTTATCAAATCATTAGTAACGGTTTGGATCGAAACGGTTTTATTTCTAATTTTAGAAATTTCAAACCGTATCGAACTGTTAATATGTTAATAATTTGGATTTAAATATTGCTAATGTTCGTATCAAATTGAACCGTGTCTATCCTTACTCACAAGTTGAAGTAGTCTCGCATTCAAGTTTCTTCGCATAACAGGCGAGTCATCTATCTGATGGTTTATTATCCAACAATGTAAATTCGAATTATACTTTCAATAACTAATGTGTGTGCACCGTGAGATGAGAACTCATTACACGATAATAACACTTGTCACAAAGTTATAAAACATGTCTTTTAAAAAAAATAGGAATTATATCAAGTAGGCCCCAAGAAAAGGTACTAATGCCATCCACTAGTGTAAAATTGAGACCAAGGTTTGCGATTATACGAAATTTCTTAAACAGTGGTTATTTTAGGGACCATATAATCCCATTTCTATTTTCAAATTCAATCTAAAGATTTTTTTTTTTGGACAAATTCAATCTAAAGTTAGGATCAGCCTCACTGTTTTAGTGATGCAACTCATTATTAGAATTAGAGAAATATTAACGCGATTATATTATATTATCATAAAAATGCATATTCTTCTTTAGATGGTTAAAAAATAAGTTATAATCCTTTAATCTTAATAAAGGCTTTGAAAGTTGATATTTTTTTATAAATTTTCTTTTATGTCTACTTCAATTTACCTCTTACTATTTATCTTTTTACCGTAAATCTTTCTATGCATGCATTCACGATACATTGAATGTCAACCATCCGATTCAATCCGACCAACCAAATATAACCTTCAATTGATTTCTACAAGTATCTAGCAAGCGTGTACTTCTTCAGCCTGGGACTTTCGTTGAGCATTTTCTTACTTCAATTTAGGAGCTCCCATTATAACAAAATTTGGACGTTGACGTTCATTTTTCGTTCCCCGTACTAAGAAATTGTTTTCGTGTGTTGTGGAGCAGGTGTTGGGCTTTTGAAGCTTCATGATGATGTGCAGACCTGTGGGTATCAAGATGTCCAAGTGATGTGGCAGATGCTCAGCAGAGAAACAGAGTTCCCCAAACGCAAGCAAAGACAGAGACCTTTCTGGAGATTTTTTGAATGGTCTACTAACAACACTAACCCCTCGCCACCACTTTCTTGAGTTCAACTCCGACTTCAAATCATGCCTAAATAAATTTTTTTTAAAAAAAAAACCCCTCTTCTCTCGTTAGGCGCCCATTCGTTAAACTCTAGCCGTCAGATTGCGTGAATCAAAGCAAATTCAATGGATAGATAAAGAGGAGCGCATAAGCAGGAAAGTGGAGTTTGGAAATCACAACAGAAAACAGAACGCGAAAACAACGAAACGAAACCAATCAGCTTGAAACAATAACTGTTGCTGTGCAAAATGACATTTTTGCCCTCATATTTTTACAGTCGAAAGTGCCAAGATTTACAGCGGCAGGCAACTTACACAAGTACTGTGTTTATGATGGAGTAAATTACAATCTCTTATCCTAATGTAAATTAATGAGTTCTACACTTCTACCAGACATGATGACCCCCACCTATCAGTTTGTAAATATAAATAATTTTTTCCCTGGAAATAAATCATGAGGGAAAAAAAAAAAAGACAGTTAAAGGGTCTCCCTCCCTTCTCTTTCTTAACATGTATGTTTGTTTATATACTACCAGTATCTTGGGGTTTTTCCTAACCTCAAATAATTGATGCATCATTCAGGTTATAGACGAAAATTGGGGTTTTTCCTGACCTCAAATCATAATTTGTTCTGGTATGATGGTGGACATTTTGGGTATCATGTGGCTTCATTGAGAAACATGTTTAATTGTTCGAAGAAAACAGTAACTAAATTGCAGAAAATATGATCTAGGAAACAAATTAAGTCATCCATGGGGTAACTGGTGAGATTACTGGTCCAAAGATAAGTCGGGGGAATTACGTGTACTTGAAAAAAGAACAAAAATTAAGAATACAATTGTCTTGGAGAAAAGTTTGATAGATGGGGAAGATTCAAAAGGGCCAGAAAACAAAAGGGGAGCCAAAATAATCTTCGTTTCTTGTCTTCCTTTCTTCTTCAGTAAAGTCCCTATAGATAGATGTACAAAATAGTAGTAACTAACCTTTCTTCAACTGCCGCCTTCTCCGACTTCTTCGTTGATCAAAATATCCAATCAAGTCGTTATGGTCAATCTGGCTTTTATATATGAATCTGCCATCCACCAAAAACACCCCGCCAAATCTAAAATGCAACATGTGCCTGCAATATATTCATATAAGTCATTGGCAATTGATCATAAAAGGAAACAAAAGAAAAAGATGCACGCCAAATATGAATACTTTCCGGGAAATAAAATAAAAGAAAATTTGTGCTACCAAATGACCGATTATAGTATAGAGCATGAACATACAGAAACAGGGGGGCTAAAATGCCGACCTTAAATACCGCAGTAGGTAGAATAACCATTTACCAAACCCTTACTCCCTTACTATAACATCATCAAACTGAAGATGACTAAACCCCATGACTTAACCCGACACATTTACAATTCCAAAATTTGTTCAACCACGGAACTAGTCTAAGAATCTATAAGGTGACATTGGAGTCTAGCGGAAATTTCATTATGTTCTGGAAAGCTATCTATAATAAAACATCAATTATGTTTATGTCGAATAGAAATTGTCACACACAACTACCAACGGAGGTACCCAGTTGCATCCTTGCAGCTTTACAGTTGTATTTCAGTAAATTACCTGTACAATAGACGCATCAGAATGGCTGATCCAGTTAATTGCCTAGGAGCACCTTCCGTGGGTCAAGTTGTCCACTGCAGTAACTGGACGGGACGGTAGACAGTTCCTGCCTTCCCCTCCATTCTTCACCAGGTTTTAAAGTAATAGGCTTCTCCACGCAAGCAGCCTCAACACAGACCATATGCTTGTACTCATCATCGCCAAAATCAGGAATTGCCTTTGCTTTCTTGTCCCATGGATTCCAGACCACTACAATGGAAAAGGAATATCTGATGAACACTTGAGACATTTTTTTTTGTATGCCATAAGCACTTATACAAAACATGTAGAGCTTTCTGCATTTGCTCAATTGACTTAATACCAAATCCTGTACAAACAAATTCACCCAACAAATAACAAAAGACAGATGCATTCAATATTAATTCTAGTAAAGTTTTAAACCATTTCTAACAGCATGTCTAATATACAAATTTGAAAGAGAACAGTTACCATAAGGATGTCCATTGTAGAAATATGTAACACTTAGCATAGGTTGACCCGTGTAAAACTACTGTTAGCATAAGTTAGTGACAGTTCCAGGCAGTTAGTCAGTTACTAACTCCAGTTACAATAGGATAAGAACAAGGAGATAACTGTTTGTAGTTATCTCCATCCAATCCTCTATATATACAGCCATTCGGCTGTCATAAATGATATAGAAAAAGATACAAAACTACAGAATTCTACATGGTATCAGAGCCTTCTGTCTGATCACCATCACCCGATCCTCTGTGTTCTTCTCTCATCATGGCCAGTGACTCTTGCTCCACCCCTTCCGTCTCTCCAAACCATGTCTCCACTCTCGTTTCCATCAAACTCACTGAAACTAATTACCTACTCTGGGAAAGTCAGATCAAACCGTTTCTTGTTGGCCATAATTATTGGCGGTTTATTGACGGCACACACCCACCTCCTCCTCAAACTCTCACCATCTCGAATTCGACAGAATCTTCTCCCCAATCTGATTCCTCTGCCTCTGCTCTCACTTCTCCCTCTGTCCCACTTCCTAATCCTGCCTATCAACAATGGTTTCAGATAGACCAAACTCTCATCAGCATGCTTAGAGCAACGCTGACTGAACCTATCCTATCTCAAGTGGTTGGCCTCCACACCTCTCGTGAAATCTGGGACTGTCTCCGCCGAAATTTCTCCCAACAGTCCCTTGCTAATGCCACGCATCTTCGTTTCCAACTCATGTCTCTCACCAAAGGTACCAAATCCATCTCTGAATATCTCACTCATGCTAAGGCCCTTGCTGACTCCCTGGCTGCCATTAATGAACCCTTCTCCTCCATCGACTTAGTGACTGCTGTTCTCCGTGGACTTGGACAAGAATATAGCATGCTTGTCACTGCCATGCTAAATTTTCCACCCCTCCCTCCCTTCTCAGATCTCCGGGCCCGCCTCCTTTCCTTTGAGGCCCAACAAGCATCTACTTTTCAACCTGCTGGTCCCAATCCACCCACTGCCTTCTATACCACCCCTGCTGGCCAAAATCCACCCACTGCATTCTATACCAGCCCTGCCACTCACGGCTATCCCTCCAACCAAGCCCGTAGCCGACCCGGTTTCCAGCGTGGCTCTAGACCTGGTCGTGGACGTAGTTCCTCTTATCGCAGAGGATACACCAGGTTCTCATCACCTAACCCCTCTCCTGGTGTGCTGGGTTCTTTTCCCCCACCCCCCTCTCGACCTTCAGGTCCTCAGTGCTGGTCCTGCAACCGTTTTGGACATGTTGCTGCCCAATGTCCCCAACTGAGTCAATCACCAGACACCAACCTGTCCAACGCCTTTGCTGGTCTCCATGTTGCCAATGTCTCTGATCCAAACTGGTATCCTGACACAGGGGCTACTCACCATGTCACGATGTATCCTCCTTCTCCACAGCAGCCTACCACCTCTCCTCCCGAACAGGTTATGGTTGGTAACGGTACTACCCTTCCAATCCATCAAACCGGTAAAGTCTCTTTCACCTCAGGTCCTTTTCTGTTTCACCTATCCAACGTCCTTCATGTTCCCACCATCCAGAAAAACCTCTTATCTGTCTCTCAATTCACCCATGATCACAAAGTCAAACTTACCTTCTTCCCTACTCACTTCACTGTTCATGACTTGCTTACAAATGCTATTCTGTTTCAGGGCCCCTGTAAGGACGGTCTTTACCCTATCACACCGCAACACTCCGTCCCACCACAAGCCTTCCTCACTACTGCAGTTCCAAATCTCTGGCATCAGCGTCTCGGCCATCCATCTCAGCAGGTCCTCCACATGATTGCAGCCAAGTCCAACCTATGTCCTCCTCTGTCTTTACATTCTGCACCCTTTTGTAATCACTGTGCAATAAGCAAATCTACTCGGTTGTCTTTCTCTACTATTGTACACAAATCAATAAAACCGTTTGATTTAATCCATTCTGATGTATGGATGTCTCCTGTCCTTTCTGTCTCTGGTTTTAAATACTATGTTCTTTTTACTGATGACTACACTCGTTATAGCTGGATCTTTCCACTTCGCCTCAAATCTGAAGTCTTCCAACACTTCACCAAATTTTATGCCTACGTCCAGACCCAATACTCCACCTCCATTAAACAATTTCAGTGTGACGGTGGAACTGAGTACACCAACCGTGCCTTCCAAACTTTCTGCAGCACCCATGGTATTCATCAACGTTTCTCTTGCCCTCATACACCACAACAAAATGGGTTGGCTGAACGAAAACATCGCCATATTTCTGAAATGGGTCGAACACTACTATTAACTGCAGGTCTGCCCTTCTCTTATTGGGCAGATGCTGTCACCACTGCTGTTTTCCTCATTAATCTTCTTCCCACACCTACATTACAATGGACTTCTCCATACACCAAACTTCATGACAAACCACCCCCATACCACATCTTAAAACCGTTTGGTTGCTCTTGCTACCCTTATCTCGGTGACTACTCCAAACACAAACTTCAACCCCGCAGTCTCCCTTGCATCTTTTTAGGGTACAGCCCTCATCACGCCGGTTATCGCTGTCTTCATGTTGACACCGGTCGGGTTTACATCAGTCGTCATGTTCTGTTCAATGAACTTGACTTCCCTTACCCACAGAAACCCACCACTCCGCCCACAGACTTCTCATTCACCCCACTGATTTCCATCCCTGTACCCGGCCTCCCCACCACCCCATCTCCCCACCACCCCATCACCCCCTAATCGACCTGGCACCTCTCCTCCTCCATCTCCCACTGCCACAGCCATGTCTCCTGATCCCAATCCTACTGTATCTTCCTCCACACATTCTTCTGCGACCACCAGCAACCTCTCCACTTCCCTCCCACCTTCCCCACCACACAATGTCCACCCTATGATTACCCGAAGCAAAGATGGCACTTCCAAATGCAGAAATCTCCTCTTTACCTCCCGATATCCTCTCCCTCAAGCCTTCACTACTGTCACAGTTTCAGCCAATGAACCACGCCTACACACAGGCCTCTCGTTCTCCTGAGTGGACTGCCGCAATGAATGCTGAGTACTCTGCCCTTCTCAAACAGCAAACCTGGTCCTTAGTTCCCAAACCACCACATGCCAATGCCGTGGGTTGTAAATGGGTTTTCAGACTTAAACAACGTGCAGATGGTTCCATTGAACGCTACAAGGCTCGTCTTGTTGCCAAAGGCTTCCACCAGCAAGAGGGCCTTGATTACCACGAAACATTTAGCCCTGTTGTTAAACCCACAACCATCCGTGTGGTCCTTGCTCTTGCTGTCTCACTTGGCTGGTCTCTCCGTCAACTGGATGTAACTAATGCATTCTTGCATGGTACCCTCACCGAGGAGGTATATATGGTCCAGCCCCCTGGCTTTGTTGATCCCAAGCATCCTGCTCATGTCTGCCGCCTTCACAAAGCACTATATGGTCTCAAGCAAGCTCCTCGGGCATGGTTTGATCGTTTCAAGTCCTTCCTACTCAACTATGGCTTCATGCAGAGTCGGGCAGATCCCTCACTGTTTATTTATCATAAATCTTCATGCATTATGTATCTCCTTCTCTATGTGGATGATATTATCTTGACAGGCAACTCCTCCCAGGATCTGTCCTCCTTCCAAGCCTCCTTATCTCATGCATTTGCCATCAAGGATTTGGGCCCTCTCCACTACTTCTTGGGCATTGAAGCAACCCCGACCCCTACTGGCTTGCATCTCACCCAGAACAAGTATACTCTTGATATCCTGCAGCGCAGTGGCCTTGCAGATTGCAAACCATCACCTACTCCTGTTGCTACCAAACATGTCCTCTCTGCTCATGTTGGCACGTCTCTTCCTGATGCCTCTGTCTACCGCCAGCTTGTTGGTAGCTTACTTTACTTAACTCATACACGCCCAGACATTTCTTTTGCAGTTCAACAGGTTGCCCAGTTTATGAGCTCTCCAACAGACATCCATCTCCAAGCTGTCAAACGTATCCTCCGTTACCTTAAAGGCACACTTGGCACTGGCCTTCATCTTCAGCGTTCAGCCTCTCCTCCTCCCCTTCATGCCTTCTCGGATGCTGACTGGGCAGGTTGCCATGACACTCGATGATCCATCACTGGCTTCTGTATTTTCCTTGGTCCGAATCTCATTTCCTGGTCTGCCAAGAAACAGAACACCGTTTCTCGCTCCAGCTCTGAAGCAGAATATCGTGCACTCGCCTACACTTGTGCCGATACCATTTGGATTACAAGCCTTCTGCGTGAACTCAATCTGCAGCATCACTGGCCAGTGCATCTTCACTGCGACAATTTGAGTACCACCTACATGACCTCTAATCCGGTGTTCCATGCACGGACGAAACACATCGCCCTTGATTACCACTTTCTCCGAGAACGGGTTATTGCTGGCACCCACCAGGTTCACTTTGTTCCATCCCATCACCAACTTGCGGATCTCTTCACCAAAGGCCTTCCGGCTGAACGGCACTGCTTCTTGACTTCCAAACTTGTCACCCAGCGGGTGCCTCGTTTGCGGGGGGATGTAGAAATATGTAACACTTAGCATAGGTTGACCCGTGTAAAACTACTGTTAGCATAAGTTAGTGACAGTTCCAGGCAGTTAGTCAGTTACTAACTCCAGTTACAATAGGATAAGAACAAGGAGATAACTGTTTGTAGTTATCTCCATCCAATCCTCTATATATACAGCCATTCGGCTGTCATAAATGATATAGAAAAAGATACAAAACTACAGAATTCTACATCCATACACCTTTGTCACAATATAGCACTTATTTTCTCTGATAAGCTTATTACCATAAAAATTTGCCAGCAAAGGAACATGAGTGATCAGAACTCACCAGCATCCGGAAGTCCGTCCTTGCGTAACACAAATGTTCTCTTCCTTTCATGGTCCAGAATAGCAATTTTTGTGGGCGTACTAAGGTATATTTTGTCCACCTAGACAATTAATATGTTTAGTAAGAAGTACATGAGAAGACCACAAACAAGACAAAAAAGAAAAAAGAAAAAAAAAAAGCAAAACAAAGAGTGAGAAATAAATCCAGCTAAGGTTAGACACTAACTTCTGACTCGAACGTTATCGCATCCCCTTGCTCAGTAAATCGCTCTCTATCCTTCATGTTATCCAGATAATCCAGTGTCTCTAGTCCTTCTACCCTTACTTCACTGAACCAAATAACATGAAAGTGAATGCACAAATAATAAAAAGGAAAACTTTGTGCCAATAGATTATATTGAAGCATATGCATGTCCCCAGGGTACTCTATACAAAGCCTGGCATGAGTCCTGCATAGATAAGTATTAAACGAGACTCTGACATGTGGCAGAGATCCGTCAGAGATCTACATCTATTTCACATCAATAAAAGTAAATTTTTTGCCGCAACTAATTGAACTCTTTCATCCCCCCTTTGCTACTTCAAGAAAAAGGACAATAGTATTCAAGGAAGACCTCAACACCCTAGGAAAAAACAATAAAGTTTCGAATGCCTACTGCAGTATTTCAAGAGGGAGGTTTCTCATGGGTGATTAATTTATTTCTCGTTAGACAATGTGAAACAGCAAACTCCATTATTTATTACACTAAAATACTTCATATGTACTCAAATTTACATATCACAAAAAAAATGTGGTATAAATATCCCCTCAAACAGATAATTATTATTAAACTACTTTAGCTTAAATTGCTAGTAGAAAATGACCTGGAATGTTAGGAACACCTACTACGTAGATCAAAACTTATCGAAATCAGATGAATGTTAACCGCTCATATCATTTAATCCATTACATTTTCAACTAAATTCTGAAAGGAACTAAAACCTGGTATCTTTATCGAATATATAGCTTGACATCTAATGGTTAAATAACAGCAAGGGTGCAACCAACATTATAAGCTAACAGCATGTTTACGAAGCCTACCAGTCATATACGACTATGCAGAAAAACTGAATTACTTAATTAGAAAAGAATTCAAATAGCAAGAAATTGCTTCATTAAACCTGATATCAGATACAGCAAGATAAGTGTGATAAGCAAACGTGAATGTAAACGACTTTCCATCAGTGTTTGTATTTCGGATGCGGGAAGTCAACATTAAATCCCCTCCTGGTCCCAAAGTCACCCTAAGCCGAAATTCATATCTGCAAATAATTTCTATTACATCATTACTAAACCAAGCTAAGAACAAATAGAGATCCACGGACCAAAAAACAAATGTCAGACCACAGAAAACCATGAAGAGGAGGTCGCATACAAAAAGTAAATCTAACAAGACTCCGTACAGCATAGGTGGTATTCTTAGCTGATTGTGCAATGATGATGACACTATGATTATATAGTATATGTGTATGTTTGTTCGCCTGTGTATATATAAGCACATGAAATTTTCCTTTTCCAGCCACCTTGGCAGAAATTATACGCTACCTTTGCTGATTTAAACATGTAACTATCCAATTCAAGTTGGATACCTGTGTGGCCAGATCTTTGCATCCTCTTCAGAAGGTTTAAGGATTAAATCAACAAAAGCCTTGTTACTGCTATTTGTTGGAAAAGGTGGAGCATCATGATCAATACTCCAAAACTTATTCCTTGCAAATCCATGTTGTTCAAGAGGACCATGACTTCCAAACTGCATATGTCATCTAATCACATTCAAAGCAAATGAAGAGGAATGGTAAACAAAGAAAATAATGAGAGACTCTTACTTGTGGGAAGCAGATTGGAATCCCTCCACGAATAGGCTTAGGAGGCTTGAAAGTAGCCTGCAAGAAGCATGCATATACTTAGAGAAGGAGGAAAACACCACAAAAATGCTAGATCAGTGAGCATAAATTACATCACTAGACCTGCAAGGGGAACTGATACTTCAAAGATCAGATTAGTCCATCCATATTAGTCTCAAAAACAATTCTCCTAATTTCCATCATCTAAGTTTGTTCCTGTTCTAGCTATAAGGGTCTCTCTGTTTTCTTCTCATAATACCCCTGGGAGCAATCATTTCACAGCCCCATTATAAATAGCAATTCGTGCTACTAACAAAAAGAAATTCTTGTTCCCAAATATTCTAAAACCTGATACCTTGCTACTAACAAAAAGCAATTCTTCCCCATATTCATTTTTCCATGATGTAACTTGACCGCCATACAAATATACCTGTTTCAAATGTGGAAACACCATCTGTCAGTAATCAAAGAATAGCTTTTGGTTAAAGAAAAAAAGATTTGAAACACATATTATTGAATAAGGAATGCAGTCAAACAAGTTAAGTAATACATCAATCTCCTCGCAGAAAGGCAATAGATTTTTCTTTTTAAAGAAAGGAACAACATAATTATGCATGGAAATATTGTTAACATGAGATTAGTGGCAGTACAAATCAAAGCTAAACACACCACATATAACGCATTAGCATGGGAGCACGCAAGCGCACACAAAAAGAAAAAGTGCAAAAGTTCAGAAACTGTGGTAAACTTAAAATACCTATGGCATTCTCGACTTAACCATAAAATTTTAGAGTTCAATAGGCTAATAATAGCAGATGGATTTACAAAGATATGTTGATATTAAGAGAATGATGGTATAAAAGGAAAAAAAAAAAGTAATGTGTATTTTGTAGCATGGAAAAACATATAAAGTGCAAAATCCATAAAATTTCATCTTCAGTGGCAAAGTTTAAATAAAGAGCAGTAACCATTTAGAAATCACAATGGTAAAGGTAGTTAACATTCATTTATTTATTTATTTTTGGCCTGAAAAAAAGCACATGGACTTGTAATGAACTGTTTATAACTATGGGTCTTATGAAATATAACAGAGTAATGAAGTAATTGAAAATGAAAACTCGAATAGATTTCATGTACTTGTACTGCATCACAACTACTGCGACCTTACACAAAATCTCATTACCCAGTTACAGAACCCACAATAGCATTTTTAATCTCTATAAATAAAATGTTTCCCGAATGTCATGCAATGCTTCAAACCCATTTGCCCATCAAGGACGCTAAAATTTGAAGCCAGAAGCAGTATTCTGACTCATTTGACCCACCATTCTTCATAAAAAATAATCCTCAGGGAGCAGTGCTATCACACTAACTTTTCTCTAACGGTCATAAACTCAAACTAGCACACAGCTAGTACTAAGATGTCCTTAAAATCACAGATCCAATGTTCTTAAATTCATAAAACACTTTGAAAGCCCAAATATATGGAATAAGAATATCACAACAACCGCTAAAACCGCTAAATCCTCTAACGAGCAATTGCCTTAGAGAACTGGTAAGAATATTCAAGAAATTGAAGCTAAGAGAGATGTCTAAAAATTTATACACCAAAAACGGAAAATCATAACATTAATAGATTGGAATTAAATTAACATAATTTTTGAATTCTAGTTTTCACGATTTCTCAAGGGATTTAAGAAATAAATAAAAAAAATTAGAAACCAACTCTGTTATGAATCATGTATGAACTATACAAATTCAAATTACATAATTACATAATCACCCTACCTCTCAGAAAAATCCAATTGAAAATTAAATAATTACCATAAGTAAGTTTAGAGTAGAAGAACTAGATTGAAAATTCAAACACCGTATCGATCCCAAATTGATTTCAAGATTCCGTGCGCTTTTCAGTTTCTAATAAAAACAGATGCAGGAGCATTTCCTACCGAGGTGATGAATAGATTAATCCAGGAAAATAAAAATCAATGATAATGTTGTTTATGGAAGCAAAATTAGAACCAGAATAATGAGAAAAGAAAATGAAAAAGATGGTAGAAAGAGAAGGGTAGGTACCTCCGCGGAAGAGCCTCGAACCTCTCTGAGAACGACCTTGTCGAGGCCGTTCACGCCTTTACAGTGTTCCACGAACACCTTGTCTCTCTCTCGGACGCCGGAAGACATCTCTCTCTCACTCTCTCGGTCTGCAATTTCGAACCTCTCCGGATCCTATACTTCGCCTTTTTTTATAGATTATTGGGTTTGTTTTCTCTTTCGCTGATATTGGAGATTTTTTTTGTTTTTCTTTTCTTCCGGAATATTCATTATTATTTGACTTAAAGTGTTTTAAAGGTTGGATTATTCGACAAGGGAGATTTTATTGCCTAACATATTTTGCCAACTTTAATTAGAAAATAAAAAATTTCGACTAACAACCATCCACCTTCGTCGACTTCATTGTTAGCAAAAATAAAGTTTCTCAAATTCATTGATAGGACAATAACAATTGATAAAAATTCATAATTTCAAAATTGGATTTTGAATTTTCGTGTATTTATTTGCATTTCACTTTATTTCAATGATTTAATTAGTTGAACAATTTAAAATATGATACATCAATAAGATGAAGTTAATTGCAGATAAATGCGTGAAATCTAAATGCAGAGACTCCTAATCCTTTATAATTCATGTGCATCCATCACAATCTAACCGATAGATCAATCCCGAGTTGTGTGCTCCTCAAAGGTTCCCGAAGTCCTAGCTTGGATTCCAAGATATGAGCTCTCAAAATTTCAAGTTTCTTCCGCCTCCCACATCGTCCGTGTTCTACGTCCTCCACCTTCAAACCTAGGCTTATCCTACTCGTGAGGTTCCAATGAATGTGTTTCTAGCCTTGGTTTGGTCCAAAAGTGTCTCAAAATGAAGATGAAATTAATGGGTTGTATGTGTGTGTAAATGGGTTTGTTTGCACGAGAGAGAGAGAGAGAGAGAGAGAGAGAGAGAGAGAGAGAGAGAGAGAGAGAGAGAGAGAGAGAGAGAGAGAGTTGATGAAGATAATGATCCAATGGAAATGGCTCCCAACCACATAACCCAATCCAAGCTAAAAATATCCTACGTTTCCTATTTGACCAATCTACACTTCCCTAAATAGGAAACCCAAGTCAAACACCCAAGGGCAAAATGGTCCAACCTATTGTAAAAACCCCGAAAAATCTCGTTAACAACGTACTTAAGGTCCGAGTCGTAACATTGAGATTGATGCATATCCTGGTAAATCATTCAATACATGCAGTGTCTTCCTCGTGACTTATCTACTTCTAAAACCCTGCCATTCATCTTCCAATCTTCTCCACCACCCAGATCGTCATGCTTAGTCTGGGAACATCATGTATTTGCACCTATAGACTACACTACTCCAACTTAAGAGTCCCTAGGTTTCTTACCCTTTTTCTTTCCTCCACAAGCACCAATGACTCATCAAAAGCCCATGGTTGCATATCCAAAACCCCGCGTAAGTCCCAACGTGCTGAGAATCTCGTCGACAACACTCAAAGCCACCCCATCAGACCCATTCTTTAATGTCCCACATTGCCTAAGGGGTCCTGGGGGATGCGCCTTATATATGTGGGCACCTCTCCATCTAATGCGATGTGTTTTTGGGGTGTGACCCCCAGGGCAAATTCGTGCGGGCAAGTGCCCATATACGTGTAGGGCTGACTTGTGGTGGGGCTCAAAGCGGATAATATCGTGTTGGGGGAGGTGGGACGTGACATTTTGGTATCAAAGCCCAGCCCCAGTCAGAATCAGTTGTGCCAGCGAGGACGCTGGGCCCCATGTAGGGTGGACTGTAATGTCCCACATCGCTCGGGGGATCTTGGGGGATGCTCCTTTTATGTGGAGGTACCCCTCCATCTAATGCGATGCATTTTGGGGGTGTGACCCCCAGGGAAAATCCGTAAGGGCAGGTGCCCTAGTGCGTGCAGGGTCGGTGTAACCGTGCAGAGCTGATGTGTAATGAGACCCAAAGCGAACAATGTCGCGTTGGAGGAGGCAGGATGTGGTATGTTCTATTGACCCTTAAAAAAGCTAATGAAAGCATCAACGTTTATGTTCCTCCCTGTTAAGACCTCCTCTGACACGACCCATCCCAATCCCCCCGGGATTACCGCGGGATGTGACTTGCTCCCGTCTGACACGAAGTGTCAGACAAGAGATAACCTCAAGCCACTGCCCCTACAGGCTTCCAGAGTGCGCAAGGATCGATGGAGGAGGCATGCAATGTCCCGGTCTCCGCTGCGGTCGCATCCGCGGTCAACCTGAAGGGCATTAAAACCCAAAAGTTGTGAGTGGACGAAAATAAACAAGTTCGTAAAATACATTTTATAAAACATTTATGCCCCTCAGTAAAAACATATGCATGCATCAAAAACCAATAATCAAACATTTATTAGAAATAACCATTAGGGCCTTAGCCCGGAAACCATAAACATAGTTTTAATCCAAAAGTCAATCCAAAAGTTATTTCATAAATCCAGTGGTACACATTTATTACTTTACCATCTCCAGCATCCCAGATGCCTAGCGTCCCAGACGTCATATCTCACGGTATTAAGCGACGCGTGCTGCCCGGGGTCTCACCGGGTCCATATCTCAGACATCCCAGATGTATGACGTCCCAAACGTCTAATTATAGCAATCCTGCTCCTGAGTCACTATACGGTCCGGCCGCTCCGTACAATGACCCCTCGCAGGCAATGCACCGTGACTTCCCCAGTGTCCCAGATACCTGGAGGTGACCATACATAACCTCATATCGAGATGGTTTTATGGAAAACATTTTATCATTCATTTCCAAAATATCACAAGGGCCCTGCCCCGAATTTCCATAAAACCGTCATAAGTCCAAATAGTTGATTATTAAATCCGAAATCATTTATTCAATTCCATTTTAGGGTCCCCGACCCGAAATCACATATAGAAATCAACTGGGCCCCTAGCCCGATTTCATAAGTCAACTGGGCTCCTGGCCCGATTTCTTAAATCAACTGGGCCCCTGGCCCGATTTTACTTTATCCATTCCGTAACCGTTTCATGAAATCATATACAAACACAATTATGGAAATCAGTGCAAAATCGGAAAACCTCGATTTACTTGCAAACACGTCAATCGCCTCGAAATGCGTGAAATCATATAAATTCACCGATATCCAAATCAAATCATATAATAACAATTATAACAATCATGAAATAGTTATGCATGCATAGAATTTATAAAACCAATGTCCACTCACAGACCGTTTAACCGTGCACCTCGATACGCGTGCCATCGGCCTTCCCGGGCCTCGTCACTAACACCGGGACTCCCAAACCTGTTCATATCACATTAGAGGGTCACTAACCTCTTGATTAACATCCTATTCAAGTCCCGTAATTTTCCTGAATTCCGGGACGGGTCGTCACATCCTCCACCAAATAGAACTGAAATCCCGAGGGGACGCCATTTTCCTCTTCCAAGACCACCTTCGTTACATTCCGTTCTCGTTTAGTAAGTCGAAGCCATATCCAAACTTTTGCCCCAACTCAACCAAGTCCATCAGGCGGTGCACTACATTCTTGGCATCCAAGCAAGGCGAATGACTTCAATACTAGTTACCCTAACACCTACACCATGTCAAGTTGACTTTCTATTTTTTTTTTCAAACCCTAGAATTGAAGGAAACTTTCTTTATAAGGGACTATCTGGAGGTTGCGGTCGAGCTTACTGCACTGAACTAGAAGACCATACCAGCTACTAGATGTCAACATACACTCGTTGAGACAAGATCTATCTAATGCTACAAAAAGGAAATTTAATTTTCAACTCAAATGGAGGTTCCACTAGCAAACTTGAAATTTCTCTAATAAGGTTAAATTGGTCAAAAAGGTTTTAGAACTTATTTAAACCAGAAATTTTTAGGTCGGAATGTACTATAATCAGATTTGGATGATGAGAATGCATAAACACCTACGAGGTAATTATTAGGCCATTTCCTTTTATTTAGGTTTTTGTTAATTTTTTTAATTTTGAAATTGGGTTTTACTAATTTGTCCTCAATTATTTAATTATCATTCTCCTTAGATTTTCATTGAGTAATAAAAAGAGAAAGGAGGAAAAAAAATTCTCTAGAAAAATGCTATAAAGACCACATTCTAAATCTATACTAATATAGACGAATTCTAGCTATATGGATAGACACAAATCCGTTAAAATCGCTAAATCGATTTGCTTAAACCGTTATTTATCCAACGGTATCTTTAAGTTTGATGAGATTAAAGTTAAACGATTTGAGAATCCAAAACACTCCGTTAGTAATTATTTGAATTTGGATTTTTCAATTTAAAAATCCGTTAAATCCAAACTGATCCGTTAAAAATATATTAATTTTTTTAATTTTGAAATATATTATTAATATGAATTAAAAATAATAAAAATATAAGGACACTCAGATATACCCAGATAAATACATGTATATTCATATAAGAATATAATTTTATTATTAAGTGATAATATTTGCTTGATAAATCTTAATATAATGATAAAGTTTGCAATCTAATCCTCTGCAAACTTAATATACAAAATCTTCAGTATTAATTATTCTGTTATTTTTTGTATCCTTATTTTTTTTTTAATATTCTTGCTTTTTTTGTTTGCCAAAATGGTTTTACATCGTTTCGATCCAAATTGAACCGTAGTAACGGTTTGGATCGAAACAATTTCATTTCTAAGGAGGTGTATTCCATTAGGATATTTAAATATTTTTAAGGATATTTTTTAAATTACAAATTTTAAAATTTTTATGAATTGGTATGGTCGTTTGGGTATTATCCAAACATTTTTTATAAATCATATTCTGAACTTTCTCTTAATTTGGACAATTTTGAAGGATATATATTAATAAATTTTGGTCGACGTCGTGATTTCTCTAATTTTTCTCTCTTCTTACAATGTTTTCTTCCATGTAAACATTAATGGCTGAGCATATATCTCTGTCATCATCATCATCATCATCATCATCATCATCATCATCATCTTGAGTCACACATTCAGCAGAGGTTGGTATCATATACTCACACTTATCACTTTTTTTCTATTGGAATTAATCGCATCTCGGAATTGATCTATTAAATGCTTTTAAATATGTTGGATGCTTTGAAATCATCCTAAAGTGATTCTGGAATTTTATGTAATTTCTCTGATTTTTTCTTGATTTTTTGGAAAATATGAGATTACTATGAAATTTTTTTCACTAAAAAGTTGAAGAACACTTTTGGTGATAAAAAAACCTGAAGAAGATCGCGGCAAAAGGGAGCAAAAGTGACAGTTTATGGAAAAAATCTATAGAATTATGCCAAAAAAATATGCACTAAAATTAAAAAAAATTGGCCATCTTTTGACGCATGTTTTTTAAAATTAATTTTTACTATGGGATGAACATTTTCGGAAGAAGGGAACATTTTTTAGAAAAATGTCTAGTGAGGTTCAAAAGTAAATTCTTCCACTTGAGGCTATACATTTTTTGCCTTATCATATGCATATTTTTAACACTAAACATCATCAAATCCACAACTTAAATAAATCCTTGAAAAATTAGTCTTAATTGAATACCTCAAGACTTATTTTGATATTTTTAATAACAGTAAAAGTCTTATGGGGTGTATTCGATTAGGACATTTAAATATTTTTAAATGACAAATTTTTAAGACATTTTAAATTTTTATAAATTAGTGTGGACATTTGGGTATTTTTCAAACATTTTTTATAAATCCTATTCTGAACTTTCTCTTCATTTGGATAATTTTGAAGGATATATATATTAACAAATTTCAGTAGACATTGTGATTTCTCTATTTTATTCTCTCTTCTTGCAAAGGTTTCTTTCATATGAACATTAATGATTGAGCATATTTCTCCATCATCATCATCATCATCTTGAGTCACACATTCAACAAAGACTAGTATTATACATTCACACTTATCATTTTTTTTTTCTATTGGAATTAATTACACATTAGAATTGATTTATTGGATGGTTTTGAATATGTGCTTTGGAATCGTTCTAAAGTGGATCTAGAATTTTCTACAATTTGTCCGAATTTTTCTTGATTTTCAGGAAAATTTGAAATTTTAGAAAGTTTTTGTCACTAAAAACTGAAGAACAGCAAAAAGAAGCAAAAGTGACAGTTTAGTAGAATTATGCTAAAAACATCGGCACTAAAATAAAGACTTGTTGACCGCCTTTTAACGTATGTTTCTTCAAATTAATTTTTACTATAAGATGAACCTTTTTCGAAAGAAGGGAACATTCTTAAGAAAAATGTCTTGTGAGATTCAAAAATAAATCCCTCCACTTGAGGGTAGACTTTTTTTCTCTTATTATATGTATATTTTTAACACTAAATCTCACAAAGTCTACAATTTAAACAAGTCCTAATTGAATATCTCAAAACTTGTTTTGACATTTTTAATAGCATTAAAAGTCCTAATTAAAAGTCTATTAAAACATTTAAATATCTTAATTGAATACACTTGTATTCTTAAAGTCTTTAAAAATATTTGAATGTCCTAATTAAATACACCCTCCTTAATTGAATACACCATGAACTTTTCAAAAGTCTTTTAAAATATTTAAATATCTTAATTGAATACACCTATATTTTTAAAATCTTTAAATGTCCTAATTGAATACTGACAGGACCCGTCCCAATCCCCCTAGATTATTGTGGAATGGGCCTACTCCCGTTTGACACCGCGTGTCAGACCAGGGATAAACTCGTCCCCCACTCGGGGTCCATCAGAGTACGCCAGGATTGATGGTGGCATGTGATGTCTCGATCTTTGCTACAGCCCGCATGTGCTATCAATCTGAAGGGTATTAAAAATCATAAAAGCTGTGAGTGGATAAAAATAACCGTTGTAAAACATCATTTATCGAAAAGACATTTATACCCTTCACGTAAAAGTATGCATGCATCGTAAAACAATTATATCAATTATTTTCTTGAAAGCAAGACGTATTGCTTCCCAAATCAAAACACAATGAAAAATGCTTCTCAATCGAAGCCATCATCTCAGTAGGGTCTCAACCCAAAACCAAATCATACAGGGCGCAACCCAAAAACCAAATCAAGGAAAACTAGAACGAAGTCTTAGCCCAAATCATAGAACACGTGGGAACACATCCTATCTTTGATGTCAGTCACGGTTCTAATCCTAGCACATGTGCATATAGCTCAGGATCGTTCACAATCCTAGCATGTCGCCATGAGCACATCACTCCCCGCGACCGTCTCTAGATCATCGCGAACACATTGCCAATCGATCTCAGAGAATAACATCAGCACTCCTAAGTCGAGCCTCTCTCGGTCATTGCTTCCCTCAGCTACTCGACAATAGAGAGTGCATTGTGACCCCTCCAGAAGGAACACATCCACAGTCCGGAGGCGAACGTCATATCATCCGGGACTCACCTGAATGCCATTATCAATAGGGCCTCATGCCCGAAATATCTTTCGTAAAACTCATAACTGGGTCACAATCCGACTTATCTCGCGTTTGACTATACTCTAAGTCAAACCTCAAATAAACTGGGTCATATGCACGAAAGATATTTCAAAATCTAAAAACCGTTTCTCATTTCCAAAGCACTTTCACATCATCGTTCAATTGAGACTCGTGCCCGAATCTCGATTCCACGCAACTCCGTGAAATCCTCAAAATCGTAAATCAGTTCCTCAATTTCACGCCTCTCCGTGAAACTTTCGGAATCACATAACACACAAGCACATAGTACACTTGGCCGAAGCTCAAACATCATATAATACAGAAATCTCGAACTACGTGCAATAAAGCATTTTCCTCCGAAAATGCCAAACAATTCATATTAAAAACTCATGCACTCATGGAATCTAAAATCATGTTCATAAACACATATAAAACATTTAGGCATGCATCATATTCATAAAACAAAGTCCACTCACAGACCTTCCAAGTCGTGCCTCAATACGCGTGTCACACGCCTATATGGGCTAATCCATACTCTCTGGGTCATCCGCACTTGTCCAAAACATACTCAAAGGTTAATAATAACCTATACAAGTTCATATCAAGAACCCCCAACATTCCCGGAAAAGTCAATGTGTCCCGTACACGCTCCCCTAGGCTTTAAACCTCAATTTGACCAACCTAACGATCTCCGATCGACTCGAAACCACCACCATTGGATTCGTATTGTCAAAACCTTTAAAATAGGCCTGGTAACTTGTCCAATCAATCTTAAACTAGGGTTATCACGAACCCGACTGCTCACTGCAGCACGTCCATCCTCACTGATCCATCGCTCTCGACTCCAAAAAGTCGTCATACTCCGATGTTGGTATCTAACCAAGGATCTCATCCTGACACGGCCCATCCAATCCCCCCGGAATTAACGCGGGATGTGCCATACTCCCGTTTGACACGAAGTGTCAAACAAAGGATAACTCAAACCTCAGCCCGTTAGGGGCTTCTAGAGCGCGCCAGGATAAGAGGATGTGTGTGATGTCTCGGTCTCTACTACAGCCAGCATCCGCAATCAACCTGAAGGGCATTAAAAACAACAAAAGCTGTGAGTGGACGAAAATCAATAGTTTAATAAAAACACATTTCATAAGAAGACATTTATGCCCTTCACTAAAAAGTATGAACGCATTCGAAAATCGTTTACTTAAGTCAATCATTATTAGGGTCTTAGCCCAAAACCATAAATATCAACCATATGTGGGAACTTAGCCCAAAACCGTAAATCCAAGTATGTGGGTCACTGCCCAAATCCATTTACTATTCACATAACACTATTTCATAAATCTAATAAATCATGTTTAGAAAATACCATATAACCAATCCTCGGCATCCCTGATGCCTAACATCCCCGATGTCACAATCAGTACTGTCACAGTTTCCAAAGATACGTGTGCTACTCGGGGTCTGAAGTCCCAAGTCTCCCTAGGTTCCACCCAGGTCAATGTCCGCAGATCAATGACCCTCCCTGGGGGTTATCATCCATAAATGCCCTCCTGATCGGGAGCCACCCCACGAGGGCAGTCCCTCTCAAGTAGTGCGCCGTGACTACTCCAGGGTCCACCCAGGTCAATGTTCGTTGATCAATAACCTTCCCTGGAGGAGACAATCCATACATAAAGATGGTATATGAAAAATATTTTACAATTCATCTCAAAACCTTCAAACCTTTCAAAGGGTCCATGCCCGAGATTTCCATAAAACCATCGTAATCCACAAATCTGATTTCTCAAATCCAAATCCATTTATCCAAATCTATTTATGGGTCCCCGACCCAAAATCACATTCATAAAACACAATTGGGCCTCATGCCCAATTTCGTAAACCAACTGGACCCCTAGCCCGATAATATAACTCAAAAAGACCCCAAGTTCGATAGTTCATAAATAAAATGGGTCTCAAGCCCGATTCCATATTTCCAAATCCGAAATCAGTTCATTAAGTCACCATTCAAAACCCAAGCACGTAGAAACATTGATAGGACCCGTCCTAATCCCCCCAGGATTAACGCGGGACGACCTTGCTCCCGTCTAACTCGAAGTGTCAGATAAGGGAAATTTCCAACCTTTGCCCTCTCAGGCTATCAGAGTATGCAAGGATCCGGAGGAGGTATGTGATATCTCGGTCTCTACTACAGTCTACATCCACTGTCAACTTGAAGGGCAGTCAAAACATTTAAAAGCTATGAGTGGACAAAACAAAGAGTTTATAAAAACATTTGTACCATTCACTAAAAAGCATGCATGCATTCAAAAACCATTTAATCCAAAAGATCCATATGTGGGAACTAAGCCCAAAGCCATAACCGAAAGAACCCTAAAGAACCAACCATACGGGCCACTGCCCAAATCCATAAAGATACCAACCATACGGGCCACTGCCCAAATCCATACAGATACCAACCATACGGGTCACTTCCCAAATCCATACGGGACTCAGCCCAAAACCTGTACACATCACATATCATATATCATATATACATATAATCACACAACCAATCCTGTCACGGTTTCCAAAGCTACGCACGTGCTATCCTGGGTCTCAAGCCCAAGTCTCTCAGGGTCCAAGGTTAATATCCGTAGACCAATGATCCTCCTTGAGGTTATAATACCAGCCTTCCTGAGAGTAAGGAACCCAACGGGGGCGACTCCACTCAGTCAGTGCTCCGTGACTACTCCGGGGTTCACCCAGGCCAACGACCCTCCCGAGAGGAGACAATCCAAATAAAGGAAGGTATATGAATATATATATATATATACATAACGAAATTATCCATAAAAAATTTCACCGGATTCATGTCTGGTCCCCATAAACCGTCATGAATCATAAAAACCTTTCAAGCGTTCATGCCGGTCCCCATAAACCGTCATGAACCTGGAAATCCATTAGGGTACTCGACCCGAAATCATAAATGTAAAGTAACTGGGTCTCGTTCCCGAACACATGACCCAACTGGGCATCGTGCCCAATATCTCAGGGTTAGTCACGACTCCGATCGTAGTGATGAGTGCAACCATCCATCCAGGACCGCCCTCAATCCTCGTATGTCGCCGTGAAGGAATCAACCGACGCGACCACCGCTATATGATGAAGCACTCATCACCGATCGATATCCTAAACCGTCAGCACTCCAAAGTCGAGCCTCCCTCGGCTGCCCGACAACGGATCGTGCATCGTGACCTCTCCAGAAGGAACATATCCTAGCCTGGAGGCGAGCGTCGTATCGTCGGTCGCCGTGCACATAGCACTCGCCGTGACCACGATTCAGACCCGTAGGTCACAAATAGAGCTACATGTCCGAGACAAAACCAAATAGGCCTCATGCCCGAGTTTATCCTTTTGAAATCCAAAATCATTTCATTTAAACCAACATAGAAAGTACAAACACGTATAGGCACCATATAAGGCCGAAACCTCGAAATACGTGCCAATACGTAACCACACACAAATGCACTCATGACATCACCAAACAAGTATTAAAACATATAATAAACATTTATGCATGCACCAATTTAGAAAAACAAGGTCCACTCACAAACCGTCCGAGCTGCCGCCTCGATATACGTGTCATACGGCTCTCCCGAGCCAAACACCGTCATCGGGACTCCCAAACCTGTCCAAATCACTTTAGAGGGTTACTAACTACTTAAATGACCCCTCATTAAAGCTCCGTAATTTTCTGTAATTTTTAACTATTTTTAATACTGATCCTAAACCTTCGGACACCCCGAAACCTATCGAAACGATGTCCGATCGACACGAAACCAGTCCCAAAATGTTCATTACATCGAATAGATGATTTCACATGTTGAAGACATCCACAAAATGTCCCTCACGCGCCCCCACGCTCCCAAGGAAGTCTCTGCACGTGAGCCCACGCGCCCATGGAAGTCTCTGCACGTGAGCCCACGCGTCGGCACTATTCATCTTCTTCCCAAACGACTGAACCGGTTTTCTGCAACTGAACTGGCCGAACCGGTTTGGACCAGTTCAACGTCCAAACTCATCCATTTCTAATCCATTTTGCCCTTTTTAATCCTAAAGTTTCCTAATCTCATTTCCTATTTCACTCTTAAAAACATAAGAAAAACCGTGCAAACCATACCTCCAAGGTCGACAATGGATTGGGTGACTTCCTCCGCCGTTCACCGTCGTTCCAGGCCATCCAATCTCCCCTTTTCGATTACAACAAGTTCCTACGACCTCCAGAACCCCCTTTCCATTAATAGAATCAGCTAAAATTCCCTAAAACCCAAGTTCGAAATTTTGAAAACTCACCCATGGTTTTGGGTTTTCCCTGCCGTGGCCACCGCTGTGGCTCTCCGTCACCGTCCTTCACCTCACTCTATCACGGTCACACACACGAGCACTTAGCATGAATATGGTGGTGAGGTGTGGTGTGGGTGTTCGATTTTTGAAAGAAGAAGAAGAAATGAAATGGTGTTTCAGGTTTTTGTGGGAAAACAAAGAAGATGAGGGTTGATCAGATGAGAGGGAGAGGGATGAGATGAATGGTGAGGGTTGAGAGATTAAATTAGATGGAGGGCTAGGATTGAGTGATGAGTAGATTAGATTAAAATAATAATAATAAGAATAATATTTAATTAGTTAGATCCACTTTTTAGGGATATTGATCAATGGGATGAGTGACACTTCCATGGGTCCCACCAAAATATCTGCCCAATCAGAATAAGCCACGTCATCATCGCCTCGATATACATGCATAGTGAAACCAAACTTCCGTGACCCATAATTCTCCCGTTTGAAGTCTGATTCCAGCGTGCCGCCTATCTATGGATTCGTATCGTCCCGATCTCTGTAACGGTCCTCGACCCTCGGCCATCAGATCTCCCGGTCCAAAAGTTGACTATTTACCCCCTTTTACCATAATTACCAAAGTACCCTTGAACTTCCGAACGTCATAACTTTTTCCTCGAACGTCGAAATCGAATGTGCCACCTGTCTATGAACTCGTGACGTCCCGAACTACGTCACAGTAATCAGTCAAAGTCCATTTGACCGCTAGAATGAAAAGTCAACATTTTGCCCACGCCCATGGGCAAAATGGTCATTTTGCATCGTTCGTCTGAAATTACCCCACCAATCACTGATTAACCTCACTAATCGTGATTAGTCACTAATCTAATCTTGTAATTCGGGACGGGTCATTACAAACCTAGTATAAAATCGTAAACCTCGAAATACGTGTAAATACAGAAAACACCTCGAAATACGTGCAAATATGTAAATCCCCAATACCACAATCATCATCATAGAAATCACATATGTAAAACATATAAAACAGTTATGCATGCATCACAGTTTAGAAAAAAAAGTCCACTCACAAACCGTCTTACGCTGTCATCTCGATATGCGTGCCATAAGTCTTTCTCGGCTAATCCATCATCACTGAACCTTCCGGACTTTTCCATATCATCCTAGAGGTCTAGTAACTACCTCAATAACCTCTCATTAAAGCCCCCTAATTTTTCGGCATTTTTAAACATATTTAAACTTGATCCTAAACCTTCGGACATCCCGAACTATATTGAAACGATGTCCAATTGACTCGAAACTAGTCCCAAAATGTTCGTTACATCGAAAGGATAAAATTACATGTTGACCGTGCCTCGAAACTCGGGCCCACTCGCCCTTATACGCCGCCCAAAGTCACTGCGCATGAAACCCACGCGCCTAGCTACAATGTCATCCTTATCCTCTGTCAAACTCGATCCAGCCGGTTCTCTGCAATTCCAGTTCGACCGGACCAATGAGGCCGGTTCACCTTTAATCCTCACCTATTTTCAATCCCATTCAATTCCTATGCCTTCATCTGGACCTAACTAGAAGTTTTATGGATTTAAAAACACAAAACAATGTCCAGATTCATACCTTCATCACCAAACCCGTGGCCTGTTTTTCCTCCTCCGTTTCCATGCATTTTCGGCCACCCCAGCCACGATACCAGGCCCATTCGACTTGTCTCGACCTCAGGAACGTCACATAATCGACCAAAACGATCAATAACTAACCAAACTCGATTTTCCCTTTTTGAATTTAAACACAAGCTTTTCGGTTTCTTACCTCTGAACTGGGCCACCGTGCACGACGGTCGACGCCGTCAGCACCACCCTCATCGTCTCACTCCACTCTTCCTTTTTCATTCATACCTTAAATACAAATGATGAGGATTTGAGGGGTTATAATAGGGTTGGGTGTTTGGATTTGAAGAAGAAAGAAAATGAAGAAGATGAAGGTTGATGCGCGGGGAGGGAGAGAGAAAATGTGTGGGAAAAATTATAAAGTAATATAAAATATAATTTATTAATAATTAATTAATCTCCCCAATCAAACAAAATCCCTTTTTAGAGAAAGTGGCCAATGGACTTGTCACTCATCCAAGGGCCCCACACAAAATATCTGCCAATCAGATTAAAGTGATATTTAATTCGAATCCCGAGACGTAAGTTTCCGATTTTGATCCCGTGACCATAACTTCCCCATTCGACGTCCGATTTCGACGTACCGCCTGTCTACGGACTAGTAACGTCTCGATCTACGTAATGGTCCTCGGTCCTCGTACGTTTGACTCCTTGGGTCAAAAGTTAACATTTTGCCCAATTCTAGGGGCAAAACGGTCATTTTACACCGTCCGTCATATCTCTCTCAACTAACCACCGATTAATCATACTAAATTCATAATTAATTAATATTTAATCCCGATATTCGGGATGGGTCGTTACAACCTTCCCCTCTTAAATAATTTCGTCCTCAAAATTCATACGAACTCAGTTCCACATCCACATCGTGGAAAAACAAGTTCGGTCTCACCGTCAGGTTTAACATCCCATATATACATCTACACCCACTAACCAGCATAATACTTGTCTGCACCTAGACGTTCAATCACGAACCCACGTTGTATCGACTACACCTGACCACGTCGAGTGACATTGATCACACGTTTCGAGTTGATACCACCCGACAATTTTATCATCACGCTAACACATTTAGCTAACGCATTCAGCCAAACTGTCACCACTTTTCCAGTCGCAAATCAATCTGACATCTCTCCCACACCGAGAGTTATCAAATCTCACAGTTTCTGTAATGCCTCGAAAATAGAAAAACGAACATTTGTAAAAAATTTGAGAAAAAGGACGATTTTACCCCTGGAATTGGGCGAACGGTTGACTTTTTATTCGAGCAGTCAAACGGATTTTGATCGATGACTGTGACGTAGTTCGAGACGTCACGAGTTCGTAGACAGGTGGCATACCCGAATCCGACATTTGAGGAAAAAGTTATGACGTGCGGAAGTTTGAGGGTAATTTGGTAAATTGGTCAACAAGGGCCATTCGTTGACTTTTTTATCGGGACAATGTTTGGACGTTCCGGGAAGACCGTTGGATAGGTCTCGGGACGCTGAATCCATAGACAGGTGGCATGCGTCAATCGGAGTCTGAAGTTATGGGTCTGAACGAAAAAGTTATGGGTCTAGAACTAGGAGGGGCATTTTGGTAAATTTTCTAAGGAGGGGCATTTTGGTAAATTTTCTAAGGAGGGGTAAAATGGTAATTTTCAGTAAGGAAGTTAATTAAACGGTACAAGGTATTAACTGATAAGGTAGTAAATGGGTTAAGTGGCTGATTCAGCCTATTGGGATAAGGATTCTTCAATAAGTGACATTTGTCACTTGGTAAGGTTAATTAGTGGCACTTTGTAAAATTAATGAGATTAATTATACTGTTGCACATGATCATATGACTATCAGTACTCGACCAAAAACAAAACAGAGAACATCATTGTCCACCCCCTTGATCGATTTTCAGCAGAACATGAAAGCAAGTTCTAATTGATTGAGTAATTCAGTGTCAAATGGAGAGAAAAACCGAAAGGGAAACAAAGAAAACCCCAATTGAACTGGACTGATTATACCCGAAAAACCATTGAAGAACACAAATTCGATTTTGATTTTGTAAACTGTTTCGAGGGAAATTGATTAGATATTCAGCTTCCTGGGAGCTGGACAACTCGAACCAAATCAATTGGGACGTCTATTGATTGTGAATTGAGAACGAACAGGTCCTGCGAGTTCGTTGAAAGTGGGAGCTTGAGGTCGATCACTTGGAGGTAAGGAAGCTTCAAATTGATTTTGAAATCATGCTTAGAATGCCTAGGGAATGCTTCATGTATGATCAATTGAATGATATAACGTGAACGGGGGTAGGACCCGATTTCAGACCCGTCGGGTTTCGAGGTCGAGTCGAGGGATTTAGGACCTTGTTTCACGAAATTGAGTTCACAGACCCTTAATCCATATTGCCTTGATGCTAATAAGAGAAAGAACGGAAAGAATTGGGGTCAAATTGGTAGAAACCGAATCGGATTGCATCGCGGGTCCACGACCCGTTTATCAGAGAAACGGGTAAGGAAGGGAACTGTAGCTGGTACTGTTCACGGCGCGTGGACTCACGCGCAGCCGCTTGCGGCGACGCGTGAGGGCGCGTGGTAGGGTTTCTAGAAAAGTGTCCAACAGGTGTTTTATTCTATACAGTGTAACGATCATTTTGGCGTTGGTTTCGAGTCAATCAGACACCGTCTCGATTATGTTTCGAGGGTCCGACGGTTTATGTTATATTTTAAATTAATATTAAATTTCCGAAAAATTATGGGAAATTGATATGATGTAAATTGACTTGTTAGTAACCATACATAATGATTTTGGACAGGATTCGAGGTTCCTGGCAAGTGTCGGAAATTACGGAAACGCGTGCAGCTCGGGAAGCGAGCGGTTTGGACAGTGTGTGAGTAGACGTTTGTTTTATAAACCATGTTGCATGCATAGTTAAATGTTTTCCATGATTGATTGCATAAATTGACTTGCAATGATGTCCTGATGATGTGGCATGATTATATGTGATTTAATGAATATTTTAATCGGTCTTTCGGGCACGTTTTTCGAGGAAATGTGCAAATGGTATTTTGGGCTAGGCCCGGAGTCAAAATGGTTTCAAAATGGATATTTTGATGACTTGATGAGTCAAGGATGATTTCTGGATTAGTTTAATGTTTTCGATATGATTTTACGAGTTTACATATAAATGATATTTAGGCTTGAGTCCCGGTTGGTAAAGCTTTTGACTTGGTTTGAAGTCAAGGATTTAATTGAGATGTTTTGGGATAAGATCCCGGGATGCCTTTCATTGTGATTATGAATGCCCAGACGGTCGAAGCTAGGGGAGTTCCCAGACGACCGAAACTTGGGGATATGATATGATTGTGACTGTTCCCAGGCAGCCAAAGCTAGGGGTGTTCCCAGACGGCTGATACTCGGGGTGATATGTGTTCCCAGATAGTCGGAGCTTGGGGTGTTCCCAGACGGCTAATGCTCGGGGTTATGGCCTACGCGTAGTGCGAATGTGATTATGTGATGGTTTGTGCACTGTGAATGGTGCAGATTGCTTGATGGATTGTTTGATTGATTTCTTGTGATTACGTACTGGTATTGAGTACGGGTTTATGGTCTATGAGGCCAGGTGACTATGTTTTCATGTGTCCGGCCTGAGAGCCGGGATTTTGACTTGTTATGTGGCTTGGCTGGAAAGCCGGTGATTGTTGTTCATGTGTTTTTTTTCCTATGCATGCAGGTTTGATAAACTAGAGGGTAAATGATGTCTTTTAAAATATGTTTTAATGAATATATTTTTGTCCACTCACACTTTTCTGTTTTGATGACCCTCGAGGACGTGACACGACGTTCGGGGCTAACCAAGAGGCGGAGGCATAAGCGGAGATAATCCCTTGTCTGATAGGCACTGAAGGATAGTTTCGGGACTTCAGTTGACTTGTTAGACGGGAGCAGGACCGGGCACGGTTATCGAGGTCTAGTTGGGACGGGTCCTGTTAGTTTCTCTGCATTTCCTAAATTTTACCACGTCAACATCACACGTCCCATAATGTCGCACTCAGCCGGCACTCACGGCTCCATGGTCACAGTTCGAATCACCAACATAACTATGACTCACTATAGAGTCGCACCAAGGTATCTCATACCAAAATTTCCTCATAAATCCATGCTGCCATTAGTGAGAGTCACAGAGCGGTCGCTCCACGCAAAGCAACCCGTGGTTACACTAACCAATAACTCACTCGACATGTGTGTAACTGGACCCCATTGAATACCTGCCTAGCAGTGATAACACATCTCCGCTCTAGGATTCCACTAGCCATCCACGACTCTGAGCACCTACTCATACACTATCGAACCCATCAAAACCACTCTGGACTAGCGCACAGTATCCAATGTGCAGTCCACGTCCACCACAAACTTGACGATATCAGAACCTATCTAATTACCATAACATACTAGATTGACTTCGAAAGGAAACCAATCCCATCATTCATATATCCAACCTCTATCTTATATTCTCATAACATCATCACAACATCACCCGATCATCAACATCATGATCCTCGGTCGTCATAACACCCTATATCCTCCACATCACGATCTAGATCCACCTAGGATCCACACATGCTTACTCCGCTAATAACCAGATTTCAGGTCATAGGGTCTTACACCCTCATTGAATCCGTATACTACCGAATCGCTTCTCAACTATTTTCACATCTAAACAGACCAGTCAACGACGAGACACATCAAGATTGTGGGTTTTCTCCAATTACCTCATATCGATCCCTGATCATTCCACATAAGAAATATCAAGGATGATCCAAGATAATGACATCAAAATTCATCCTACGTGAGCGTAGCCACAATCCCACTACACTCACCACACTATGTAACACCAAACATCGTCTGCCACCAAGCAAAAAATGAGAAAATATCCTTCACCAACTTCAAAATTCCCAACTCCTCTTGATGGCCCAAAAAAAAATCACGGGTCCACCAACCAATACATGATCAACGTACTGGTGACAACAACATCATCTGCCATGGCAGAAATGAGAAATCACCCTCAGTGACTTCGGAATACCCATCACTAGTGCTGAATCAAGCACTCATTTCGTCACCTCAATCACAACCTATCTCGATTTCGAAGCTCCAACCATGTTGAAACTAACTCTGGTATGCTCCCAAGTCCATAATTCAATTCGACATCAACCACATGTCCGTAACCAGTCTAACTTACTACCAAATTCGCCTATCCGCTTATACCGTTTATGTACATCCAAAAGGATGTAGTCTATTACTACTTGATTCTCACGTCTCAACCACTGCTGGATCCTATCCAGTCCAACTCATCCACTGCCGAAACTCAGATATCCAGCGTATGCCCATCACGACGGAGTCACATACCAACTCGTGGCTCATCGTCATCACATATCGTCATATCCAATCATGCAATATCATGATAGACGATCCGACATAACTGTCCCACGGTCAAAACTCTAAAACCCTGTTACGTTCATCCTTCAGTAGGGTCCCTTCTTGCCAAACCACAACATAACTATTGCACACATAAGCATCAAATGCCGAACCGAAACTATCAACGACTCATTTCCACTAACTATCAAACCAGCATCCTAACTATCAGGTTAATAACAGGCTGACCACATAGAGACATCACATCCTCGACCTGCGCATACCACAATAGCAAACCGTGCTCTGATAGCACGTGACACGACCCATCCCAATCCCCCCGGGATTAATGCAGGATGTGCCATGTTCCCGTTTGACACGAAGTGTCAGACAAGGGATAACTCAAACCTCAGCCCGTTAGGGGCTTCCAGAGTGCACCAGGATCAGAGGAGGAGTGTGATGTCTCGGTCTCTGCTACAGCCCGCATCCGCAATCAACCTGAAGGGCATTAAAAACAACAAAGCTGTGAGTGGACAAAAATCAATAGTTTAATAAAAACACATTTCATAAGAAGACATTTATGCCCTTCATTAAAAATCATGCATGCATTCGAAAACCATTTACTTAAGTCAATCATTATTAGGGTCTTAGTCCAAAACCATGAATATCAACCATATGTGGGAACTCAGCCCAAAACCGTAAATCCAAGTATGTAGGTCACTGCCCAAATCCATTTACTATTCACATAACACTATTTCATAAAATCCAATAAATCATATTTACCAAATACCATATAACCAATCCTCGGCATCCCTGATGTCTGACATCCCCGATGTCACAATTAGTACTGTCACGGTTTCCAAAGTACGCGTGCTACTCTGGGTCTCAAGTCCCAAGTCTCCCTAGGATCCACCTAGGTCAATGTCTGCAGATCAATGACCCTCCATGAGGGTTATTGTAACACCCCGGAAATTCGAGGATTTTAATATTGTAATTTAATATTTGAATTGACGTTTTTACCCTTGTGAATGGTATGGCCAAATTGTTGACTTTTTGATTAGTGGGTCAAATGGACTTTGACCAGTGACCGTGACGTAGTTCGGGACGTCACGAGTCCATAGACAGGTGGCACGTCCAATTCGGACGATCTGGGTAAAAGTTATGACTATCGGAAGTTCATGGGCATTACCGTAAGTTGGACTTCACGGGCGAAAATGTTGACTTTTCGTTTGGCAACTAATTTTCACATGACTCAAGGACCGTTAGGTAGGTCTCGATATCCTGAGTCCGTAGACAGGCGGCATGCCGAAATCGGACTTCGTATGGCTGAGTTACGGGTCTAGGAAGTGAGGGGCAGTTTGGTAATTATTTGAACCAGGGGCATTTTGGTCATTTCGCCCTGGTTACTGTAGCAAACCGCGGGGGACATGGGCGGCACCACCATGTGCGGTGGTTCAGTGCACAATTGATTATGCTAATATGTGCTGGAATGTCTGGGCTGTCTTTTGCTTTTGAACGTGGCCTGAACCGTCCAGCCTGCACGGTCGAATTGAATATTGTGATTCGAAGCTTTTTCGGGGAACAATTTTCAGTGGACAAATTGGACTTCCACGAGCCTCTGGGACAGCTGAGGTTATTTAAAACTGATTAGAACATGTGTGAACATCACTCTGCCATTAAGAAAACTGAGAATTGATGAAGAAAACCAGAGAAACCATTTCGGGCAAAATTGGAGGGAAAATCGGGTTTTGATTTCTGGTGACTGTTGGACCAAACCAAGGCCTGGTTTAGTCTTCTGGGAGTGTTTGGAACTCAACCACATCGAAATCGAAGGCCATCAGCCACGGGTGAGCTGGGACGGTGACTGCTGTTTTCAGGGAAATCGCAGAGCTTGGGACGACAACCTTCAGGTACTTTCAGACACAATTGATTGTTCATTTTGGTTCGTTTTGATCCTATTATGCTTCCTGTGAAGTTAATTGGACAATGGGTTTGAAACCAGGGAGTTCTGGTGATTGACCCGTTTGGTTGATCACGGGTCGAGGGTCCATTTAAGGGACCAGTGAGGTTAATTGTTGACTCAGAACCTAAATTGGATAGTTAATGAACATGTTAGGATCAAACTGGATTGAAATCGAGTAAGAATTGATGGGTATTCAACCGGGTCAAGCCGCGGGTGGCAGGCCCGTATTACAGACAAACGGGTGAAGGTGGTGACACTGTAGCTACAGTGTCAGGCACGTGACTTTCACACGCAGCCACTTTGGGCGGCACGTGAGGGCGCGTTGGACCTTATCTCCGATCACGATCAACATGACTTTTGTTCCTCTCATCATTCTGAACATTTTTGGTGAATTAACCATGTTGATCTGAGATAGTTTTGATGGGACAGTTTAGGGCCAGTTGCCTCGGGAAACGTGTTGGACAGCTTCCCCGAGCCGGTTTCTATTTCAGACTTTGTGGTTAAATGTTTAAGACTTGTAGTGACCCTTACATGTGATTTGGACTGACATGAATTGTACGATAATCCCGGTACAAGTTCGTACGCGCAGGTTCATCGCGGGATCGTACTGTGAGTGGGCCCGATTTCATTAAACCCTTGCATGCTTAAATGTTTTCTGATTTACTTATATGTTCACATGCTGGAATCAAGATATGGTTTTGATGATATTGAAATTTCGGTTATGGCACGTTTCACGGTATTTGGGCATGAGACCCGTCTGATGAAACGTAACGATCAGTTCAGATTTTACCTATGTATACTCATATGTTTTGCATGTGGATATCAATAAAATGTATTTGGTACTGCACTGTATAGACCCTTCCATATGATACTGTCTCCTCCGGATGAGGTACCCCGGAGTGGTCACGGACGTCTAGAATGACACGACCCATCCCAATCCCCCCGGGATTACCATGGAATGTATCATGCTCCCGTCTGACAAGAGGCGTCAGACAAGGGATAACCGATTGCCATTGCCCAGACGGGCTTCCAGAGTGCGTAAGGATCGATGGAGGAGGTGTGCAATGCTCAAGTCTCTGCTGCAGTCGTATCCGGAATCAACCTGAAGGGCATTGAAAACAAAAGCTGTGAGTGGACGAAAATAAACAAGTCTTTTGAAAACATTTATAAGACATTTATGCCCCTCAGTAAAATCATATGCATGCACCAAAACCAATAATCCCATATTTATTCAGAAATAACCTTTAGGGCCTTAGCCCGGAAACCAAAGCATAGTTTCAATTTCCAAAAGTAAATCCAAGAGTTATTTCATAAATCCAGTAATATGAACCATAAGACATATAATATAAACCATAACCATTATTTTAGCCACTGCACTATACACTCCAATCCGACATCCCTGATGTCTGACGTCCCTGACGTCAATAAGGTCACAATCACAAGGCTACGCGTGCCACTCGGGTCTCAATTTCCGAGTTCAATCCCCGAACCCCGTTCGGGTACAACATCCTCGATGCTTAGCGTCATAGACGCTGGACGTACTAGACGTCCGTGACCTCTCCGGGGTACCTCATCCGGAGGAGACAATATAATATGGAAGGATCTATACAGTGCAGTACCAAATACATTTTATAGATATGCACATGCAAAACATATAGGAATACATAGATAAAATCTGAACCGATCGTTACATTTCATCAAACGGGTCTCATGCCCAAAACCGTAAAACGTGCCATGACCGAAACATCATCAAAACCATTTATAGATTCCAGCATGTGAACATATATAAAATGTAAACCAGGAAACATTTATTCAATTCCATTTAGGGTCCCCGACCCGCAATCACATGTAGAAATCAACTGGGCCCCTGGCCCGATTTCACAAGTTAACTGGGCCCCTGGCCCGATCCACATGTTAACTGGGCCCCTGGCCCGATTTCATAGTTCAACTGGGCCCCTGGCCCGATTTTACATTATTCAAGTTCGTAACCGTTTCATGAAATCATATCCAACCACATTTATGGAAATCGGTGCAAATCCAGAAAACCTCGGTTTACGTGCAAATACGTAATCCACCTCGAAATACGTGAAATCATTTTAAAATTCACCGATATCCAAAGTAAATCATTTAATCATAATTATAACAATCATAAAACAGTTATGCATGCATCGAATTTATGAAACCAATGTCCACTCACAGACCGTTTAACCGAGCGCCTCGATACGCGTGCCATAGGCCTTCCCGGGCCACACCACTATCACCGGGACTCCCAATCCTGTTCAAATCACATTAGAGGATTACTAACCTCACCATTAACATCCTATTCAAGTCCCGTAATTTTCCCGAATTTTTAAGTATTTTTAAACTGGATTTAAAACCTTCGGACAACCCGAACAATAACGAAACGGTGTCCGATCGACACGAAACCAATTCCAAAATGTTCGTTACATTAAATAGGACAGAAGTCATGTTGACCTCACCTCGAGATTTGTGCCCACGCGCCGTCACGCGCCGTCGTGAGTGGCTGCGCGTGAAAGCCACGCGCCTGCTACAGTGACTGCTATAGTCACCATCCTCGCCCGTTTCTCTGGTAAACGGGTTGAAAAACCCGCGATAGGACCCGGTTCAATCTCACCCAAATCAACATCGAATCAATCCGTTCTTTCAACTGATCCCTTGTAATCAATCACCATTTAAGTTCTGTAAATCGAATTACACAAATCGTGGTCTCAATCCTCACGACTCTCGATCGATCCTCGACGGGTTTTCAAATCGGGTTTCACGATATCGTCCCTGTTTTCCAAATTAATTCATTCAGTTAGCATCGTGAGAGTGTAAGGGACATTTCTACAAGGTCAATTTGAGAATTACTTACCTCAAACCCACTGAACACAAGCTCGACTTTGAGCTGCCATGGAAGCTTCTGTTCTTCCACAATTCGGCACCATTTCTCGTCGTTTTCATTGCAGAGATGTTCGTATCAATCCCAGAAGTCGAATTGAATCCACAATTGTGATCCTCACCGCTCATATTGTCGAATTCGCAATTCCCCCAATGTTCACGATTTTTCGGTTCAAAATTAACCCAGGGGCCTCACTGTCACTCGAGCCTCACACTCAATTCGGCTTCCTCAGTCTCCCAATTGCACAATGGAGCTGAGACAGAGGTTAATTAGCTGCTAATTGGTAATCATTAAGACAACTCACAAATTAGGGAATTAGTGTCTAAAGTAAGAATAATTGTGTCTCCCTTAATACATGATTCCATGTTATCTGGGGCAAAGAAGATGACAAAGTGACAGATGTCACTGTCAGGCAGCAAGATTCAATGGTAAAAGACCATTTTGCCCTCCGGTTGACAAATTACCATTTTGCCCCCAGACATCCGTGACCCGTAACTTGGTCACCCGAACTCCATTTTCGACGTGCCGCCTGTCGTTGGATTCGTATCGACGAGACCTACGCAACGGTCCTTGGCCCTCGGCCATCGGACATCCCGGTCAAAAAGTCAACATTTGGCCCCTAATATGCCAAAATTACGAAAATGCCCTTGCACTTCCGTACATCATAACTTCTTCCACGAACATCGGAATCGAACGTGCCACCTGTCTATGAACTCGTGACGTCCCGAACTACGTCACGGTCATCGGTCAAAGTCCATTTGACCGCCCGAACTAAAAGTCAACATTTTGCCCACGCTAGGGGCAAAACGGTCATTTTGCACGTTTCGTCCGAAATCGCCCAACTAATCCCAGATTAGTAAATCACAATTAAATATTATTAAATCCCGATATTCGGGACGGGTCGTTACAACCTTCCCTCCTTAAAGAATTTCGTCCTCGAAATTACCAATAACCTTATTTCACAACCACCACGTGGAAAACATTTCGACCACACATCTGTGTACACTTGTACACCCACATACTGGGACAACACCAGCCTCGTTTGTACCCAGACATCCCATCACAGTCATACGTCACAATCAACAACACTCGACCACCTCGAGTGGACATAATCACCTGATTCGCGATAAAATCGCTTAACCATTTAGCTGACTCCTTCAGCTAGACGGTTCCTTTCCATTGCCAATAAATCCTTACATTTGCTCCCATTGGGAGTCACCAACTCTCATTTGTCAGTCCACGCTGACACCACCAGTCAAACTGTCATCACAAAACTTTACCACCCTGATAAAGCCCCAACCATCAGCCAGTCAGTGACAACGCCACGCACTACATCACTCTCGATGTAGCGTAAGATCAACCACATGATCTCGATTCGCAGGGCAAGCCCATCCTGCGACATAAATAAATCTCAATGTCCATCGACTCCCTTAGCGAACCAAAACGCTGGGAAATCACGGTGTGATCAAGTCACACAAGGCTACTCGTGGTTACTCAGACCACCAATTCACTCATCCTGAGTGTACGTATACCGTCAATTAACCCAATCAAGTGGTGTAACTGGAACACATTGAATACCTGCCCAGCAGTGATCACACATATCAATACCGGGGTTCCACTAGCCAACCGTGACCAAGAGCACCTGCTCATACAATCACTGAACCCGACAAAATCACTCTGCCCAGCGCACAGTATCCAATGTCCAGTCCACAATACAGCCAAACAAAGGATATCAGAACCAATCCGATTACCAACACATTTAATTACACACCACTGGTACATCCCATGTACCGCCATTAGGCACCACTCAGCCTAACCAGTATCAATCCTCGTACCCTGTACGTACCTCAATCCATCAATCTGACTATAGCCACCCAGGTCATAGCCAAACACGTTCTAGTAATGAAGTACCTTTGCCCAAACCAACTTGAGACAAAGCGAACTCCACCCATCATCCAGTTCCAGTTCCGAATCCGAATTCGCAATTTCGTAAGAAATTCCGAATCCAAACCCAAACATCATATTTTTATTCCAGTTCCAAATCCGAATCCGAAATCATTATTCCGTAAGCTAGCATTGGAATAATCATTCCGCACCCAAATCCGGTAATCCATTTTCGAGCTTTGCAATCGAATCCTGAATCGTCACCCAGAAATTCGGTTCCCAAACCCAAAACCTCGTTTACATCCACCAAGACGTAACAAAACCGAACCTATCTGTTGCCTGTCCAAAACACTCGATTGACTTCATAGGGAAGCCAATCCCAATATTCACACGTCAAAGGTTGACAAAATCCGACCACTTCGGAAACCTACTCAACCGAGTAACAACCATATGGACTCACTCCGAAAAGAAGTTCAGTCCCGTCATTTACGACTCACATACCAAAGTAAGAGTGATAACTCTCATCCAAACTGGATCATCACGATCACAACCCAGATCCATCGCTACGTCACCCGACAAGCAACATCACGATCCTAGATCGTCACATCGTCCAAAGTCGACAACATCACAAATCAGATCCGCCTAGGATCCACATATGCTCACATAGCTAACAATCCATCTGAAAGCTGATCGTAGGGTCTTACACCCTCAGTTTGAATCATTCGTCAAATTTCCCCCTTGGTGGAAAGATGACCTCGCATTTCACCACCAAATCCAAAATCATACACAACTGCTTGTGTCCAATGACCCCAAGCCAAACATGGGTCCACCAACCAATACACACTCAACGTACTGGTAGCAACAATCATCATCTGCCACGGCAGGAAATATGAAGTCAACCCTAATGACTTCGGAATACCAATCACCGATGCGGAAACGAGCACTCCTCTCGTCTCCCAATCACAACTCTCCCCGAAACGGGAGTTCCAACCATGTTGGAAACAGACATGCTCCCAATGAGATGTCAAGTCCAACCACTGGACTGCCCACGTCCATACCTCACTTGGACCACCACGTGTCCAAAATCAATTCATTACTCGGACCTCACGTCCGCCAATAATCATGTATGCACACACCCCGATTCCGAACGGAAATTTCCTCAACTCTGCCTGGATGTGCATACCATACAGCTTTCGTCTCACATCTCGACCTTAACAGGTTCAATCCTCAGGTTCCAAGTGATTCACAATCACCAAATCCCACATCAATACCACGAATGGTTTCCCCGACTTTTCCAATTTCAATAATTTCCTTGTATTCTCTGGGGATATAAGAAATAAACAATCTTACCAATCTCGGAGTTGACAACAACTCCCCAAATCCACTGATTCTCATGACGTAGGGAACATCGTCCCTAGATTCCTCAAGTCTCAATCATACCTTTTTATCCATTCATCACTTGTCATCATAAATCTGTTGGGTCTTATCCCAACACGACACAACCTCCACTGGATCCCATCCAGTCCAAGACTCAACCACCACTGAGTCGCAGATACCGATCATATGTCCATCATGACAGAGTCACACCCCAAATGGTGGCTCATCGTCGACACAATTACTGACACCTGCACCAGCGCTAGTACCAGCACCAACGCACCATCATCAACACTAGTATCAGCACACAAGCATCCATACTAGTATTGGCATAAAGGTATCACCATACCAACATCCAAACATAGCACACGAACACCCATGCTAGCACACGAACATCCATGCTAGCACACAGTGTGCAAAGTTGTTACCCTGGATCTCCGTTCATTCCGAACGACGATCCCGTAACACCACTCGTACCTCACAACTATGGGTACCCCCAATTTGACCACTGGCACATCAGGATAATGGACGTTCCCTGAACATCCCCTGATCCCCAAGTGTCAAAGCCACACAAAATACCCTCGATAGCCAGTCATCTCGACACAACTGTCGACCAACAGTCATCGTTGTCAAGATCCGTATCCACACATCACACTAGTATTCGATCCGACACGGGATTCCATATTTTCTCATAACCGTATCCGTAGTTCGAAACCCATAAGACTCACTAGAGTCATCCACATGGTCATCCATGACCTCAGCCGCTCGTCGCAGCACAAGTTCTCATTTAAAATTCACCTTTCCAGTCCATCCATTATGAATTAGGGTTCCAATATCACACCCTAGGGTTTCACCGAACCCAACTGCCCTCTGCAGTAAAATCCACAACCTGACCGACCCCGCGGTCCTGACATCGTATAGACGTCCAATCCAATCCAATCCAATTGTCAACTCAACGTGGGTTCCATCGCGAAGGTCATCGGCTAACTCCGATGCACCAACACCTCATACACTAGCCAACACTACCAGGGTCCAAAACTTAGACCAATACTCAACTGAGTTTCGCATTTCCATAACATTACTCCAATGGGGTTCCTTGAACCCGGCTGTGCCCAGTGGCACAACAATCCATAATCACATGACCGAACCGACGGTCCCACATTACTAGTTAATCGTATACAACCCCACCTGGGTTGAATCGCAACAATGCACGGCGTATCGGGCCAAACACACCCAATTCACCATACAAACCCAAAACTATCTATCAGGTTGACAACGGAACTGCAGCCCAAAGAGACATCACACCCTCGTCCTTCGCGCACAAAAGAGCAAAACCTGCTCTGATACCACTTGACACGACCCATCCCAATCCCCCCGGAATTACCATGGAATGTATCATGCTCCCGTCTGACAAGAGGCGTTAGACAAGGGATAACCGATTGCCATTGCCCAGACGGGCTTCCAGAGTGCGTAAGGATCGATGGAGGAGGTGTGCAATGCTCAAGTCTCTGCTACAGTCGTATCCGGAATCAACCTGAAGGGCATTGAAAACAAAAGCTGTGAGTGGACGAAAATAAACAAGTCTGTTGAAAACATTTATAAGACATTTATGCCCCTCAGTAAAATCATATGCATGCACCAAAACCAATAATCCCATATTTATTCAGAAATAACCGTTAGGGCCTTAGCCCGGAAACCAAAGCATAGTTTCAATTTCCAAAAGTAAATCCAAGAGTTATTTCATAAATCCAGTAATATGAACCATCAGGCATATAATATAAACCATAACCATTATTTTAGCCACTGCACTATACACTCCAATCCGACATCCCTGATGTCTGACGTCCCTGACGTCAATAAGGTCACAATCACAAGGCTACGCGTGCCACTCGGGTCTCAATTTTCGAGTTCAATCCCCGAACCCCGTTCGGGTACAGCATCCCCGATGCTTAGCGTCATAGACGCTGGACGTACTAGACGTCCGTGACCTCTCCGGGGTACCTCATCCGGAGGAGACAATATAATATGGAAGGATCTATACAGTGTAGTACCAAATACATTTTATAGATATCCACATGCAAAACATATAGGTACACATAGATAAAATCCGAACCGATCGTTACATTTCATCAAACGGGTCTCATGCCCAAAACCGTAAAACGTGCCATGACCGAAACATCATCAAAACCATTTATAGATTCCAGCATGTGAACATATATAAAATGTAAACCAGGAAACATTTATTCAATTCCATTTAGGGTCCCCGACCCGCAATCACATGTAGAAATCAACTGGGCCCCTGACCCGATTTCACAAGTTAACTGGGCCCCTGGCCCGATCCACATGTTAACTGGGCCCCTGGCCCGATTTCATAGTTCAACTAGGCCCCTGGCCCGATTTTACATTATTCAAGTTCGTAACCGTTTCATGAAATCATATCCAACCACATTTATGGAAATCGGTGCAAATCCAGAAAACCTCGGTTTACGTGCAAATACGTAATCCACCTCGAAATACGTGAAATCATTTTAAAATTCACCGATATCTAAAGTAAATCATTTAATCATAATTATAACAATCATAAAACAGTTATGCATGCATCGAATTTATGAAACCAATGTCCACTCACAGACCGTTTAACCGAGCGCCTCGATACGCGTGCCATAGGCCTTCCCGGGCCACACCACTATCACCGGGACTCCCAATCCTGTTCAAATCACATTAGAGGATTACTAACCTCACCATTAACATCCTATTCAAGTCCCGTAATTTTCCCGAATTTTTAAGTATTTTTAAACTGGATTTAAAACCTTCGGACAACCCGAACAATAACGAAACGGTGTCCGATCGACACGAAACCAATTCCAAAATGTTCGTTACATTAAATAGGACAGAAGTCATGTTGACCTCACCTCGAGATTCGTGCCCACGCGCCGTCACGCGCCGCCGTAAGTGGCTGCGCGTGAAAGCCACGCGCCTGCTACAGTGACTGCTACAGTCACCATCCTCGCCCGTTTCTCTGGTAAACGGGTTGAAAAACCCGCGATAGGACCCGGTTCAATCTCACCCAAATCAACATCGAATCAATCCGTTCTTTCAACTGATCCCTTGTAATCAATCACCATTTAAGTTCTGTAAATCGAATTACACAAATCGTGGTCTCAATCCTCACGACTCTCGATCGATCCTCGACGGGTTTTCAAATCGGGTTTCACGATATCGTCCCTGTTTTCCAAATTAATTCATTCAGTTAGCATCGTGAGAGTGTAAGGGACATTTCTACAAGGTCAATTTGAGAATTACTTACCTCAAACCCACTGAACACAAGCTCGACTTTGAGCTGCCATGGAAGCTTCTGTTCTTCCACAATTCGGCACCATTTCTCGTCGTTTTCATTGCAGAGATGTACGTATCAATCCCAGAAGTCGAATTGAATCCACAATTGTGATCCTCACCGCTCATATTGTCGAATTCGTAATTCTCCCAATTTTCACGATTTTTCGGTTCAAAATTAACCCAGGGGCCTCACTGTCACTCGAGCCTCACACTCAATTCGGCTTCCTTAGTCTCCCAATTGCACAATGGAGCTGAGACAGAGGTTAATTAGCTGCTAATTGGTAATCATTAAGACAACCCACAAATTAGGGAATTAGTGTCTAAAGTAAGAATAATTGTGTCTCCCTTAATACATGATTCCATGTTATCTGGGGCAAAGAAGATGACAAAGTGACAGATGTCACTGTCAGGCAGCAAGATTCAATGGTAAAAGACCATTTTGCCCTCCGGTTGACAAATTACCATTTTGCCCCCAGACATCCGTGACCCGTAACTTGGTCACCCGAACTCCGTTTTCGACGTGCCGCCTGTCGTTGGATTCGTATCGACGAGACCTACGCAACGGTCCTTGGCCCTCGGCCATCGGACATCCCGGTCAAAAAGTCAACATTTGGCCCCTAATATGCCAAAATTACGAAAATGCCCTTGCACTTCCGTACATCATAACTTCTTCCACGAACGTCGGAATCGAACGTGCCACCTGTCTATGAACTCGTGACGTCCCGAACTACGTCACGGTCATCGATCAAAGTCCATTTGACCGCCCGAACTAAAAGTTAACATTTTGCCCACGCTAGGGGCAAAACGGTCATTTTGCACGTTTCGTCCGAAATCGCCCAACTAATCCCAGATTAGTAAATCACAATTAAATATTATTAAATCCCGATATTCGAGACGGGTCGTTACATAGAACGTCCAGCGTCTATGACGCTAAGCATCGGGGATGCTGTAACCGAACAGGGTTCGGGGATTGAACTCGGAATTGAGACCCGAGTGGCACGCGTAGCCTTGTGATTGTGACCTTATTGGACGTCAGGGACGTCAGACATCAGGGATGTCGGGATTGGAGTGTATAGTGCAGTGGCTAAAATTATGTTTATGGTTTTATTACATGCCTTATGGTTCATATTATATGATTAATGATTGTAAATAATACTGCATGCATGTTTTGGAAAACGGAGGGGTAAATTATATGTTTTACTTACTAAACAATTTTATAAACTTGAGTTTCGGCCCACTCACCCTTAATGTTTTGGTAACCCCTCCAGGTCGTGCTAATGAGGTAGAGGAGGAACCTGAGGCTGAGGCATAGATCCACTTCTGCGTACCTGAACCCCTGTTGGGTGGTGTATCCCCCAGGTTTATGTTAGAGTCGTGCTCGCAACTTGTCGTTTGGATTTCATCCCTTGTCTGACATCTGTTTAATTCGGATTTGATGTATAACTTTAATTTGGTTATTTATGCATTTAATGTTTTTGAGGCTAAAATTGGTATGAATTATTGGGTGTCAGACGGGAGCAGGGCACGTCCCCTTGTGGTCCCTGTGTGATCGGGGCGGGTCCTGTCAGTTATCATTCATAAATGCCCTCCTGATCGGGAGCCACCCCATAGGGGCAGTCCCTCTTAGGTAGTGCGATGTGACTACTCCAGGGTCCACTCAGGTCAATGTCCGCTGATCAATGACCCTCCCTGGAGGAGACAATCCATACATAAGGATAATATATGAAAAACATTTCACAATTCATCTCAAAATCTTTCAAACCTTTCAAAGGGTCCATGCCCGAGATTTCCATAAAACCATCGTAATCCACAAATTCGATTTCTCAAATCCAAATCCATTTATGGGTCCCCGACCCAAAATCACATTCAGAAAATACAATTGGGCCTCATGCCCGATTTCGTAAACCAACTGGGCCCCTGGCTCGATAATATAACTCAAAAGGACCCCAAGTCCGATAGTTCGTAAATCAAATGGGTCTCAAGCCAGTTTCCATATTTTCAAATCCGAAATCAGTTCATTAAGTCACCATTAAAAACCCAAGCACGTAGAAACATAATATAAAAAAATATTAAAAAATTAAAAATAATAATAGTGTTGTGCCAAATTTAAAAAAATTTGGGACGGGTCATTACAAATACACCCTCCTAATTTTAAAAAATTCAAATCATATTGAACTATTAAATTTTAACAATTTAAATTAAAAATATTATTTATATTTATATTGAATAGTGTTGTGCCTATCTCTACCTTGCTACATGAGTGATTTTTATTTACATAAGTGAGTATCTATGAAAAGGGATGAGCATTAATCCGTTAAAACCGCTAACTGATTAACTTCAAACTGTTATTTATTCAACGGTTTAAATTTGATCGGATAAAAGTCAAACGGTTTGAGAATCCAAATTGCTCCGTTAATAACAGTTTGGATTTTGATTTTGATTTTGATTTTGATTTTTGAAATCCGTTAAATTCAAACCGAACTGTTAAAGAATATATTAATTTTTAAATCTATTTATTAATACAAAGTAAAAATAATAAAAATAAAAGGATACTTAGATATATCCATAAAGGTACATGTATACTAATATAATAGTATAATAAAAGATTATTAAATAATAATGTTTATTTTATAAATCTTAATATATGAGTATTGATTATTTTGTTCTTTTTTTTTTGTCTCATTTTATCCTTTTTTTTTTATTCCTAAACGGTTTCAAACCGTTTTGATCCAAACCAAATCGTTATTATCCAAATCGTTAGTAACGATTTGGATCAAAACAGTTTTATTTCTAATTTTAGAAAATCTAAACCATATCAAATCTTTAAGATTTTAACGGTTTGAATTTAAATATTATTAATATCTATATCTAATCAAACGGTCCTTACCCTATTTATGAATATTTCGATTCTCAATTTATAAGTGAATGTGATCACAAGCGACGTGTCAACCTTATACAAGGCGTCGACAGATGTATCACTTAACTCACGTTCTGGGGAAAAAATAAGACAGGAAAAAAAAAAGAAAGGAAGGGGCAACTTTAAATGTCGTCTTCCTCCTGATAGTGTGAGACTCGAAGTTGGAGCGTAGTAGGCGAGGCCGCAAGCAGAAGCAGAAGTCTCACGCCGAGCCGCAAAAGCAAGGGGACTCATAGGGGACACAAAGGTAAGGGCAATTAAACAAACACTTAAGAGTTGGAGGCCAACATGTTGGAGCTTTAGTTAGGGTCAAGATGGAAGCTTTAATGGAGGATTTCACTATTTCAGGGGTTCAGGTGGTCAATTGACCACGCATTCCCCTTAATAGATCCGCGTCTCCCTACTATATAGTTTCTATTTCGTTATACGAGCTGAAAGGTATTTTTGGTAATGTAGGAACTTTGAGGGAACAAAAATGTCTCGGTTTCGAGGACTATGGCAAGCTTCCTTAAATGCAACCAAGAAAGGTACTATTTCCATCTCCTTCTTTTCTTCCTTAAACTTTGGATTTACCGTTCTTTTGTCCAGGGGATTTAAATTTTCTTGATTGATTGTTGGGATACCTTCATATATTTCTAGAATTCTGAAGACTATGTTCGAATATAGTCAAGATCATGGTTAATACTTAATGTCGTAGCACCAAAAGCTTATGATGGTCAATCATATTTTCATTTGTGTTATTCAAGTTTTATGGAAGTTTGAAAGTCCGCTTCTTGTTTTCTTATCAGTAAGAAAGGACGGATCCATCAAATTATCAATATTCAGTATTTAATATTCAATAAAAGGATATGCACTTTACCGCATAATAGATGATGAAGTTATGCAACTTGTGGTACATGCAATTATAAATATACAAACACAAATATTTGTATTAGCGTTATCCATCTGGTTTCTTATATATCGAACGCCAATTTTAGCACTTACATGGAATGTTGAAGACTTGGTGCCTCCAACTGAGAGATATATTTTCAATTTCAATTCCAAGGAGGAGCTCAAGAAGTGGCATCTATATTCTGATTCTGAATACGGAGGTACCAAACTACATAACTCTGAGTCTCATTTTATTGAATATATAAGAAAAAACTGAAAGGAATGCAGATTTATTGACTAGTTTATCGTTCTCCTTGCATGCGAATACTGTTTTAATTTATAATGGAGTTTTTCCATGTGTTTCTGTTGATGGAATTTAGGTTTCGTGAGTGAAATAGTTTTATTGGTTTCACTGTCTTTTTTTTTTATTTTTTTTTTATTTTAAGCTTTTATATTGGATGTGCAGTAAGTTTCCAAGATTATAATATACACTCAACATCTATTTCTTTGCAGGGTTGTCCTCAGCCTCTTTGGAGATCCCAGAAACTGGAAGTGGATCCAGCGGTAATGGACAGTACATACATTTAGATGTGGCCGCATATCGGATAGTTTTCGTAGCTACTGGTTTGAGTTATTTTTGGTCAACCAACTATTGGGTTAAGTTAATTTTACTTTAAACAAAGTTTTCATGCATGAAATTGTTAACTATGATCTTTCGGGAAATGAAGGGCAAGAAACTGGCAATTAAAAACTTATTTTTGGAATATATGCTTTTTTTTTAATTAAAGTAAAAAATTCATGTTCTGAAACTAAAAAGGTGAAATGGGGAATTACTTAATGTTAAAAAGGCAGGTGAATTCCTTGCTGAAAATAGTATAGGACAGTATATGTAATTTGAATGTAAGATGTAGATAAGAGTAATCATCATTTTAACCTATGGAATTGGAAGGCTTGTGAATCCACGTTATGCTACTATTTTACCAGCTCTCTTATCTCTAATGTTCCCAACATTTGATTTATTATGCACCTATCCTCTGAAACCTTTCTCGCCTTAAATTTTTAGGAATTTTCTCTGGTAACCTTTCGCTGGATTTCATTGAGGGTTCAAAACTGAAGATAAATAGGAGTGGCTTTTGTGGAATGCGCTCCAAAAAGGTGAGTGGTGAATGGTATTCCAGCATTTTATGGTTTTAGATGAAATGAAGAAAGAAAAGTTTTGTTCATGATATTTGAATTTTTTATTACTATTATGCAGTACCTTAGCATGTTAAGATTGTTATCATATTGGCTTTAAATTATTAGCAAATTCACAGTAAGACTCTGTTTTTTATTTCAATATTTTGTGAGTGGGTGTAGTCTAATCTTTCTTCTTCATTCGAAACGGAAGTTAATAATCCTATATTCCTAGAGATGACTGAAGATCTTTAGGTTTCTCAATTTTCTAACACCACCCAAATGGACATGAAACACTTAAATCTTACATCTCATGACTACAATTTTTCAGGTCCATACTTGGCATGACTACAATGCAAATTATGCATTCATGCTTGAAAATCCACACATTATTTAAGGATTTTGTTACATTGTATGAGTTCCCACATAGATAAAGTTAGCCCACCAAAGGGCAGGGTTTTGTTGGCATCAGTTTGATATTTATTTGTTTCTTCTGCAGTTTGATGGTTTCTTTGATTTGGACCCATATGATACCATAGCACTGAAAGTTAAAGGAGATGGAAGATGCTACATATCAACGGTAAGTTTTTTGTCTTCGATCAATGAATGAGAGGAGTTGAAATGTAAGACATGTACCTGCACACTTCGTTTGACATTTGAAAGTTGATTTGTTCTTATATGCAGATCTATACAGAAAATTGGGTAAATTCACCCGGGCAAGAAGAAGATAATTCATGGCAGGCTTTTGTCTTTGTACCCAAAGACAACTGGTACATTGCAAAGGCAAGTTCTAGTTACCTCAATCTTTTTTGCATGGAAACTTGATATGATGAACCTGGCTCTCGTAGGTCCCAATAGTTTCATATTTCTTAGGTTGTGTTTGAGATCCCAAGAAACATCAAATTGCGTTTGATTGGATGTATTTGGGTATGCCAGGTATAATCCTCACGGTTGGAGTCTATGACGTGATTTTCTGCAACTTATTCTTTTTTCCTATCTTTAGGGTACCATAATTACCAAGACACTGTCAAAACACTTAACTACCTGCATCTGTTAGTGTAGTAACTTATAACTTTAGTTAATTGATTTAAATGAGCCAGTTGCCTTGTGCTAATTTCGTATAATCTTTTAGATTCCTCTTGCTCGGTATCTCCCAACATGGAGAGGGAATGTCATAGATGCAGAAATGGAAATGAACCCTTCCCGCGTCGTTGGTATGTCACTATCCGTCAATGCAGAAGGCGGCCTCCCAGGTGCTAGAGTTGGAGCGGGTGATTTCAAGCTCGAAGTTGATTGGATCAAGGCCTTAAGAATGGCGTGACCTTGTAAAAAGAAAAAGTTTTGGAAAATAAAATTCAGTTGTATGCTAGTGGTTGTTTTAGTTTTGAAATTGTTTTCAATTTGTGGAAGTGATAGTGATCATATATCTCTGGAATAGCATCAACAAACTTGAGAAGAAAATAGAAACTCCGACAGGGCATCGGATCATGAGGCTCTGGCAATTCGTACTCGACTGGAGGCTTGAATTCAAGCTGCTACTGAATATCATCTCAAAAGAGAGAGGAGTGAGAGGATTGATTCATGTGCAGCGTTCCCAGTTTCGATCGTTGGTTATTCTTTTTGCCCCGATGAAGTATAACAAAACGGAGTTTGTTATGAGTGAAGGGTATTATTTTTGGGATGAGATGGGTCGGGGTTGGTTGTTTAATCCTGTAGCTGAGAATGTTATGTTTCCATTTCTAAATAAAAGCTCTCTCATTTAGTTAGAAAACAATTATAATGTATTCATACAAATTCAATTTACTCGCATTTCACAAAGGCTGGTTTTGTATTCTGTGTTTTTTCTGAAAACTTGCTTCGATTTAGGTGAGAATGTTATGTTTCCATTTCTACTCAATTAAAGCTCTCTCATTTGGTTAGAAAACAGTTACAATTTATCAATACAAATTCATTTTACTCGGATTTCACAAAGACTAGTTTGTATTCTGTGTTTGTCTGAAAACTTGCTTCTATTGTGCTTCCACAGATTGCTCAAATTTACTTTTAAGTGATGTGAGTATGAAAAGTAACGTTAGAATATTTGATATTTTTAGCTGTAAAATGTACGGACAAAAAGATCATGATAGAGACAACATAAGAAGTAGTGGTGGTGGGGTAGAGGTGAAAGTAAGGGTGGATAAAGAGGCCATGGTGGTGGATGTAAAGGTAGATCATGTGACGGAGTTGGTAGAGGCTGTGATGGAGGTAGAGGTGGAGGTAAAGGTAGAATAGGTGGCAATAGTTTTGGGAGAAGGACGTGGAGGTGCTTTTGGTGGTAGAAATTGTGGTGGTTGCAATGATGGTGGTGAAAGAGGTGCAAATAAAAATGAAAGAAGTGGTGGTGGCAGATGTGGTGGGGATGGAGTGGTGGTGGCTGTGGTAGAGATGGAAGTGACAATGGCGATGGTGGTAGTGACAACGACGAGGTGGCAATAATCGTGGGGTGACGATAACACTAACAAGGTGATAGCAATGGTGACAGTGTCGATCATAGAGTAGGCATTGACAGGAGGTAGTTAGGGGAGGATATGGAAGAGGTGGATGTAATGGTAAAATAAATGGTGATGATGGTGGCCTTGACCTTGGTGGCATCAGTGGTGCCTGCAGAAAGGGAGAAAAATAACGAAAAATGAAGAAAACAGAATCGAACCAGGGCACTGGGTCAGTGACAGGACCCATCCCAATCCCCCCCAGGATTAACGCGGGATGACCCTGCTCCCGTCTAACACGGAGTGTCAGACAAGGGATATTTCCGACCTTTGCCCTCCCGGGCTATCAGAGTACGACAGGATCCGGAAGAGGTATGTGATATCTCGGTCTCAGCTACAGTCCACATCCGATGGCAACCTGAAGGGCAGTCAAAACATTAAAAGCTGTGAGGGGACAAAACAAGACTTTATAAAAACATTTCCATAAGAAGACATTTGTACCCTTCACTAAAAAGCATGCATGCATTCGAAAACCATTTAACCAAAGAAACTCTATGTGGGAACTAAGCCCAAAACCAAGATTGAAAGAACCATAATGAAAACGACCATACGGGCCACTGCCCAAATCCATAAGGGACTCAGCCCAAATCATAAGAAACCAACCATAAGGGCCACTGCCCAAAACCTGTGTAAACACACATCATATATCATATAAAATAGCATACATCATATATACATATAATTCACACAACCAATCCTGTCACGGTTTCCAAAGCTACGCGCGTGCTACACGGAGTCTCAAACCCAAGTCTTCTCAAAGTCAAAGTCAATGTCCGTAGACCACCGACCCTACCCGAGGTTATAGTAACCAGCCTTCCTGAGAGTAAGGAACCCAACTAGGGCGACTCCCACTCAGTCAGTGCTCCGTGACTACTCCGGGTCCACCCAGGCCAACGACCTTCCCCGGAGGAGATAATAGAACAAGTAAAGGAAGGTATATGAACATATATATACATAACATAAACATTCACGCCCGGTTCCCCTGAACCATCATGATCCATAACATCCAACAAGGGTTCATGCCGGTTCCCATAAACCGTCATGTACCATAATGACATAAACAGGGTTCATGCCGGATCCCATAAACCGTCAAAAACCACAATTACCTGACAAAGGTTCATGCCAGTTCCCATAAACCGTCATGAACCCAGAAATCCATGTAGTGTCCCTGACCCGAAATCATAACCATAAAGTAACTGGGTCTCGTGCCCGAACATATGACCCAACTGGGCACCGTGCCCGATATCTAAGGGTCAGTCACGACTCCGATCATAGTGATGCGTGCAACCATCCATCCAGGACCGCCCTCAATCCTGGTATGTCGCCGTGAACGTATCACCCGACGCGACCAACACAAGATCATGGTGCACTCATCACCGATCGATATCCTGAACCGTTAGCACTCCGAAGTCGAACCTCCCCAGGCTGCCCGACCACAAATCGTGCATCGTGACCTCTCCGGAAGGAACACATCCCAATCCGGAGGAGAGCGTCGTATTGTCGATCGCCGTGCACATAGCACCCGCCGCGACTACGATTTAGACCCGAAGGTCGTAGATAGCGCCATATGCTCTAGACAAAACCAAATGGGTTTTATACCCGAGTTTATCCTTTTAGAAATCCAAAACCTTTTCATTTAGACCGAGAAAGACATACAGACCCGTATAGGCACCGTATAAGGCCGAAACCTCGAAATACGTGCCTATACGTAACCACACATACAAATGCACTCATGGCATCACAAAAAAGTATTTAAAACATATAATAAACATTTATGCATGCACCAATTTAGACAACAAGGTCCACTCACAGACCGTCCGAGTTGCCGCCTCGATTTGCGTGCCATAGGCTCTCCCGAGCCAATCACTGTCACCGGGACTCCCAAACCTGTCCAAATTCATTTAGAGGGTTACTAATAGCCTCATTAACCTCTCATTGAAGTCCCATAATTTTCCCGATTTTCTAACTATTTTTAAAGTCGATCCTAAACTTTCGGACACCCCGAAACATATCGACACGGTGTCCGATCGACACGAAACTAGTCCCAAAATGTTCGTTACATCGAATAGATGATTTCGTATGTTGAAGACAACCCCAGATTCCCCACCACGCGCTGCCACGTGCCGCCCAAAGGGCCCTGCGCGTGGGCTCACGCGCCGGTGAATAGTTCATCTTCCTCAGCGATCGAACCGGGTCTGGCCGGTTCACTGGTTCTCCTGGACCGGCGTGACCGGTCCGGCCTGGTTCCACCTTCAAACTCGTTCGTTTTGTCCCATTTCAATCCTAACAATCCTATTTTCTTGTTTTCTATCAATTCCAATTAACAAAATCAATCAAAACCTCCTAAATCGATCCATAAAAATCACCCCCCACGGCCCCTGTTTTCCAGTTCAGTCCCCACTCTTCACAGCCATCAACCCCCATTCAAAACCATCTCTATACGCCCTAAACAACCTAAAAAATGTTCCCTAATCGACCAAAACTGACCATAATGTAAAAATCGACAAAAGGGGAGATTTGAGTCTAACCCGGTACCTGTTCGGGTTTGGGCCTCCGCCATGCACGGCGGCTTTGTCCTGGCCGGCCACCACGCTTCAGCCGATCCTCCTCATCTCAGGCCTCTCACTGATGATCACGGTTAGGGGTTTCGGTTGGTTTGAATGGTTGGGTGAGATCGGGAAAATGTTTTGGGAATGAAGGAAAATGGATCGATGAAGATGATATGCATGAAGGCATAAGGATAGCCTGTGGATGGGTGACACTTGTCACTCATCCATTGGGCAGAAACTAAATATCTGGGGCCCACTAAATCCAAAAGGTAATTCGTCTCGTAATTCGTGCAATAGTGCACTTGAACTTCCGTGAACCGTAACTTCGCCGTCGAACGTCCGAATTCGACGTGCCGCCTGTCTATGGATTCGTATCGTCACGATCTATGTAATGGTCCTCGGCCCTCGGCCATCGAACATCCCGGTCAAAAAGTCAACATTTGGCCCCTTTTAACTAAAATTACCAAAATGCCCCTAAACTTCCGAACTTCATAACGTCCTCCTTGAACGTCGGAATTGAACGTGCCACCTGTCTATGAACTCGTGACGTCACGAACTACGTCACGGTCATCGGTCAAATTCCATTTGACCGCTCGAATGAAAAGTCAACATTTTACCCACGCCTAGGGGCAAAATGGTCATTTTGCATCATTCGTCTGATTTCGCCCAACTAATCATGGATTAGCCTCACTAATCGTGCTAAGTCACTAATCTAATCTAGGAATTTGGGAAGGGTCGTTACAACCTTCCCTCCTTAATTAATTTCGTCCTCGAAATTCCAACCGACCTAAATCCAACCGTTCTTCCCTCCTTAATTTAGTTTCGTTCTCGAAACTCCAACTATTCTGATTCCGCATCTACCCCATGGAAAGTAGAATCGACCTCGAAACTCGTGTACACTAGTACACCTACTAACCATAACAATACTCGTCTGCACCCAGACGTACCACTAACACTCACGTCGTATCGACTACATTCGACCACGTCGAATGATAGTAATCCTATGTTGCGAATTGACACCACTTATCAAATCTACCCTTTCGTTGACACAACAACTCGACGGTTCCTTCCTCAAAGACTAACTATCTTGACGTCTGCTCCCACTGGGACTCATCAAACCTCACTAATCGATCCACGCTGACACCTCCGACAAACTGTCACCACTTGACAGTCGCCAGTCAAATACTGACACTATACTCACCCGTGGTTACACTAACCACCAACTCACTCAACCTGAGTATACAATCACCAACAACTAACTCGACCTGTGTGTAACTAGACCCATCAGAAATACCATGACCCTCTACACAGTATCCAATGTCTAGTTCACGACCTCGATTAATCTGATGGTATCAGAACCAATCCGACTACCAACACGCTCACCATCATACCACTGGTATAAACTATGTACCGTCACCTGACACGACAAGTACACTCAGTATCGTACCCCCGCACCATGTACAGGGTACATACCACATCTACCAAAAATCAGCCTACAACCATCTAGGTCGTAGCCAATCACGTTTCAGTTTTTGGAGTCCATCTGTCAAATCCAGTATTTGATAGATTACAACTCCGACCCATTATCCATTTTTGAAATCCGAATCCGAAATCATTATTCCGTAAGCTAGCATTTGGAATAACCATTCCGAACCCAAATCCATAAAAGAAAATCCAATGTCAAGCTCCAGAATCAAATCCTGAATCGTCACCCAGAATCCGATTCCAAAACCCAAATCCAGAAATCCTCTTTCAAGTTCCAAAATCAAATCCTGAATCGTCATCCAGAAATCTGATTCCAAAACCTGAAATCTCGTTTTCGTCTACCGAGACGTACCAATTACGAACTTATCGGTTACCTACTCATCCGATTACCACATTACCATCGATTGACTTCATAGGGAAGCCAATCCCAACATCAACACATCCAAGGCTGACGAAATCCGACCTTGTCGGACACCTACTCCCCCGAGTAATATACCATACGGGATTTACCTCGAAAAGAAGTTCAGTCTCAACATCCTCAACTCAAACATCCAAGTAAGTTCGATATACTCTCCACCTATCTGGAACATCAAAATCACGATCCAGATCCATCACTACGTCAACCGACCATGAATGTCACGATCCTGATACACACTGCGATCCACACAGTTAACTATCAGATTCCAACCCATAGGGTCTTACACCCCCAACTAATCTGCATACTGTCAGATCGTTCGTCAACCAATTCCCACATCTAAACGGATCAGTCAACGACGAGACACGCTGAGACTGTGGGTTCTCACTGATTACCTCGTATCAATCCTTGACATCCCACCTAGGAAAACCAAGGATGATTGAATACAATGACATCAAAATCCATCCTATGTGAATGCAAACAACACTTGCTGCACTCACCACGTCATGTAACCTGACATCGTCTGCCACCAAGCAGAAAATGAGAAATCTTAGTCACCTAACTTCGATATACTCAACTCCACTTGATGACCCAAAACAAATCCTGGGTCCACCAACTAATACACGATCGGTGTACTAGTGGCAACCAACAACATCAATAACATCTACATCATCTACCATCATCAATCATGGTAGAATCGGAGAAGTCACCCAAAACGACTTCGAAATATCGATTACCAATGCGAAAAACCCGCATTCCACGTGTCACCTCAATCATAAACTCTCGCGATTCCGAAATTCCATCCAGATTGGAAACAACATACTTGGACATCATCCACGTGTCCCCATTTTTGACTATTTATGGAAACATGCACATTTACGACCGTTTATGTAGATACACTCATTCCGAGTGGAATTCACGCAACTCGAGGTTAAACCTTTTATATTATTTACGAATGTGCCTAAACGGAATCCAACACTCGTATCTCGTCACGACTGACAATCCCATCGTTACAATCGTCACGGCAACCTAAGTCTACTTGACCTGATAAGACTCGACTACGTTCATCGATAGTAGCGTCTGCCACAACCTCGTGCAGACCTAACTACCAGACATCTCGATATCTAGACCCCGCATCCAACAGAATCAATCGTCCGTACCAACTACTCGGTATCCCCGCTCTGGGATTCCATCGACAAGTACCAACCCTGATAACTTGTCCAACCAAACTCTAACCAGTCGTAACTCGACTAAACCAATGTCGTCTACTAGGTCATCCACGACCTTAGCTGCACCAAACCACAACTGAGTAGCATGACAATCAAGTAGGTCTAACTGATAAGTACAACCTCGACTGCAGAGTGCAGTCCCATCGTAAGCTGACATGACTAGACCGACTAACGAATCCAAATCCGAATAGTCGTCTAAGTCAAACCACTCGTCAACTCACATCTCCGAACCATACACCCTAAAGTAGGGTTCCACGATCACACCTAGGGTCACTCTGAACCCAACTGCATAAGGCAGTATAATCCATAATCTGACCGACCCCGCTGTCCCGACATCGAAAAGACGTCAATCCAACTAGGATTCCTCAAATCCGGCTACTAACTGCCAACTGCAGTAAATCCATTTAACTTAACATAATCCAACCGTCTAATGGTCACAACATCGAATCAGTCGTCGGAACCGATCCAACGACATCGTGAAAGACGATCCCAACTAACCGTCACACGATCACAACTCTAACGTACGAATACGTTCACCATTCCTTAGGGTCCCACACTGTCAACCCTGACAGAACCAGGGTAACCCCGGCATCAAGTGCCGAATCAAGGAATTCCACGATACAGTCCTACTAACTATCGTATCGGCATCCCAACAATCAGGTTGACCACGAACTGTAGACACTTGAGATATCACACCCTCGACCTGCGTACGGAGTATCACGCAAAATACGCTCTAGAATTCAGAGTAACATGAGCAACCCTGCTCTGATACCACGTTGACAGGACCCATCCCAATCCCCCCCGGGATTAACGCGGGATGACCTTGCTCCCGTCTGACACGGAGTGTCAGATAAGGGATATTTCCAGCCTTTGCCCTCCTGGGCTATCAGAGTACGCTAGGATCTGGAGAAGGTATGTGATATCTCGGTCTCTGCTACAGTCCACATCCGATGTCAACCTGAAGGGCAGTCAAAACATTAAAAGCTGTGAGTGGACAAAACAAGACTTTATAAAAACATTTTCATAAGAAGACATTTGTACCCTTCACTAAAAAGAATGCATGCATTCGAAAACCATTTAACCAAAGAAACCCTATGTGGGAACTAATCCCAAAACCAAGATTGAAAGAACCATAATGAAAACGACCATACGGGCCACTGCCCAAATCCATAAGGGACTCAGCCCAAATCACAAGAAACCAACCATAAGGGCCACTGCCCAAAACTTGAGTAAACACATATCATATATCATATCATATAGCATACATCATATATACATATAATTCACACAACCAATCCTGTCACGGTTTCCAAATATACGTGCGTGCTACCCGGGGTCTAAAACCCAAGTCTTCTCAAAGTCAAAGTCAATGTTCGTAGACCACCGACCCTACCCGAGGTTATAGTAACCAGCCTTCCTGAGAGTAAGGAACCCAACTGAGGCGACTCCCACTCAGTCAGTGCTCCGTGACTACTCCGGGATCCACCCAGGCCAACGACCTTCCTCGGAGGAGATAATAGAACATGTAAAGGAAGGTATATGAACATATATATATATATATATATACATAACATAAATATTCATGCCCGGTTCCCATGAACCGTCATGATCCATAACATCCAACAAGGGTTCATGCCGGTTCCCAAAAACCGTCATGTACCATAATGACATAAACAGGGTTCATGCCGGATCCCATAAACCGTCATGAACCACAATGACCTGACAAAGGTTCATACCAGTTCCCATAAACCGTCATGCACCCGGAAATCCATGTAGGGTCCCTGACCCGAAATCATAACCATAAAGTAACTGGGTCTCGTGCCCGAGCATATGACCCAACTGGGCACAGTGCCCGATATCTAAGGGTCAGTCACAACTCCGATCATAGTGATGCGTGCAACCATCCATCCAGGACCGCCCTCAATCCTTGTATGTCGCCGTGAACGTATCAACCGACGCGACCACCATATGATCATGGTGCACTCATCACCGATCGATATCCTGAACCGTCAGCACTCCGAAGTCGAGCCTCCCCAGGCTGCCCGACCACGAATCGTGCATCGTGACATCTTTTGAAGGAACACATCTCAATCCGGAGGCGAGCGTCGTATCGTCGATCGCCGTGCACATAGCACCCGCCGCGACTACGATTTAGACCCGAAGGTCGTAAATAGCGTCATATGCTCGAGACAAAACCAAATGGGTTTTATACCCGAGTTTATCCTTTTAGAAATCCAAAACCTTTTCATTTAGACCAAGAAAGACATACAGACCCGTACAGGCACCATATAAGGCCGAAACCTCGAAATATGTGCCTATACGTAACCACACATCCAAATGCACTCATGGAATCACAAACAAGTATTTAAAACATATAATAAACATTTATGCATGCACCAATTTAGAAAACAAGTTCCACTCACAGATCGTCCGAGTTGCCGCCTCGCTTTGCGTGCCATAGGCTCTCCCGAGCCAATCACTGTCACCGGGACTCCCAAACCTGTCCAAATTCATTTAGAGGGTTACTAATAGCCTCATTAACCTCTCATTGAAGTCCCATAATTTTCCCGATTTTCTAACTATTTTTAAAGTCGATCCTAAACCTTCGGACACCCCGAAACATATCGATACGGTGTCCGATCGACACGAAACCAGTCCCAAAATGTTCGTTACATCGAATAGATGATTTCGTATGTTGAAGACAACACCAGATTCCCCACCAGGCGCTGCCACGCGCCGCCCAAAGGGCCCTGCGCGTGGGCTCACGCGCCGGTGAATAGTTCATCTTCATCAACGATCGAACCGGGTCTGGCCGGTTCACTGGTTCTCCTAGACCGGCGTGACCGGTCCGGCCTGGTTCCTCCCTCAAATCTCGTTCGTTTTGTCCCATTTCAATCCTAACAATCCTATTTTTTTGTTTTCTATCAATTCCAATTAACAAAACCAATCAAAACCTCCTAAATCGATCCATAAAAATCATCCCCCAAGGCCCCTGTTTTCTAGTTCAGTCCCCAGGCTTCACAGCCGTCAACCCCCGTTCAAAACCATCTCTATACGCCCTAAACATCCTACCAAATGTTCCCTAATCGACCAAAACTGACCATAATGTAAAAATCGACAAAAGGGGAGATTTGAGTCTAACCGGGTACCTGTTCGGGTTTGGGCCTCCGCCGTGCACGGCGGCTTCGTCCTGGCCGGCCACCACGCTTCAGCCGATCCTCCTCATCTCAGGCCTCTCACTGATGATCACGGTTAGGGGTTTGGGTTGGTTTGAATGGTTGGGTGAGATCGAGAAAATGTTTTGGGAATGAAGGAAAATGGATCGATGAAGATGATATGCATGAAGGCATAAGGATAGCCTGTCGATGGGTGATAGTTGTCACTCATCCATTGGGCAGAAGCTAAATATCTAGGGCCCACTAAATCCAAAAGTTAAGTCGTCTCGTAATTCGTGCAATAGTGCACTTGAACTTCCGTGAACCGTAACTTCGTCGTCGAACGTTCAAATTTGACGTGTCGTCTATCTATAGATTCGTATCGTCACGATCTACGTAATGGTCCTCGGCCCTCGGCCATCGGACATCCTGGTCAAAAAGTCAACATTTGGCCTCTTTTAACTAAAATTACCAAAATGCCCCTAAACTTCCGAACGTCATAACGTCCTCCTCGAACGTCGGAATTGAACGTGCCACCTGTCTATGAACTCGTGACGTCACGAACTACGTCACGGTCATCGGTTAAAGTCCATTTGATTGCCCGAATGAAAAGTCAACGTTTTACCCATGCTAGGGGCAAAACGATCATTTTGCATCGTTCGTCCGATTTCGCCAAACTAATCACGGATTAGCCTCACTAATCGTGATTAGTCACTAATCTAATATAAGAATTTGGGACGGGTCGTTACAGTCAGGCCCTGCACGCAGGCTGGCGAGTCGACTCGTCTGTAGGTTGTTGGTTACAGGCCGAGTGTGAGGTCCATGCTCAGAAAAAGAGGTGGTGTGTGAGGGCACGTTTGACCTTTTCTGGAGGTACATTCAACATGGTTTTTGTAGTACTCTTTAATGTGAATCTAATGGTATAGGCTTCAAGGTAATTGGATGTCGTTTGTGTATAGTATCATGTGTTATATTTGAATTCCAAATTAGTACTACGAAATTGGGGTAGGTTAATTTAGGTAGTGATGGTTCATAAGATGATGAGTTATGTGAATAGAAAGGTTTGGGAAGGAATGAGGTCCTGATTTTATGAGGAATGATGTTTTAAAGAGATTTTTTTTTTAAAAAAAAGATTGATTATGCATAATGTTATGTATAATGATAATGTGATGATGTATGTTGTTATGTTATGATGAGATGATTTGATGATTTGTTATGATCATCTATTATGATGAGTTGGCATAATGATACATATGTTACTATGATGATAAGGCACGCTGACGATGATGTAATATATGGTGATGAGGGCATGCTATTAATGGTGATGTTATGATGAGTATACCTTTCTAGAAATGTTATGTATAATTAAAAATAAGTAGTTATTGAACTAATACTGGAAGAGGTCAAATGATAGTTTTCACTACTTGACGAGGTTAGTGAGTTAGACATGGACGGTAACCTTGCACAGATGGGTTTAATTTGGTTAATCTAATAAGATTTGGATATGGATAAAACTAGAGATATCCCTTATCCGATAAGAATTGTCAGATGAGAGTAGGACCGGCTCGATTTTCAAGGAAATTTAGGGACATGTCCTGTCAATGGAGAGTTGAGACATCATATATGATATCGAAAGCGGGCTCAGGTAGGAGGCCGCCACACTAGTACCGCCCTCTTAACTATAGTTGGTTGACAAACAGGTTCGAATTTTGGGAACGAAATTCCTTAAAAGGGGTAAGTTTTAATGACCCAAAAATTTAGAAAAGGCAATTCTCATAATTTTAAAAAGGGTATTGACGATTTTTCCCTTGTGGGTCAAAGTTAACTTTATTGCGCAGAGTTTTTTGAACTTGTTGTGCGGATTGTTACGTAGGCCAGAAAGTCCTGAGTCCGTAGATAGGCGGTACGATGGAATCAGAGTTTAGAAGAGTGGGTTACAAGCCTAAAAAACCCAAGGGAATTTTTGTAATTTAGAGCTTGGGGGTATTTTGGTAATTTGAAACTTGGAGCTGTTGTGCTGGTCCAATGAACTGGGGACAGGTGGCACCACCTTCCCTTATGTGTCCGGGTTTGTTTGTGTGTGTTGATATGCAACTATAATAAAACCCTAGATGGAAGGAAAACAGAACGGAGAAGGAAGAAAAGAGAAGACAAAAAATAAAATAGAGGGAAAGAGAAAAGAGGAAGGAAGAACTGGAACATGAACCAACCCAGAACAATACCCGAAATATAGGCACATGCTTCCCTAAAATTGAACTTTGAGATTTTGAACTCGAAACAAGAAATTAAGGCCGCTATGGTGATCCTTGACCCCTGGCGATTAGAATTAAGTTGAGACTTGATGAAATTGGATGCGAGAAGGCTTGGAATGAAGTACTAAAAATTTGGTTGAAAATCAATGAGTTAGGTGTCGAAATCGAGGTGAGGATTCTAGGTGTTGAAAATCAATGTGTTGGGTGTTGAAAATTGAAAGAAAACGAAAGCAGGGTCACGAAACCAGGTTGAGACCTGAGTTGCAGATCTCGAGTCAAACTAGTTTTAGGTAGACGACAAGTACAGCTGCGAGTATAGCTACAGTGCACGTGGGGATGAATCGATGGTCATCCATCGGCGCATGGCTGTGTGTATGGTGGTCCCTCGATGTAATGACCCGGAAATTCAAAAAGGGGAAAATTCGGAAATTTTGAAGGAAAATGACGATTTTGCCCCTAGACTTGGGCAAACGGTTGACTTTTTATTCGAGCGGTCAAACGAACTTTAACCGATGACTGTGACGTAGTTTAGGACGTCACGAGTTCATAGACAGGTGGCACGCCCGATTCCGACATTCGAGGAAAAAGTTATGACGTGCGGAAATTTGGGGGTAAGTTGGTAAATTGGTCAAAAGGGGCCGAAAGTTGACTTTTGATCGGGACATTGTTTGGAATTTCTGGGAAGACCGTTGGATAGGTCTCGAGACGCTGAATCCGTAGACAGGCGGCATGCGTCAATCGGAGTCCGAATGAGAAAGTTATAGGTCTAGAACTATGAGGGGCAATTTGGTAATTTGTCCACGTAAGGGTAAAATGGTAATTTTAGGTAATAGGATTGATTAAATGGTGAACCTGGCTGAATCAGCCAACTAAATGACTCAGGGGCTGGGTGAAGTGACATGTGTCACTTGGTAATAAGTATTAGTGGCACTTGGGTGCCTTTGTGTACCATTACTTTCCTTAATTAATTGGTTGCTGTTGCATAATTAGAACAAACACCCGACTAAGAACAGAGAACACCAATGCTAGATCCTCTCTTCACCTTGATCGATTTTCAGTAGAACAAAGACACAAGGGCAATTGAATGAGTAATTCGTGACAATTTGGAGAGAAAAACCGAAAAGGAAACAAAGAAAAGCCTAATCAAATTGTACTGAAATACCCGAAAAATCACCCAACACTTTTCTGTTTTTGATGACCCTCCAGGCCGTGACACGACGTTCGGGGCTAACCGAGAGGCGGAGGCATAAGCGGTGATAATCCCTTGTCTGATAGGTGCTGAAGGATTATTTCTGGATTTCAGTTGACTTGTCAGACGGGAGCAGGACCGGGCACGAGTATCGAGGTCCAGTTGGGACGGGTCCTGTCACTCGATGTGAAATCAGCAGGTTATTTCATTTTTTGATGTTGTAGATATTTTGCCATAGGATTCGAGTCGATCAGACATCGTCTAGGGGCAGTTTTGTGTGTCTGAAGTGTTGTTTTAAAATACGTAGGTTATCATGGAAATTAGGGGATTTTAGTAAATGGTTACTTGGGACATTAGTGACCCTTGGGGTGGTGGTTTTTGATATGGCAGACAACTCCCGGAACTTTGGAGAAGCGCATAACTCATGATTGAGCTGCTTGGACAATCTGTGAGTGGACATTTGTTTTAAAAACTATGATGCATGCATATTTAAATGGTTTATTGCATGATTTGATTGTAATGGTTGAGTAAATGACTTGAAATGTTTACCTGATGATTTTCTAGATTTATTGATTGATTTTTGGATACGATTTTTTTTTACAGATTTTTGAAATAGTATTTTGGGACCAGACCCGATTCGGAAATGTTTTAACTTGCAATGTGAGTCAAGGTTTTGTTTGAAAGAATGTTTTGGATTTAATCCATGGATTTTCTTCACTGTTGTTGTGATGACTTCCTAGATGATCGAAACTATGAGTGTTTCAAAGACGATCGAAGCTCGGAGTTATTGTTTCCTAGGTAGCCAAAGTTATGGGTGTTTCCAAGACGGCTGATACTCGAGGTGATTGTTCTCAGGCAGTCAAAGTTAGGGGTGTTTCCTAGACGGTCGATGCTCATGGTGATTGTTTCCCAAGAAGTCAAAGCAAAGGGTGTTCTCAAATGAGTGATGCTCCAGGTTATTGTTATTATGGTTGTTCCCAAGCAGTAGAAGGAAGGGGTGTTTCCTAGATAGCAGTTGCTTGGGGTTATTGTTATGGTTATTGTGATTATGTCCCAAGGAGCCGAAGCTTGGGGTTGTGTACCCAGACGATTGATGCTCGGGAGAGTCAATGATTGGCTTTTGATTGGTTATGGATATTTGTATCCAGATGTTTTCAAATAATTTGATAAACGGGGACTTCAGGAAAATGTGGGCCGCGGAATTTTGATGCATTATATGATTTGTGGGTCCCATGGTTTATGACTTGATTTGAATTGAAATCCGGTTGTTTGTTTTATATTTTATGCATGCATGTTCTATGATTGGAAGGTAATGGTTTATGTTTTCGAAAATGTATTTACAAATGATTATTTTTGTCCACTCACACTTTCAATAGTTTTGTTGACCCTCCAGGCCGTTGTAGAGAGTTTGGGGCTGATCTCGCGGTGAAGGCATGCGCAGGACATCAATACCGTTATCCCTTGTTGAATAGGTATTGAGGATAATTTGGAAACTTCGGTGTATTTGTCAGATGGGAGCAGGATTAAGCACGATTATCAAAGCATTTTTGGAAAAAGTCCGGCTTAAATATCAAGTTTTCTGAAAAGTTTATAATATAAGATGACACTAAGTCCAGCATGACCAAACACTATCCAAACAGTAATCTTGAAACTAATTTTGTACCTGAATACTGATCTCAAAATTTTTGTCAACATGAAAGGGCTATATATAAAAGGGGACTAGAAGGAACTCAAAAAGAACTCACCCCTTATTCGCTTATCCAACTCCTATCTCTTCAGCACCCTCTCATTCTCCCCTCTCGCATTGATATTAGTCAGAGAAAGAACTCTCCCTTTCTTAGTTCCTCTAGAAGCTCGTGTATTGAGCACTTACAAAATTTAAGAAGCTTGCGTGATTTGCTTCTGTTGTAAAATATCAGTGTGGTGGTATGTTAGTAAGGGTATCAGAGCTTGTAACATCAAAGACTCATCTGTAGTTTGTATGTTTAATATGAAGTATATTTATAATGTAGGTCTTGTTTTAAGCTTTCTAGCAGATTAGATCATGTTAAATATATTTTATATTTTAAAAATCAAATCAAAAGTACGAAAAGAGTTTAAGAGGAATTTATAAATTATTAAACATTTGTAAGACTATTACTTATAAAAAAAATTATATAAAAGTACCAAAATTATAGTATAGGGCCGACCACGGCATAGGGCTACAAGGGCGAATGTCCTGGGCTCATGAACAAGAAGGGCCCAAAATTTTTAATTTTGACTTATTTTTATGGAAAAAAATAAAAGAATGTTTATTTATTTTTAAATATCTAAATTGAATTTGAAGAAATATTTTATTAAAAATTTGAGCTCATATTCTTAAAATATTATAAGAGTTATTTTGATTAATATATAGTTATATAGCTTATCTTATAAAGTAATTAAGACTCTAACTCTAATTTTTTTTTATATAATATTTCACCTTTTTCTTTCAAATATATTGCAAGATGACTATGCTTTTTTATGTATGATTGATGTGCTTAAATTCTTGAATTTTTTAAGTTTATTAATAGGAAGATGAAAAAAAAACTTAAAAATTGGGGAAAAAAACTATTTTTTATATGTATAAGTATAGATTATGAGGACACTTTTATAATTTTCTCCTTAGGCCTCCAATTTCTTGGACCGGCCCTACTATAAGGTCGATTTCAAATTCTTATCCCAACTATGAAAATTGGATTTTAAATACCCAAACTTTATTGTCACTAATGAAAGAGTTCCTCCGTTACATTTTTCATCCATTAAATTATTAAAAAACAAATGATAAATAAATAGTCCAATCAGCTTGTGAGGTGCCCAAAATTAAAAGGACATTTTCGTCACAATATTAAAAATAATTAACAATGCAATTCATCGTCCTCTTCTCTTCTTTCTCTTTCCTAATTCATCATCTTCATCTTCAACACTAAACCCAAAAAACCCACAATCATTGTAGGTGGATCATTGTCGTGGTAAACACTAAAGAAGATGAAGGTGGGATATCTCGAGCCTGTAACCATGGATATCTCTGGCGAAGTCGACATTCAAAACTCCTCGGAAAAACTGATGTGCCGCTTCATCGCCTACTTAAGTCCTCCACTCTAGGATTTTGAGTTCTTGCCCTTAATCACCTCCGCGTAGAGCCCGCAAATCCACCAGCCCTGATGCTTATCCTTCACCTTAGCTACATAAGTCGGCATGCTCTCCTCTGTCAATTCGCATTAGTAACACGCCACCAGCTCCTCTTCACCCGCCGATTGACCGACGCTCGGCTTCCCAATCTCCGACTTTTCCATTGCAAAATTTAAATTTCTCGCGACTGAGAAAATAATTTGGAGGAACCGAAAGAGTTTGAGGATTTGAAATAAGGGGAATTAATAATTTTTATCGTTTTAATTTTGTCTTAAACTCGATATAAACTAATCAAGTTCGACATTTGGTGCATTTCTGAAGTGATTTATGTAAGGACCCGTCTCGAATTTACGAATTAATTAAGGAATAATGATGGATTGTCGAGAAGTAATTGAAGACTAATCGAGGATTAGCGGATGATCGAGGTAAAATGACGATTTTGGCCCTAGAAAGGGTAAACATTTGACTTTTGACACAGGAGGTCCAATGCACGAGGACCGATGATCGTTACGTAAATCGAGACGATACGAGTCCGTAGACAAGTAGCACGTCGAAATTGGACATCGTACGAGAAAGTTATGTGTAACACCTCGTAAATTCGAGGATTATGATAATGTAATTTAATGTATGAATTGACGTTTTTACCCTTGTGATTGGTATGACCAAATTGTTGACTTTTTGATTTGAGGGTCAAATGGACTTTGACCAATGATCGTGACGTAGTTTGGGACGTCACAAGTCCATAGACAGGTGGCACGTTCAATTCGGACGATCAGGGAAAAAGTTATGTCTATCGGAAGTTCAGGGGCATTACCGTAATTTGGACGATAGGGGCGAAAATGTTGACTTTACGTTTGACAACTAATTTTCACATGACTCAAGGACCGTTAGGTAGGTCTCGATGCCCTGAGTCCGTAGACAGGTGGCACGCTGAAATCAGACTTCGTATGGCTGAGTTACAGGTCTAGAAAGTGAAGGGCATTTTGGTAATTACTTGAACCAGGGGCATTTTGGTCATTTTGCCCTGGTTACTGTAGCAACCGCGGGGGACCATGGACGGCACCACCATGTGCGGTGGTTCAGTGCACAATTGTTTATGCAAGTGTGTGCTGGAAAGAAAGGTGTGTCTTATGCTTTAGAACGTGGCCTGAACCATCCACCCTGCACGGTCGATTTGATTAATGAAGATTCGAAGCTTTTTCGGGGAACAAAATTCAGTGGACAGTAAGGCTTCCACGAGCCTCTGGGACGGCTTGAATTGTTTAAAACTGATTGAGAAGTGAATGAGCTTCACTCTGCGGTTGAAAGAACTGAAAATAGGTGAGGAACCAGAGAGAAACCATTTCGGGAAATTTTGGAGGGAAATCGGGTTTTCAATTTCTGGTGATTGTTGGACCAAACCAAAGCCTGGTTTAGTCTTCTGGGAGTATTTGGAACTTATCCACATCGAAATCGAAGGCCATCAGCCACGGGTGAGCTGGGACGGTGACTGCAGTATTCAGAGAAATTGCAGAGCTTGGGACGACAACCTTCAGGTACTTTCAGACACAATTGATCGTTAATGTTAGGTCGTTTTGATCCTATTATGCCGTCTGTGAAGTTAATTGGAAATTGAATTAGAAACCAGGAAGTTCTGGTGATTGACCCGATTGGTTGATCACGGGTCGATGGGTCGATTGGGGACTTGTCGAGGTTGATTAATGTCTCAGAACTTAAATTGGAAGAATAATAAACATGTTAGGATCAAATTGGATTGAAATCGAGTAGGAATTGATGGGTAATCAACCGGGTCAAGCCGCGGGTGGCAGGCCCGTATTACAGATAAACGGGTGAAGGTGGTGACACTGTAGCTACAGTGTCAGGCGCGTGACTTTCACGCGCAGCCACTTTGGGCGGCGCGTGAGGGTGCGTTGAACCTTATCTCCGATCACGATCAACATGACTTTTGTTCCTCTCATCATTCTGAACATTTTTGATGAATTAACCATGTTGATCTGAGATAGTTTGGGAGGGTCAGTTTAGGGCCGGTTGTCTCGGGAAATGTATTGGACGGTTTCCCCGAGCCGATTTCTGTTTCGGACCTTTTGGATAAGTGTGTAAGACTAATAGTGACCCTTACGTGTGATTTGGACTGACGAGAATTGTACGATAATCCCGGTACAAGTTCGTACGCGCAGGTTCACCGCGGGATCGTACTGTGAGTGGGCCCGATTTCATTAAACCCTTGCATGCTTAAATGTTTTCTGATTTACTTATATTCACATGCTGGAATCATGAAACGGTTTTGATGATATTGAAATTATGGTTATGGCACGTTTCACGGTATTTGGGTTTGAAACCCGTCTGATGAAACTTAAAGATCGATTTGGATTTTATCTTGTATATATATATGTTTTGCATGTGGATATCAATAAAATGTATTTGGTACTGCACTGTATAGATCCATTCTTGTGATACTGTCTCCTCCGGATGTGGTACCCCGGAGTGGTCATGGCGCATTGCCTGCGAGGGGTCATTCTACGGAGGAACCAGACCGTAAAATGACTCAGGAGCAGGATTGCTATAATTGGACGTCAGGGACGTCGAGCGTCTAGGACGCTAGGCATTTGAGATGCCGTGCCCGGACAAGGTTCGGGGATTGGATTCCGGATTGAGACCCCGAGTGGCACGCGTAGCCTTGGGATTGTGACCTTATTGGACGTCAGGGACGTCAGACATCGGGGATGTCAGGATTGGAGTGTATAGTGCAGTGGTTAAAAAAATTATGTTTATAGTTTTATTACATGCCTTATGATTCATATTATATGATTTATGGTTTTAAATTCTGATGCATGCATGTTTGGAAAACGGAGGGGTAAATTATATGTTTTACTTATTAAACTGTTTTTATAAACTTGAGTTTCGGCCCACTCACCCTTAATGTTTTGGTAACCCCTCCAGGCTGTGCTACTGAGGTAGAGGAGGATCCTGAGGCTGAGGCATAGATCTACTTATGCGTACCTGAACCCCTGTTGGGTGGTTTACCGCAGGTTTATTTTAGAGTCGTGCTCGAAACTTGTAATTTTGGATTTCATCCCTTGTCTGACCTCTGTTTAATTCGGGTTTGATGTATAACTTTAATTTGGTTATTTATGCATTTGATGTTTTGAGGTTAAAGTTGGTATGAGTTTTGGGTGTCAAACGGGAGCAGGACACGTCCCCTTGTGGTCCCTGTGGGATCAGGGCGGGTCCTGTCATTATGGGTCACGGAAGATTTCAAGAATTATTGACGATTGTACAAGTTTCAAAGCTGGTTTGTTTTTAGTGGGACACAAATATCTGATTTTGGACCATAGGATGAGTGACACTTGTCACCCACCCAAATATCATCTTAATTTTACATCATCTTCTTCATTTCTTCACCTTCAAACTCGTACCCACCACCCTAAACCATTCCATTTTCTTCTTTAAGACCAAAGAGAGACAGAGGGCATGAGAGAGAGGCTGAGAGACATCCAAGGACGGCGGAATCGCCGCGGGGGTGGCCGGAAACCTTGAAAAACAAAGGTAACTATGAGTTCAAGGATTTGGATTTTTCTTTTTGGACTTTTGGATCGATTCTAAGCCCATAATCATGCTCTTGGAGCTCATATGGGCTTGTAGCTGCAAGAATGGAAGGTTTTGGATGACAGGAGTGGCCAGAATATCGATTCGAAGTTTGACCGAAACTTTGGGAAGTCATATCTTTAAAACCTGGTACTTTCTCACAATTCTGGGTTCAGATTTGGATTCCTAGGCTCGAGTAGCATGATTTCCATATATGGAACGTAGGATTTGGTTGAGAAATGAGAGAGTTATGAAGGTTTGAAAAATTGGACAAAATGGAGTTTTCCGACCGCCAACAACGGTGGCGCTGGTCGACTTCTCCGGCGAGCCATTGACCATTAAACGGCTGACGTCAGACCGTTGACTTCAGTGTTGACATTGTTGACATCAACATTAACGTTGACCGGCTGACATCATTGTTGGCTTTGGCGTTGACCATGATGACGTCAGCGTTGCCCGTTGACTTTTTGGTTGACCAAAATTTGACCCCAGCGTGGAGGCGCATGTGCACAAATATCGAGGTGAAACTGATCATGTTCAAAAAAATTTCGACAATCTGAATCCAATGGTGGTGGTTTCAGGTCGATTGGAGTTCATTTGATAAGTAAAATGAAGGGTTTTCTCCTCGGGAAACGTGTTCGAGACACGTTGACAATTTCGGGATATGTGAGGGTTTATGATTAGGACTTGCATCGATGGTTAGTGACCTTTAAGTATGATTTGGACAGGTCCGGATGTCCCGGAGAGTACGGATTAGCTCAGGAGTGGCTTAAGGCGCAAGTTTCGGAGCGCGCAGCTTGAACGGTTTGTAAGTGGACGTTTTCTTTATATATATGATGCATGCATAACTATTTTATATGTTTTATGAACATGATTTGAGATGCATAGATTGTATATAATTTAAATACGATTTGTTTGACAATTTCGGAGAAAATACGTTATTGCACGTAGTTCGAGATTTCTATTTTACATGATGTTTGGGCTTATGCCAAGTATTCTACGTGCATATGTTTTATGCAATTTTGATGGTTTCACGGAGAGGAGTGAAATCGAAGATTGATTAACAGTTTTGAAGGATTTCACGGAGATGCGTGAAATCGATATTCGGGCATGAGTCCCAGTTAATAAGACTTGACTTCGATTGAAGTCAAGGATGATTTTGGAAAGTGTTTTGAAATGTGGAATGGTTTTCGAATTGGAAATATCTTTCTGGCATATGACTCAGTTGATTTATGGTTTGACTTAGAGTATAGTCAAACGTGAGATATATCGGGCTGTGACCAAGTTATGATTCGGGAATGAGACCCAGTTGTAGGATTTGAGGAATCCTGAATTTATGAAAGTTATTTCGGGCATGAGACCCGGTTGTGAATTTGACAGGATTCAAGGAATCCTAGGTTATGAAGTGTTTGATAGACACTGTTTTTGGGCTTGTGACCCATTTGATGATATTTCGGGCTTGTGACCCTATTGATGATATTCGGGCTTGTGTCCCTGCTGATGATGATATGATTTTTAGTTTAAAGACTCGGATTTTATTAGAGGGGCTCCGGTTGTGAATATGTTTCCCTAGAGTGCACTCTGGAGATGATACTCGCCTCTGAGGTACGGAGAGGCCACGATGCGCCTGTTGTCGAGCAGTCGAGAGAGGCGGCAGCCGAGGGGGGCTCGACTCAGGAATGCGGTATATGAGATCGGTCGTTGATATGTTCACGACGATCTGGAGATTGTCGTCCGGGTGATGTGTTCACGGCAACATGCTCAGGATCAGAGCAGTCCTTGAGCTTATGGGACGCGTTGTTCGGATTGGAATCATGACTGATGATATGATATTGAGTTTAAAGACTCGAATTTTGACACCATGATTTGATTTGGGCTGAGATACCACATGTTTACGTTTTTTGGGTAGAGATCCCACGTGTTGTTGATTTGGGCTGAGACCATACTGAGGGAATGACTTCAATTGAGAAGCATTTTCACTGTGTTTTGATTTGAAAAGATATACGTCTTACTTTTGAGAAAGTAATTGAAATACTATTTTCTGATGCATGCATACTTTTACATGAAGGGTATAAATGTATTTTCGATAAATGTTTTTTTTATAAACTGTTGTTTTTGTCTAGTCACAACTTTTATGTTTTTGATACCCTTTAGGTTGGTCGCAGATGCGAGCTGTAGCTGTGACGACCCGAAAATTCGAAAAAGGAAAAATTGGAAAAGTTGGATGTAAAATGACGTTTTTGCCCTTGGTTATGGGGTCGAAAGTTGACTTTTTGTTCGGGATGCCTTTTGGACTTTTGACCATGACCATTGGGTAGGTCTCGGGACGCTGAGTCTGTAGACAGGCGGCATGTGTCAATCGGAGTTCGGACGTAGAAGTTACGGGTCTAGAACTATGATGGGCATTTTGGTAATTTTGAAGGTAAGGGTAAAATGGTAATTTTGGTTGGACTAAGATTTGATGATTCGATCATTTTGATGATTCAATGTTTGGTGACTCATTGTGTCCTTAAGTGACACATGTCACTTGGCTAAGGCTAATTAGTGGCCAAAGAGATATGTGACGGTGGAAAAAGATAAATTGAAATAGGGGAAAACCTTGTCGTGTGGACTTTTGAGGGAAACAGCAGAGAACAAAGTACTGCTTGATTGATCTTCCCAGCAACCAATTGAGAAAATTTGATGCAATTGGATGCAATTGAGAGCCTTAGGAACTTGGGACAGAAAGGAAAACACGAGGGATAAAGAGGATAACCAAAAACCTATATTCGAAAAAATTGAAGAACAAAGTGGGGTTTCGAACTTGGAGTTGTGGACCTTGAGGATCCGAATTGACCTTGAATCCATCTTTTTGGGATCATTCCGAGCTAAGCCATCTCAAAATCGAAGAGGATTGCTATCGTTTTAGCCGAGAACCGCATCTCCAAACTCTTCGAAAAATCAAGCTTGGGTTCATATAATTAGAGGTAAGTAAAATTGAAATTGATCTTGAAATCGTGTTCATATGAGTCCTAGGATACTTACTGGTTGATTGGAATTAAGAAAGGGGTTGAAATTAGACGAAATTGGAGTTATGGCCGATCAGGAATTGACTTAGAAATCGACCTGTTTAAGACGTGATTTCATGAAAATAAGAATACAGATCCCTAATTAAGATTGATTAGATGAAAATCAGTAAAAGAAACCAAGGAATTGAGGTCGAATTGACTGAGAACTGATCGGGTTGCATCGCGGGTTGCAGACCCGTTTACCAGGCGATCGGGTTGGGACGATGAACAGTAGTGGTACTTGTCATCGACACGTGAGTTCACGGGCAGCCCATGTAATCGGCGCGTGAGGGCGCGTGGTTGACCTTCTGGGGAAGTGTTCAACATACTTTTTCATGTAATCGATGTAACAAACATTTTGGCGTTGGTTTCGAGTCGATCAGACACCGTCTCAATATTGTTTCGAGGGTCCGAAAGATTATGTTACGTTTTAAATTTGTATTTAATTCCCGAAAATTTTGGGGGATTTTAATATGCTATTATTGGATTCATTAGTGACCCATAATGATGTTGTTTGACAGGATTCAGGATTTCCGGAAGTTACGAAAAATCGTGCAGCTCGGAATCGAGCTATTTGGACGATGTGTGAGTGGACGTTTGTTTTATAAACTGTTATGCATGCATAGTTAAATGTTTTACATGATTTATTACATGATTTGGTTTGCAATGATGTCATGGTGATTTGGCATGATTAATTGTGATTTAATGATTATTTTAATCGGTCTTTCGGCATGTTTTACGAGAAATGTGCAAATGATATTTTGGGCTAGGCCCGGAGTTAAAAGGTTTCAAAAAGGGTATTTTGATTTAGTTGGTGAGTTAAGGATGATTTCTGGATTATTTTAATGTTTTTAAATGAGATTTTATGGAATTACGTGTAAATGGCATTTGGGCTTGAGACCCTGTCGGGAATGCTTTTGACTTGGTTTGAAATCAAGGATATGATTGATATGTGTTTGTGGTATGGATTGTGTTTGTGATTGTGGATACTGGTACATGTCTGGATGATGCGAGTGCAGTTCCTAGACGTGACTCGGATGTTGCGTAGGTGCAGTCCCCGAGTATGTGGTATGCCTAGATGGTGCGTGTACAGTTCCCAAACATGATTGACAGGACTCGGATGGTGTCTGAGTGTAGTTCCCGAGGTTGGCCTACGCGTAGTGCACATTGATTGATTGTGCACTTATGAATAGTGCTATTTGATGTTGATTGTGATTGCGTGCTGGTGTTGAGTACGGGTTTTGGTTATTCTTTGTGTACTGGTATTGAGTACGGGTTTTGGTCTTTGTGGCCAGGTTAATGTTTTCATATGTTTGGCTTGAGAGCCGCGATTTGATACTATTCATGTGCTTTGGCTGGAAAGCCGGTGATTGTTATTTATATGTTTTACCCTATGCATGCATGGTTTGATAAACTGGAGGGTAAATTGTCTATTTGAAATGTATTCTCAAATGATATTATTTTTGTCCACTCACACCTTTTATGTTTTTATGACCCTACAGGCCGTGGTACGACGTTCGGGGCTAATCGAGAGGCAGATGCATGAGCGGAAATCAGTGCAGTTATCCCTGGTCTGACAGGTGCTGAGGGGTAATTTCGGGACTTCAGTTGACTTGTTAGACGGGAGTAGGACCGGGCACGGTTATCACAGTTCAGTTGAAAAGGGTCATTCAAATTGGTATCAAGTCCTGTCAGTAGCAGAGATCGAGACATCACATATCGCCACAGATCCTTGCGTACTCTAGATAACCCCAAGCGGGTTACAGTTTTATCCCTTGTTTGGCACGTGGTGCTAGACGGGAGCAGACACATCCCAACATAATCCAGGGGGATTGGGATAGGTTTTGTCAAAGTGGTATCAGAGCACTAGGTTTTTCTTGTGGTGATTGCGCATGTGCTGGATGTGATGTCTCAATGATAGGAACATCCTGTCATTAACTTGATAATGAGGGTAGGAATAGGAAGTGACGTGGGGAAGAACCCCATATAACTTCTATTTGGCATTGGATGCCGTGGTTCAGTGAGGTCTGACCCGAGTAGGGCTGAGTGGACCCCGAGTAGGGTCGGGTAGTCCTCGAGGAGGGTTGAGTGTGACGACTTTTAGAGTCGTGACCGATGATTGGTCATGATAGATGTGCTTCTGTGAGCAGCCGAGGTCGGGAATGACCCGGGTTGAGATTAGTAGGACAAGTTACCAGGAGAGAGTAGTACTTGTGGAACAGATCACGAGGTGACCGATCAGAGGATTATACGCGGATGGCACATACATTGAGTTGTGCTCAGGACTCACAGAGCGTTGGGTACATATAACAATGATAATGTGAGATGGTGCAGACCCAGTCGCATGTGGTTTGTGGCAGACATGGCTATCGATGGACGTAGATGAGTCTTATCGACCTTGGTATGCTCATGACACAGTGATGACTGAGACGATGAGGAGCCGTCAGTCGTGTCGCGTACCGAGAGGTGAGGTTCCTGTAGTTGATGCAGAGGAAACAATGACAGAGGTGATGATGGACACGTCAATAGGAGACGATGAACCTAGTCGGTGGCTATTGTGACGGAATGCCACGCTACCCCAGTGGAGATTACTGAGATGACTGGGATGCGTGAGATGAACTGGATGAAATCTAGTAATGACTGAGATGTGATGGGTGGAAACCCAATGAAGATGAGTAAGATGAGTTGGATGGAATCCAGTAGCAATCGGATGATTCCAGATGACACTGAGTGCATCGAGGGAATGTGATTACCATTGCAATGATCGCTGAACGGACAGAGAGGGGCCTGAGTGTCCTTGCGAGATCACAATATCCTCCTTGTTGAATTGGATTGGATGACTGGAGGCACGAGGTATGCCTTGACTAGAAACATGTGTCTTGTCTTGCCTTGGCAAGTGTGCATGAGTGTGGTGTGTAACAGAAGTTGATCCCATTGAGTGGGACATACGAGATATTGCTCCAACTAGTACGGTGGTGGGACCACCGATTGGATTTGCGTAGCAAGTTTTGATCGAAAGACAGAGTGGTTTTCAGGACACGTGGATTGAGGTCCGAGTGAGTTACGGCTAGGAGGCCGGGACCATCCTGCCGTGTGATTTCTAGGGACGTGGGACATGTGTTATGATGTCCCCAGTTAGCTAATGAGCTTGAAATTATTTCGGTTTTGCCGAGTTTCGTTATGTGTAATTGAAAGGTTTACGCGATTTCCACCGTTAGAGGGAGTTTCCCGGGTACGTAACCCAGTTTCAATCATATTGTCGGAAGGTACCGACGGAGTTGAGAGCGTTGGGAGTCCTGTGACTAGACATAGTGGACTAAGCAGAATTGAAATGCAGTTGGCTTGGAATGTCACTGTTAAGGAAAGCCAAGGTTTTTTGTCGAATTCGATGGAACTTCGAGAGTTAGATATGATAAGATAGCTAATAAATATACTTCCTTCTCTTGAAAGTTCCTAGTGAACTCCTAGTGAACTCCAGGATCGCTACAGTAGTCATCAACATATATTGTTGGTTGATGAAGTAGACTTCTCATTTTTTGCTTCTATGCTGGCAATAGAGTTGCACTTTCTCTTGGGTTCAAAGAGGGTGTAAGAACTTGACACCCAGGTTGTGGGCCAGATTTGAGTGAGTTGAAGAACAGAAGGTGACATCATCACCTAACGTGATGGGTGGGCATCAGATTTGGTGGAACCATGTTGGTGTTATGGGTCATGGTACGTTGGTTGAGAGAGCTAGTGTGGATCGTGTTGGTCGTGGATTGGGAGCATCGAGATGATCGAGAGGATAGAGATAGTGTTGGATTGGCGACGGCCAACCATGACGACTGAGATTGGATTCACTCAAACTAGACGAGTGTCATTGACTCCCTTCCGAAGTTAATCTAGTAGGAGATGATGATTAACTAAGCAAGAGTTGTGATCACCGCTCTAGGTTGGCTACTTTGGACGTTAGTGGGAGTTTTGCCACGGTGGCGTGTGGGCAGGAAAGTTGGATTTACAATCTCCTCGAGAGATGTGCAGGATGACGATACGTTGAGAATCATTCAAGAAAAGATGAATAGCCGATGCCTCAAGTAGGATGTTGAAGGCTCGCTATTGCTCCAGATGGAGAGATTGCGTTAGTAATGGACGACCAGGGAATGTTATTGGGTAGTGTTCCAGTGAGACACATAGGGTGGAGTTGGTCAGGTGACCACGAGGGCTTAGAGAGGACATTGGGTATGGTTTGGTCTGTCCAGAGTAGAGATCAGACAGACAGGTTCTAGCATCAGAATACGATTGACATGTTAGCCATATGATGAACGGATAAGATTTGAGATTGTGGATATTATTACATAGACGAACGTTGTGTGAGTGCAGTACTTGAGAAGGCCTGAGTAGTGCCTCGGTAATTGCTGGGATGTGAGTGCACTAGTGAGTAGTGCACGATGGACAACGAGATTGCTGAGTGTTGATCATTTGATTGATGTGGTATGATCATCGGGTTGAGTCCAAGATGGACATAATATGGTAATCGGACGAGGTCCGATGTTGATGGTACATTGAGTACGAGGGCTGGACATTGAATACTGTGCACGAGTGCAAAATGGTTTTAGAGGTTTCAGTGAGTATGCGAGCATGGAGCTCAGGGCCATGATGAGCCCGAGGAACCCTAGTGATTGTATATGTCGTTAACTCTGTTGGAGCAAGTATTCGATGGGGTCCAAATGCATCCTGTGTGTATCGAGATGATGAGTGAAATGTCTGTATCATCAAGATGAGTGAGATGTTGACATGTGTATTGACCTGATGAGTGAGATAATAGTTTGGGACTCGAAACTAGTCAGGATCACAATGTTGGTCGTTGAGTGAAACGAGATATGATGTTGGGACTCTAGAGTTAAGGTCAGAGTTACGCAATGGAAGCGTAGTGGAGCCGTGAGTTACCGACTGGGAACGACGGTGTGTCATCGATGTATTGATTATCGTGAAAATGTTGGATGTCGTGAATGTGTTAAATAACGTGAATATTTTGGACGTTGGGAAACCATCTTATGAGTCAGGGTGTGTGATGTGAGTTTGGTACAGCAGGATCGGAAGTGTGATTGTCAGATCAGATGTTGAGTAGAATCGACAGATTGAATGCTAAACGAGGTGTTAGCTGGGATTGTCAATTGAGAAGGATCGTCAGGATGAAAAAATGTATAAGATGTCAACTTGGTATAGCAGAATTATCGGCCTAGATTGTCAACCGAGTAGGATGGTAAAAAAAACTTGTCGGAATGAACGTTGAGTACACCTGCGAGGGTGACCGGTGAGATTGACGAATGTCAATGTCTCGTCGAGACTTGAGATTGAGCATTGTAAGTTTCCAGTGACAATTGATCACTCTTGGATACAGTCGCAGATGATGAGCTGAATTTCAGCATTGACCGTTGAATTGTAGTTAATGTCGAGTGACGTTGATATTGATGCATACTCTGGATAGAGGCTTTCATGTATACCTCGAGATGGAGGTAGGATTGGATTTCCACAGTTTGGGCTCGGATTGGAGAAGATTTGAATTTCAAGGACAAAATAATTTTAAGGAGGGTAGATTGTGAGGACCCGTCCCAAATTTAAGAATTAATTAAGGATTAATGATGGATTGTCTAGAATTAATTGAGGACTAATCGAGGATTAGCGAAAAATCGGAGTAAAATGACGATTTTGCCTTTAGAAAGGTTAAAACATTGATTTTTGACCCAAGAGGTTTAATGGACGAGGACCGAGGACTATTAAATAGATCAAAACAATACGAGTCCGTAGACAGGCGGCACGTCACAATCGGACATCGTATGGAAAAGTTACGGGTCATAGAAGGTTCTGGGAATTATTTACGATTGTACGAGTTTCAAAACTAGTTTGTTTTTAGTGGGACCCAAATATCTGATTTTGGACCATAGGATGAGTGACACTTGTCACCCACCCTATGGCCCATTTCCATACACATATAGACAACATCATCATCTTCATTTCTTCACCTTCAAACCCGTACCCACCACCCCAAACCATTCCATTTTCTTCCTTTAGACCAAAGAGGGACAGAGGGGATGAGAGAGAGGCTGAGAGACGGCCAGGGATAGCGAAGCCGCCGCGGGGCGAGGACGAAAACAGTGAAAACAAAGGTAACTATGAGTTCTAGGATTAGGTTTTTTTTTTTTAGACTTTTGGATCGATTCTAAACCCATAATCATGTTCTTAGAGCTCATACGAGCTTGTAGGTGCAAGAATAAAAGGTTTTGGAAGACAGGAATGTCCGGAATATCGATTCAAAGTTTGGTTGAAACTTTGGGAGGCCATATCTCAAAGCCAGGTACTTTCTCACAATTCTAAGTTCAGATTTGGATTCCTGTGCTCAAGTAGCTTGATTTTCATATATAGAATGTAGGATTTGGTTGAGAAATGAGAGGGTTATGAAGGTTTGAAAAATTGTACAAAATGGAGTTTTTCGTCCGCTGGCAACGACGGCGCCAGTCGTCTTCTCCGGCGAGCCGTTGACCGACTGACATCAGCGCTGACTTTGCTGACGTCAGACTGTTGACCGTTGACCGTTGACCAGCTAACATCAACATTGACTTTAAAGGCTGATGTCAACGTTGACTGTTGACTTTTTGGTTGACCGAACTTTGACTCGAGCGTGGGGGTACGAACCTCGAATTTCGAGGTGAAATTGATCATGTTCAAAATATTTGGATGATCTGAGTCCAATGGTGGTGGTTTCAGGTCGATCAGAGTTAATTTGATAGGTCAAATGAAGGTTTTTCTCCTCGGTAAGCCTATTCGAGACACGTTGACCATTTTGCGATGTGTGAGGGTTTATGATTAGGACTTGCATCGATGGTTAGTGACCTTTGAGTATGAATTGGACAGGTCCGGACGTCCCGGAGAGTACGGATTAGCCCCGGAGTGACTTACGTTGCGAGTTTCGGAGCGCACATCTTGGATGGTTTGTGAGTGGACGTTTGCTTTATAAATATGATGCATGCATAACTGTTTTATATGTTTTATGAACATGATTTGAGATGCATAGATTGCATATGATTTAAATACGATTCGTTTGGCATTTTCATAGAAAATGCGTTATTGCACGTAGTTCAAGATTTTTATTTTATATGGTATTTTGGCTTAGGCCAAGTAATCTATGTGCATATGTTTTATGTAATTTTGATGGTTTCACGGAGAGTCGTGAAACAAGATTGATTAACAGTTTTGAAGGATTTCACAGAGATGTGTGAAATCGATATTCGGGCATGAGTCCCAGTTGATAAGACTTGATTTGAATTGAAATCAAGGATGATTTTGGAAAGTGTTTTGAAATGTGAAATGGTTTTCGAATTGGAAATATCTTTCAGGCTTATGACCCAGTTGATTTATGGTTTGACTTAGAGTATAGTCAAACCTGAGATATATCGGGCTGTGACCTAATTATGATTCGGGCATGAGACCCAGTTGTAGGATTCGAGGAATCCTGGATTTATGAAAGATATTTCGGGCATGAGACCTAGTTATGAATTTGACAGGATTCAAGGAATCATAGGTTATGAAATGTTGATAGACACTGTTTTCAAACTTGTAACCCATTTGATGATATTTTGGGCTTATGACCCTATTGATGATATTTTGGGTTTATGTCCATGTTGATGATGATATGATTTTGAGTTTAAAGACTCAGATTTTATTAGAGGGCCTCCGGTTGAGAATATGTTTCCCCGGAGTGCACTCTGGAGATGATGCTCGCCTCCGAGGTACAAATATGTCACAATGCGCCTGCTGTCGAGCAGCCGGGAGAGGCGGCAACCGAGGGAGGCTCTACTCAGGAGTACGATATATGAGATCGGTCATTAATATGTTCACAACGATCTGGAGATTGTTGGCCGGGTGATGTGTTTACGGCGACATGCTCAGGATCAGAGCAGTCTTGAGCTTATGGGCACACGTTATTAGGATTGGAATCGTGACTAATGATATGATATTGAGTTTAAAGACTCGAATTTTGACATCGTGATTTGATTGGGGCTGAAATTCCACATGTTTACGTTTTTGGGCTGAGATTCCACATGTTGATTTGGGCTGAGACCCTATATGATTTGGTTTTGGGCTGAAACTCTACTAAGGAAATGGATTCGATTGTGAAACATTTTTCACTATCTTTTGATTTGAAAAACAATACATCTTGTTTTTGAGAAAGTATTTGAAATATTGTTTCCTGATGCATGCATACTTTTACGTTAAGGGTATAAATGTATTTTCGATAAATGTTTTTGAAAAACTGTTGTTTTTGTACATTCACAACTTTTATGTTTTTGATATGCTTCAAGTTGATCGCGGATGTGTGCTGTAACAAAGATCGAGACATCACATATCGTCATAGATCCTTGCGTATTTTGAATAACCCCAAGCGAGTTATGGTTTTATCTCTTGTCTGGCACGTAATGCCAGACGGGTTATTTTTGTACACTCACAACTTTTATGTTTTTGATATGTTTCAAGTTGATCGCGGATGTGTGCTGTAACAAAGATCGAGACATCATATATCGCTATAGATCCTTGCGTATTTTGAATAACCCCAAACAAATTATGGTTTTATCTCTTGTCTGGCACATAATGCCAGACGGGAGCAGTCACATCCTGGGATAATCCAGGGAAATTGGGATAGGGTCCTGTCAATTTACGTTACATAAGGCTCTGTATCGACCACTTGATCTTTTCAAAGGTCTCTGTAGCATCAAAATTAACCGAGCTTGACGGACCTTCAATTTGAGGAGCTAAAAGGGTTAATGGATCTAGGTTCTGTTTTCTCTAAGGAAGATAAATATTCAAACTTGACTTCAATAATTTATGGGTTGTAGAGATTGGAGAAAAAGAATGATGACCCAGATGAGGGCTTAGATGCATTTTCAATTCATTGGTCGTGCCTTTCTGAAGCACGAGAGGTAGGGGAGCGAAGAAAGAGAATTGGAGGTTTCTTTCTTTAGGTAATGAAATTGACATGAAACATAATCTCAAATTGTGGGCTCATACTGGAGACCAGGGAAAAGGAAGAAGAAGATGGATGAATTAGGAAAGAGGAATAAGGAAAGAGAATGATAAATTGCATTATTAATTATTTTGACTAAAATGCCCTCTTAATTTGGAGCAGATCATTTATTTGTCTTTTTAACAACTCAATGGATAGAAAATATAAAACAGGTACTTTTTTTTTGTTAGTAACAATATAGTTTAATTTATAGTTGGAGTATGAATTTGATATCGGGCACATAATTTAGATACTCTTTATGTAATTTTTTTTAATTATAAGTCAAATTATTTGGAAGATCTAAAAACTGAGATACTTCTATCCAATTTTCAAAAATCTTAACTAAAGATCACAATTAATTCAATGATGCACAACTCCAATATACACATACAAAAATACATCACTTAAAAACTGAGATGACTAGCCACATATATAGTACATACTATATGAGCCAGCTGTCCCGGAAGCTAGACTGAAATTGCAACAAAACCAGCAAGAGCACAATGACAGCAGCAACACCCCAAGGCGAGCTACCCTCCGAAGGTCCATAGTACGTTCTCCTGCGCTCTCCCCACGGCGACATGGATCTGAGCCAATCAGGATCCATGGAAGACAACCCCTTCACAAGAAGAAGAATTCCTACTGGTGTGAACAGAAGTAGCCAATTGATCTGCCATTCAGCGTCTTCCACGGCTGACTCGTACGACGAAAACCACGATATGCCGAAGAAGACGGAGAGCACGGCGAGGATTAGCAGAACTGGGTACGGCAGAGGGCTTAGAGAAAACCCTTCTAAGAAAGAGTCGGTGTTGCTTCTTCCATATGCCATCAGATGTGAAACTTTTCTTGGCGATGAGAAGTTTGTGTTGGAAGATGGACAATTTCAGCAGCCTCTTGTAAGTGGAAGGACCTGTGGCTTTATAGCCACAAAGACAAAGGCGTGCCTCTCTTTCTCTGGTCGGCTCAACGTCTCTATTTTCGAATTATAATTTCACACGTATGCAAATATAATTTACACTACTGTCAAACCAAAATTTAAGGGCTATATTGTTACCTTTATTTCTCTGTTTTGAGTCTTTTGATTGCCTAGTCGACATGGCGTGGGGTTTTTCATATGTGAACGCATGTATGGGACCAGAAGAAAAAGAGGACACATGAGACAAGTGGTGGTGCGTTTTAACTTATCCATACCGTGTTTGTGTTGAATCACATCAACTTTAATAGGATGCACCGGCCAAAAAGAAAGATACTTTATAATATTGTAGACAAAGAATAGTTTAAGCAAAAGAGTGCAATGATTACGTACATGTCAATTATTTCTTCCATGTTTCACCATCAATTGTGGTGCAAAAGAGAAACAAAACCTTGATCACGCATAGGCAGGGACACCTACATATCTGTGGACAATATTAATCAAATTGTTTAAATTACTATTTAATTTAAATGAGATAAACATCAAATAATTAAAAAAATAATTTCATTGAAAAGCCATCAAATTTAAATAGAACTATTAACAAATATATTAATTTTTAACTTTATTATATACTTTTGTATATATAAGTACATATCATTATTTTCTTTTGTTGGTTTTATTTATAATGTTGTTGTATCTTTTTTTGGTATGAATGTTTGAAGTAAATTTAGTAAATATTAATGTATTTTGTTGGTTTTAAAGACCCCAAATATTACGGCGCTTTGTTAGTTTCATTTATAATATTGTTGTGTCCTTTATATTTTGGTTGAAATGTTCAAAGAAAATTTGGTTGAAATATTTGAAAGTTTGATTCTACATCTTATGAATGTTTGAATGAAGGAAGCTTAAAATGTTTTGGTTGTGAATGTGACGGTGAGTTCGTATAGTCTACATATATTATAAATTTTTATCATGATGAAATCATCTGCATCGATGCAAAACGAACTATTAGTAGCATATTGGTTTGAAACATTTTCATTTTTAATTTTAAAAAATCTAAATTGTATCGAGCTATTAAAATTTTAATAATTTGAGTTTATATATTACTAATATTTGCATTAAACTGTAAAGTGCCCACTCCCACTCATAGTATTTGTATCTTCAATATTAAACCAGAGAAAGAGTTCTGATATAACCTTCAGAAAACTAAGGAGAAGATGCAGAATTAATCTTACAAGTGGACATGAATTTTGAAATAAAGAACAAATTAAAGTTTCAGGAAAATAAAAAAAAAGTGATGACAGACAAAGTAAGTGGAAGAGAGCCTCCAATTTGGAATAACCACGAGCCAGTCTCCATCATTTGTGGAAAAAAGAAACAAAGCCTTGACCACTCAAAGGGTTGGCGTTAAGGGTGACAATTTTTGACAGGACTCGATACACGACTTGAAACTCACATGAGATTTACCCAGGTCAACCCGCACGATTAGAATTTCGAGTCAACCTATTATGATACGTTTAATAAACAGGTGGGTTTCGGGTCAACATGTTAACCTGTATAATGACCTGTTAACCCATTTAATAAATTGATAGGTTTCAAGTTGACCTATTAACTCGTATATTGACCGAGAACTCATATATCTACCCATTTACCTATCAAAATACCTATTAAATCTTATAGTTTAAATAAGTTCAACATATTAAATAGGTTAAACGGGTCAAACGGGTCAACCGAATCATAGGTTAATTGGGTTTACAGTACGACCTATTTATTAAATGAGTTATACGGGTTATACGGATTACTTGGGTCATTAATAGGTCAAGTTCGAGTTAGACATCTTTGACACGATTATTAAACGGGTCGGGTTCAGGTTGGACATATATTAGGTAAAATAGAGTTCATGACACAATACAAACCCGACACGACCCGACCCATTGACAGCCCTTATTGGCGTCTTATTAGGTTCCCCTGAGAATAGAAAGACAAGTGTTTAAATGTATGTGTTTTGTTGACACGACCCATCCCAATCCCCCCAGGATTACCATGGAATGTGTCATGCTCCCGTCTGACAAGAGGTGTCAGACAAGGGATAACCTGTTGCCATTGCCCAACCGGGCTTCCAGAGTGCGTAAGGATCGATGGAGGAGGTGTATGATGTCCCGGTCTCTGCTGCAGTCGAATTCGGAATCAACCTGAAGGGCATTAAAAACAAAAGCTGTGAGTGGACGAAAATAAACAAGTCTGTTTAAAATCTTTATAAGACATTTATGCCCCCCAGTAAAAGCATATGCATGCACCAAAAACCAATTTTCACATGTTTATTTAGAAATAACCATCAGGGCCTTAGCCCAGAAACCAAAGCATAGTTTCAAATTCCAAAAGTCAATCCAAGAGGTATTTCATAAATCCAGTAATATGAACCATAAGGCATATAATAAAACCATAACCATGATTTTAGCCACTGCACTATACACTCCAATCCGACATCCCTGATGTCTGACGTCCCTGACGTCAATAAGGTCACAATCACAAGGCTACGCGTGCCACTCGGGTCTCAATTTCCGAGTTCAATCCCCGAACCCCGTTCGGGTACAGCATCCCCGATGCTTAGCTTCATAGACGCTGGACGTACTAGACGTCCGTGACCTCTCCGGGGTACCTCCTCCGGAGGAGACAATATAATATGGAAGGATCTATACAGTGCAGTACCAAATACATTTTATTGATATCCACATGCAAAACATATATGTATACATAGGTAAAATCCGAACCGATCGTTACGTTTCATCAAACGGGTCTCATGCCCAAATACCGTGAAACGTGCCATAACCGAAATATCATCAAAACCATTTATTGATTCCAGCATGTGAACATATATAAAATGTAAACCAGAAAACATTTATTCAATTCCATTTTAGGGTCCCCGACCCGCAATTACATGTAGAAATCGACTGGGCCCCTGGCCCGATTTCACAAGTTAACTGGGCCCCTGGCCCGATCCACAAGTTAACTGGGCCCCTGGCCCGATTTCATAGTTCAACTGGGCCCCTGGCCCGATTTTACTTTATTCAAGTTCGTAACCGTTTCATGAAATCATATCCAACCACATTTATGGAAATCGGTGCAAATCCAGAAAACCTCGGTTTACGTGCAAATACGTAATTCACCTCGAAATACGTGTAATCATTTAAATTCACCGATATCCAAAATAAATCATTTAATCATAATTATAACAATCATGAAACAGTTATGCATGCATTGAATTTATAAAACCAATGTCCACTCACAGACTGTTTAACCGAGCGCCTCAATACGCGTGCCATAGGCCTTCCCGGGCCTCACCACTATCACCGGGACTCCCAATCCTGTTCAAATCACATTAGAGGATCACTAACCTCATCATTAACATCCTATTCAAGTCCCGTAATTTTCCCGAATTTTTAAGTATTTTTAAACTGGATTAAAAACCTTCGGACATCCCGAACAATATCGAAACGGGATCCGATCGACACGAAACCAACGCCAAAATGTTCATTACATTGTATAGGATAAAAGTCATGTTGACCTCACCACGAGATTCGTGCCCACGCGCCGTCACGCGCCTCCGTGAGTGGCTGCGCGTGAAAGCCACGCGCCTGCTACAGTGACTGCTACAGTCACCACCTTCACCCGAATGACTGGTAAACGGGTCTGATTACCCGCGATCTGACCCGGACAGATAACCATCAATTCGACCTTGATTCCATCCGTTCTTGATCCTAAGACAATCATTAACCAACCAATTTCAGTTCTGTGACATCGATTAATAACAATCAAACCGTAATCGTGCCACCAACCCGTGATCACCCAAAACGGGTTGATCACCAAAACTCCACAAATCCTCAACCATTGTCAAATTAACTTCACAGGAAGCTTATAAGGATTAATACTAACCAATTTGCATGATTAATTGAACACGACGTTACCTCAATCACCACGACTCAAGCTTGAGTTTTCCGGCCGTCCACCTCGTCCGTCCACGGCCCTAGGAGCCTCAAAGCTTGCCCCATTTGATCTGGTTCGACACGTTGAGGTTCCAGAAAGCTCAATCCATCAACAATTAGGCTTGGGATGGCCTAAAACTAGAAGTTTGAATTTGAATTTCTCAAAAACCAGTTTCGGGTTTTCAGAGAAATCCACACCAATTTCACTCCATTTTTCCATCTCTCAATCTCAGTGAACCACTCTCGACTCACTCTCCATTCCTTTAATCCAATTCAGCCGTTAAAGGCATCCAAAAGTGTCCCACGATCCAGTGCGTAAAGCTCCCCTGCACTGACCCGAAACCATTAAAAATCAGTGCCCAGTGCTATTGTGATCGATTGCCACCACAATACATGTGCAATCACACCTCACACTGTCCCAATTCAGTCCATAAATTGATAAACAATCCATGGGATCGATTGCACAAAACACCCACTTCACGGCCAAATCAATGAAACAGTGCCCCCGTGTGAAATTACAATTCTGCCCTTGTGCAGAAAATTACCAAAATGCCCCTCACGCATCCTGACCCGTAACTCAGTCATACGGACTCCGATTGATGCGTGCCGCCTGTCTACGGACTCAGGGCATCGAGACCTTCCTAACGGTCCTCGGCCATCAGACCTCCCGATCAAAAAGTCAACATTTTCCCCCTTTTCGTCCAAATTACGAAAATGCCCTTGAACTTCCGTACATCATAACTTTCACCACGAACGTCGGAATCGAACGTGCCACCTGTCCATGAACTCGTGACGTCCCAAACTACGTCACGGTCATCGGCCAAAGTCCATTTGACCATCCGAATTAAAAGTCAACGTTTTGCCCACGCCTAGGGGCAAAACGGTCATTTTGCACAGTTCGTCCGAAATCACACAACTAATACCAGATTAGTAAATCACAATTAAATATTATTGAATCCCGATATTCGCGACGGGTCGTTACAACCTTCCGTCCTTATAGAATTTTTTCCTCGAAATTACCAACAACCTTATTCCACAACCACCTTGTGGAAAACATTTCGACCTCACATCTGTGTACACCTGTACACCCACTTACTGGAACAACACCAGTCTCGTCTGTACCCAGACATCCCATCATAGTCATACGTCATAACAACAACACTAGACCACCTCGGGTGAACATAATCACCTGATCCGCGATAAAATCGCCTAACCACTAAGCTGACTCCTTCAGCTAGACGGTTCCCTTCCATTGCCAAAATATCCTTACATTTGCTCCCATTGGGAGTCACCAAATCTCATTTGTTAGTCCACGCTGACACCACCAGTCAAGCTGTCACCGCTAAGCTTTACCACCCTGGTAAGGCTCGAACCATTGATTAATCAGTGACAACACCTCGTACTACATCACCTTCAATGTAGCGTAAGATCAACCACATGATCTCAATTACAATTCTGCCCTTGTGCAGAAAATTACCAAAATGCCCCTCACGCATCCTGACCCGTAACTCAGTCATACGGACTCCGATTGATGCGTGCCGCCTGTCTACGGACTCAGGGCATCGAGACCTTCCTAACGGTCCTCGGCCATCAGACCTCCCGATCAAAAAGTCAACATTTTCCCCCTTTTCGTCCAAATTACGAAAATGCCCTTGAACTTCCGTACATCATAACTTTCACCACGAACGTCGGAATCGAACGTGCCACCTGTCCATGAACTCGTGACGTCCCAAACTACGTCACGGTCATCGGCCAAAGTCCATTTGACCATCCGAATTAAAAGTCAACGTTTTGCCCACGCCTAGGGGCAAAACGGTCATTTTGCACAGTTCGTCCGAAATCACACAACTAATACCAGATTAGTAAATCACAATTAAATATTATTGAATCCCGATATTCGCGACGGGTCGTTACAACCTTCCGTCCTTATAGAATTTTTTCCTCGAAATTACCAACAACCTTATTCCACAACCACCTTGTGGAAAACATTTCGACCTCACATCTGTGTACACCTGTACACCCACTTACTGGAACAACACCAGTCTCGTCTGTACCCAGACATCCCATCATAGTCATACGTCATAACAACAACACTAGACCACCTCGGGTGAACATAATCACCTGATCCGCGATAAAATCGCCTAACCACTAAGCTGACTCCTTCAGCTAGACGGTTCCCTTCCATTGCCAAAATATCCTTACATTTGCTCCCATTGGGAGTCACCAAATCTCATTTGTTAGTCCACGCTGACACCACCAGTCAAGCTGTCACCGCTAAGCTTTACCACCCTGGTAAGGCTCGAACCATTGATTAATCAGTGACAACACCTCGTACTACATCACCTTCAATGTAGCGTAAGATCAACCACATGATCTCAATTCGCAGGGCAAGCCCAATCCTGCGACACAAATCAATCTCAATATCCATAACCGCCGACTCCGTCAGCGAATCATGACGCTGGGAGATCACGGTGTGATCAAGTCACACAAGGCTATTCGTGGTTACTCAGACCACCAATTCACTCATCCTGAGTGTGCGTATACCGTCAACTTACTCCATCAAGTGGTGTAACTGGAACACATTGAATACCAGCCCAGCAGTGATCACACGTCTCAATACTAGGGTTCCACTAGCCACCCATGGCTAAGAGCACCTGCTCAAACAATCACTGAACCCGACAAAATCACTCTGCACAGCGCACAGTTTCCAATGTCCAGTCCACAACACAGCCAAATAAATGATATCGGAACCAAGCCGATTACCAACACGTTTAATCACACACCACGGGTATATCCCATGTACCGCCATTAGGCACCACTCAGCCTAACCAGTATCAATCCTCGTAGAACGTACCCTGTACGCACAACAATCCCTCAATCCGCCTACGGCCACCCAGGTCATAGACAAACACGTTCTAGTAACGGAGTACATTTGCCCAAACCAACATGAGACAAAACGAACTCCACCCGTCATCTAGTTCCAATTCCGAATCCGAATCCGCAATTTCGTAAGAAATCCCGAATCCGAACTCAAACATCATATTTTATTCCATGTCCAAATCCGAATCCGAAATCATTATTCCGTAAGCTAGCATTGGAATAATCATTCCGCACCCAAATCCAGTAAACCACTTTCGAGCTTCGCAATCGAATCCTGAATCGTCACCCAGAAATTCGATTCCAAAACCCAAAATCTTGTTTACGTCCACCAAGACGTAACATAACCGATCCTATCGGTTACCTGCTCAAAACACTCGATTGACTTCATAGGGAAGCCAATCCCAATGTCCATACGTCAAAGGTTGACACAATCCGACTATATCGGAAACCTACTCAACCAAGTAACAAACCATATGGACTCACTCCGAAAAGAAGTTCAGTCCCGTCATTTACGACTCACATACCAAGGTAAGAGTGATAAACTTACACCCAATCTGGATCATCACGATCACGACCCAGATCCATCACTATGTCACCCGACAAGTAATATCACGATCCTAGATCGTCACATCGTCCAAAGTCGACAACATCACAAATCAGATCCACCTAGGATCCACACATGCCCACATAGCTAACAATCCATCTGAAGGCTGATCGTAGGGTCTTACACCCTCAATTGAATCATTCGCCAAATTTCCCTTGGTTGAAAGATGACCTCGCATTTCACCACCAAATCCAAAATCATACACAACTTCTTGTGTCCAATGACCCCAAGCCAAACATGGGTCCACCAACCAATACACGCTCAACGTACTGGTAGCAACAATCATCATCTGCCACGACAGGAAATAGGAAGTCAACCCCAATGACTTCGGAATACCAATCACCGATGTGGAAACGAGCACTCCTCTCGTCTCCCAATCACAACTCTCCCCGAATCGGGAGTTCCAACCATGTTGGAAACAGACATGCTCCCAATGAGATGTCAAGTCCAACCACTGGACTGCCCACGTCCATACCTCACTTGGACCACCACGTGTCCAAAATCAATTCATTACTCGGACCTCACGTCCGCCAATAATCACGTATGCACACACCCCGATTCCGAACGGGATATCCACAACTTTGCCTGGATGTGCATACCATCCTGCCTCCGTCTCACATTTCAACCTTTACAGGTTCAATCCGCAGGTTCCACGTGATTCACAATCACAAAATCATACCTCAATACCACGAATGGTTTTCCTCGACTTTTCCAATTTCAATAATTTCCTTGTACTCTCTGGGGATATAAGAAGTATACCAACATACCAATCTCGGAGTTGACAACAACTCCCCAAATCCACCAATTCTCATGACATAGGGAACATCAACCCTAGATTCCCCAAATTTTCAATCATACCTTTTGATCCATTCATCACTTGTCATCATATATCTGTTAGGACTTATCCAAACACATCATGACCTCCACTGGATCCCATCCAGTCCAAGACTCAACCACCACTGACTCGGAGATACCGATCATATATCCGTCATGATGGAGTCACACCCCAACTCGTGGCTCATCGTCATCACAATCACTGACACCAGCACCAGTGCTAGTACCAGCACCAACGCACCATCATCAACACTAGTATCAGCACACTGGCATCCATACTAGTATTGGCATAAAAGTACCAACATACCAACATCCATACATAGCACATGAACATCCACACTAGCCCACGAACATCCATGCTAACACACTGTGTGCAAAGTTGTTACCCTGGATCTCCGTTCATTCCGAACGACGATCCCGTAACACCACTCGTACTCCACGACTATGGGTACCTCCAATTTGACCACTGGCACATCAGGATAATGGACGTTCCCTGAACATCCCCTGATCCCCGAGTGTCAAAACCACACTAAATACCCTCGATAGCCAGTTATCTCGACACAACTGTCGACCAACAGTCATCGTTGTCAAGATCTGTATCCACACATCACACTATTATTCGATCCAACACCGAATTCCATATTTTATCTCATAACCGTATCCGTAGATCGAAACCCATAAGACTCACTAGAGTCATCCACATGGTCATCCACGTCATCAGCCGCTCGGCGCAGCACAAGTTCTCATTTAAAGTTCACTTTTCCAGTCCATCGATTATAAATTAGGGTTCCAAAATCACACCCTGGGGTTCCACCGAACCCAACTGCCTTCTGCAGTAAAATCCACAACCTGACCGACCCCGCGGTCCTGACATCGTATAGACGTCCAATCCAATCCAATCGTCAACTCAACGTGGGTTCCATCGTGGGTTCCACCACGAAGGTCATCGGCTAACTCCGATGCACCAACACCCCGTACACTAGCCAACACTACCAGGGTCCATAATTTAGACCATTACTCAACTGAGTTTCGTATTTCCAATACATTATTCAAATGGGGTTCCCTGAACCTAGCTGTGCCCAACAGCACAACAATCCATCATCACGTGACCGAACCGACGGTCCCACATTACCAGTTAGTCACAAACAACCCCACTTGGGTCGAATCACATTAACGCACGGCGTATCGGGCCTAACACACTTTATCCACTACTCAAACCCAACACTATCTATCAGGTTGACAACGGAACTGCAGCCCAAAGAGACATTACACCCTCGTCCTTCGCGCACAAAAGAGCAAAACCTGCTCTGATACCACTTGACACGACCCATCCCAATCCCCCCGGGATTACCATGGAATGTGTCATGCTCCCGTCTGACAAGAGGTGTCAGACAAGGGATAACCTGTTGCCATTGCCCAACCGGGCTTCCAGAGTGCGTAAGGATCGATGGAGGAGGTGTATGATGTCCCAGTCTCTGCTGCAGTCGAATCCGGAATCAACCTGAAGGGCATTAAAAACAAAAGCTGTGAGTGGACAAAAATAAACAAGTCTGTTTAAAACCTTTATAAGACATTTATGCTCCCCCAGTAAAAGCATATGCATGCACCAAAACCAATTTTCACATGTTTATTTAGAAATAACCATCAGGGCCTTAGCCTAGAAACCAAAGCATAGTTTCAAATTCCAAAAGTCAATCCATGAGTTATTTCATAAATCCAGTAATATGAACCATAAGGCATATAATAAAACCATAACCATGATTTTAGCCACTGCACTATACACTCCAATCCGACATCCCTGATGTCTGACGTCCCTGACGTCAATAAGTTCACAATCACAAGGCTACGCGTGCCACTCGGGTCTCAATTTCCGAGTTCAATCCCCGAACCCCGTTCGGGTACAGCATCCCCGATGCTTAGCTTCATAGACGCTGGACGTACTAGACGTCCGTGACCTCTCTGGGGTACCTCATCCGGAGGAGACAATATAATATGGAAGGATCTATACAGTGCAGTACCAAATACATTTTATTGATATCCACATGCAAAACATATATGTATACATAGGTAAAATCCGAACCGATCGTTACGTTTCATCAAACGGGTCTCATGCCCAAATACCGTGAAACGTGCCATAACCGAAATATCATCAAAACCATTTATTGATTCCAACATGTGAACATATATAAAATGTAAACCAGAAAACAATTATTCAATTCCATTTTAGGGTCCCCGACCCGCAATCACATGTAGAAATCGACTGGGCCCCTGGCCCGATTTCACAAGTTAACTAGGCCCCTGGCCCGATCCACAAGTTAACTGGGCCCCTGGCCCGATTTCATAGTTCAACTGGGCCCCTGGCCCGATTTTGCTTTATTCAAGTTCGTAACCGTTTCATGAAATCATATCCAACCATATTTATGGAAATCGGTGCAAATCCAGAAAACCTCAGTTTACGTGCAAATACGTAATTCACCTCGAAATACGTGAAATCATTTAAATTTATCGATATCCAAAATAAATCATTTAATCATAATTATAACAATCATGAAATAGTTATGCATGCATCGAATTTATAAAACCAATGTCCACTCACAGACCGTTTAACCGAGCGCCTCGATACGCGTGTCATAGGCCTTCTCGGGCCACACCACTATTACCGGGACTCCCAATCCTGTTCAAATCACATTAGAGGATCACTAACCTCATCATTAACATCCTATTCAAGTCCCGCAATTTTCCCGAATTTTTAAGTATTTTTAAACTGGATTTAAAACCTTCGGACATCCCGAACAATATCGAAACGGGATCCGATCGACACGAAACCAACGCCAAAATGTTCGTTACACTATATAGGATAAAAGTCATGTTGACCTCACCACGAGATTCGTGCCCACGCGCCGCCATGAGTGGCTGCGCGTGAAAGCCACGCGCCTGCTACAGTGACTGCTACAGTCACCACCTTCACCCGAATGACTGGTAAACGGGTCTGATTACCCGCGATCTGACCCGGCCAGATAACCATCAATTCGACCTTGATTCCATCCGTTCTTGATCCTAAGACAAGCATTAACCAACCAATTTCAGTTCTGTGACATCGATTAATAACAATCAAACCGTAATCGTGCCACCAACCCGTCATCACCCAAAACGGGTCGATCACCAAAACTCCACAAATCCTCAACCATTGTCAAATTAACTTCACAGGAAGCTTATAAGGATTAATACTAACCAATTTGCATGATTAATTGAACATGACGTTACCTCAATCACCACGACTCAAGCTTGAGTTTTCCGGCCGTCCATCTCGTCCGTCCACGGCCCTAGGAACCTCAAAGCTTGCCCCAGTTGATCTGGTTCGACACGTTGAGGTTCCAGAAAGCTCAATCCATCAACAATTAGGCTTGGGCTGGCCTAAAACTAGAAGTTTGAATTTGAATTTCTCAAAAACCAGTTTCGGGTTTTCAGAGAAGTCCACACCAATTTCACTCCATTTTTCCATCTCTCAATTTCAGTGAACCACTCTCGACTCACTCTCCATTCCTTTAATCCAATTCAGCCGTTAAAGGCATCCAAAAGTGTCCCACGATCCAGTGCGTAAAGCTCCCCTGCACTGACCCGAAACCATTAAAAATCAGTGCCCAGTGCTATTGTGATCGATTGCCAGCACAATACATGTGCAATCACACCTCACACTGTCCCAATTCAGTCCATAAATTGATAAACAATCCATGGGATCGATCGCACAAAACACCCACTTCACGGCCAAATCAATGAAACAGTGCCCCCGTGTGAAATTACAATTCTGCCCTTGTGCAGAAAATTACCAAAATGCCCCTCACGCATCCTGACCCGTAACTCAGTCATACGGACTCCGATTGATGCGTGCCGCCTGTCTACGGACTCAGGGCATCGAGACATTCCTAACGGTCCTCGGCCATCGGACCTCCCGATCAAAAAGTCAACATTTTCCCCATTTTCGTCCAAATTACGAAAATGCCCTTGAACTTCCGTACATCATAACTTTCACCACGAACATCGGAATCGAACGTGCCACCTGTCCATGAACTCGTGACGTCCCAAACTACGTCACGGTCATCGGCCAAAGTCAATTTGACCATCCGAATTAAAAGTCAACGTTTTGCCCACGTCCAGGGGCAAAACGGTCATTTTGCACAGTTCGTCCGAAATCACACAACTAATCCCAGATTAGTAAATCACAATTAAATATTATTGAATCCCGATATTCGGGACGGCTCGTTACATTTGTCTTGCTCGATTTTGTTTAACTGAATTTTCTAAAGTATACGTGGACTTTTATTTTTTAAAATAATACTTGTATTTGATTTAGATGATACTTTCTCATACTTCGAGGTAGTCTCGGTAGCTGCTCTAACATTCATGCTAGTAGTCTGAGACTGCATAAGAAAAATTGGGATAACTCAGGTAGTTACTTGAATTATAAGATCATCATTAGTGTTCTATGCTTCATACTTCTGTTATCACGGTGATTTGTTAATTGATTTTTACTACACGACTACCCAATACACAACACTTGAACTAATTAGCTTTCATCATCTAAACATCACCGTCCAAATGTTCGCTAATATGCCTCGATCTTGGAATCCTAGTGGACTTTCTAGATCAGGGTGTGTCAATTAATAATAATAATAATAATAATAATAATAATAATAATAATAATAATAATAATATTATTATTATTACTATTGCATTTTTCAAGATAGCCAGCTACTTGACTATTTAATACAGATAATTTTGAGAGTATTATTTTAGTGTGTTTAGACAGTATAAAGGTACTTAATAGTATTAGTTGATACAATGACTAATTAATACGACAACTGATTTTTGATTACATTATCCTATCCAAATTATTATACGGCGTACCAAACAAAACACCAGCAGACCCCAAATACTTCACATGAAACACCAGCAGTCGAATACCTAGCATAATAGAGAATAACTGCTGATATATAGGTTCAAACAAGCAGCCGACTTCTCAAAATTAATACGCTGCCCTGATATTGTTTAATATAAACGAAGAATATGTTAATTCTGACATTTGGAGAGATAAGCTTTGTAAAATAGAAGACTATTTTCAGGAAAAAAAAAACATATGGGTCAAAGATATGCCATGTGGTGCTACTTTGATGCCATGTATACTTCCTTTTCTTTGAGCTGAACTAATCTTCTGCATGAAAAAAAAAAACGATAGGGTGACAGAGGTTCACCTTGCGCAAGACCTCGCTAAGGATATAGCTAATCAGAGATGGTCCTATTATGCTTAGCCCTGTTAATCGATTTTTTCGGTTCGGTTTTGCAGAAATCAAAACCGATCATGGTAGAAAGTAGGTTCCAATTCGGTCTATTTTTTACCTTAAAAACCATTTGAACCGAAAACCGATTGAATCGGTTCGGTTCAATTTTGACCTAGTTTTGAACTGGTTTAACCTGTTTTCATCGAGATGAAGATCAAGGGAGATCGACGGCGTTCGACCGATCCAGGGAGGGGGTAAGAGAGTTCGAGGGAGATCGACGGAGACGAAGACGGAGATGGAGACTAGAGTCACTGGAGATATCGAGGTCGTGAGAAGGTTGCTCATCTGGTGACGGACTGATGGCTCCTGAGGGAGATGGAGACTCGAGAGATCGAGAGGGCTGTGAGGGTCGGACTCGCGAGGCCATGAGGGGAGGCGTCAAGCGACGCCGTAAGGGCAGTCGTCAGGCGAGGCCGATGGGTCTTGAGACAGTCAGATAGAGACGAGACTGGAAAGGAAAGATTGATAGAGACAGAGACTCAGAGGGAGAGAGCAGGGAGATCTGAGAATGAGATGAGCTGATGAGGATGAGGGGCTGGACTCTCAGGTCTCTAGGGAGGCTGGGTGGGAGAAAAGACGCGAGTGAGGTGAGTGTGAATGAGCGAGTTAGTGAAATATTGAAATGGAAGGTTGAGAGAGAGGCTACGAGAGGGGGATTAAGGGAGTATGGAGAGCAAAGCGGCGTCGTTTTGGAAGAGTGAGGTTGGGTAATTGGTTGGGCTTCCACTTATTTTCTAGGGCTGGGTTCATGGGTTCGACTGTTGGATAATTGTTTATGGGCTTGGGCTGGGCTTCCAAAAACAGAAGCCTATTTCATTTAGTTCAGTTTTCCAGTTCGGTTCGGTTTTGTTTAAACAAGAACCAAACAAAACCGATTTGGACCCGATTTAGTTCAGTTTTTAATATTCGGTTTCGGTTTTCTTTCGATTCTGTTTTTTACGGTTCAGTTTGGTTTTCGGTCCGATTTTTTAGAACCAATTAACATGTTAGGCTTGACTGAATAAGACACTATTGATACACATTCTGCTTAACTTAATAAGACACTATAGACACTTTCCATAATTAGTCTAATCCACCTATCAACAAACAAAGACATTTCATCATATGTACCATAAACAACCACTCAACATGGTCATAAGTTTTGGACATGTCCAACTTTAAAATCATCTTTTTTAGCTTACTTTCTCCATGGCATTTAATAGCATACACACTCTCAAAAACTGCTATGACATTAACAGTCATCAATCTAGCAGGAACAAGCACACTGAAAAATTTGGAGATAATCTCTGGCATGATGGATTTAAGAAAATTGAAAATAGCTCTCGGTAGAACCTTGTATAACACTACTCAAACTGATGCCTACATTCCGTAAATTTTGTTGGCCAAAGGACTTTTGGTGTAAGTGCAATTATTGTATGGTTAATGCTTCTCGTACGCTTTGATCAATTTAGAATTTCCAAAAAAAACCTTCGACACTTCGTCACCCACCATAGACCAATATCTTTGATAGAACTACGCTGGCATACTGTAAACACCAGGCACTTTGGTTGGGGATTTATTGAACATATCACATTCTATCTCTTCTTGATGGAAGGGAGTCAACATAGAAGCATTTTGCGCAGCCTTGATCTTAGGTTGGACGCCATGAAACCTTAGTTGTAGATTCAGATCGTAGTTAGACGTAAATAACTCAGTAAAATAATTAGAGAAAACATGCCCCATACTCTCCATCGTTGAGCCCCACTAATATTGGTTATTGTCCCATACAACCATACTCCTTTCATAAGGTTCTGTCTGCCACACAGTTTTGTCAAACCATGGAAATATTGTGTTCCTATCACCGTGTTTTATCCAATTGATCTGAGACCTCTGTATCTAATAGATTTCCTCCTTCTCCAATAAGCAATTCAAATCTCGGTGTAGGGCAAGGTGCCAATCATGTCTAACCTCCATATCTCCATGTGAGGGTAAGTTATCAAGTTCACCCTGTGTAATACAAAAGGAGGATTGACATACGACAAGGCAAATCTGAATTGAATCCCCATCACTCCATGCATCATGTATAACCTGTTGATGTGTAAACTGCCCACGTGGACAGAATGACACCACGACAATAAGGGTGTTAATCGGTTTTTCGGTTCAGTTTTTTTACCGAAACCGAAACCGGTTAAAAAATCGGTTCGGTTTTTCCCCCAATGCGGTTTGGTTCAGTTTTTCCTCTTATTCGGTTCGGTTTGGTTCGGTTCCGGTTAAAACCGATTTTTTTTCTTCAAATTATGGTGAATCGGTTCAATTTTCTCTAAAAACCAATTTTTTTTGGACTTTTATACAATAATAAATATTTATTATCTAATTAATGTCCATTACAACATAATTAATATTTATTACAACTAATCAAGATCCATTATAACTAATCAATGTTCATTACAAAGTAACCTAAAGCATTTCAGTTCGGGTCGGTTCGGTTCGGTTCGGGTTTTTGGTCCATTCGGTTAGGTTCGGCGTTGTTATACTGAAAACCGAAACCGAACCAGTTTGATTCGATTCGGTTCGGTTTTCTCCAAACGGTTTCGGTTTTCCTTCAGTTCTGTTTTTTTCGGTTCGGTTCCGGTTCGGTTCGATTTTTTGGTCGGTTTTTTCGAACCAATTAACAGGGCTACAGGACAATCCATTCTAGAAGGATTGGCCAAGCTAAGTGTGTGTGTGAGCTGTTTGTAACCGTGAGGAGAGATGTGAGGTTTTACTTGATTGCCAAGCATCTTGTAACTAACTAGCTAGGTGGCATTCTCCTATTGGATGATGTGTGAGATCATCTAATGTATGAGGGTGTGTGAAATGTATGAGTGAGGTGCATGAAAACTGGAAGATGAATTGAATGAAAAATAAAGAAGATTCAGAGAGAAAACTGAGAGCTAAAATCGTGTGAGGAATTTTAGCAAACAGGTAGTGTGCATCAGAGGGCAATGATTGCACATACCATTCAATCATCATCATCTTTCTCTTCTAACAATAGAACAGTAAAACACGCAATCTCATTCATCCTATACTAATCACGAGCTAATCCCGATTCTTCATGTTTCCAGCTAGTGTGTGCAAGTAGGTGTTAAGTTGAGTGAAGAACATATACCTGGCTTGCGATCCTGCACAACCCCTGCGATCTTCAATATGGTATCAGAGCAGGTTTGATCTGCATCTGGGGCGTTCATACAAAAGAGAAGGAACTCACAATTGAAGCTTGAAGCTGCATCTGCAATGGCGGGACAAGGAGGTGACCTGAAGATTCCACTTTTCAACGGGAGCAACTATGATTTCTTGAGAGTGAAGATGCAGACCGTATTGCTTGCTTGTGATCTCTGGGAGTATATTGAAGTTGGACTTCTAGAACCACCAAGAACAACTGAAGCCACTAGTGGAAACCCTACTGCATAAACTGAAATCAGACCAACTCATACAAACAGTGTCAAGGATGCTAAGGCATTAAGCATGATCCAGAATGCAGTCACTGATGAAATCTTTCCTAGGATTCGGAATGAAATCAAGGCTAAAGAAGCTTGGGATATTTTGCAAAGAGAATACAGGGGAGACTCTAAGGTACGTTCAGTTAAGCTGCAGTCCCTAAGAAGAGACTTTGAGTATGCTAGAATGAAATAAGATGAAACTTTATCTGTGTATCTGTCTAGACTGTATACAATAGTAAATAGTATGAGGACCTATGGGGAGGATATTACAAAAAAACGTCTAGCTCAAAAGATCTTGATTAGTCTTACCAAACCATTTGATCCTATAGTGTCTATTATTGAGGAAATAAGGGATATTGACACTTTGAGTGTTGAAAGTGTTGTGGCCTCAATAAGGGCCTTTGATCAGAGATTGGAGATTCACACAGATGAAGGTCTAGATAAAGCTTTTGCTAGCTTATCTGTGTCCAATAGGCCAAATCATGGTACTGGTCGTTGGAAAAACAAGAAGAAATTCAAGAGTACTAAGAATTGGAACCAGAAGAACAACTTTGTGAAGCAGAACTCACATCAGGGTTCTGGTACAGGTTCAAATTCAGGGGCTGGTACCAGTAAGGGTGAATACCTTGGGTCCAAGCCTCTATGCAAGAAGTGTGAAAGGCATCACTATGGGAGTTGCTGGTTCAAGGGTGGAGTCAAGTGTTACAACTGTCAAAAGTTTGGTCATATGGCAAAGGATTGTACACAGAAACCAACAGGAATTCTGGCACAAGAAGTCATCGATTCATCACCTAATCTGTTATATGCTTGCAATGCTGCAGTAGTCAAGGATAACAGTAAATGGTACCTTGATAGTGCCTATAGTAATCATATGACAAGGCAAGAATCACTACTAGTCAATATTGACAAAACAGTTAAGGCTAAAGTGAAGATGGTGATGGAAATCTTGTGCAGGCAGTTGGGAAAGGCACACTTGTGATTCAAACTAAACAGGGAGAAAGACACATCAAAGAAGTAATGCTCTTACCAGGGCTGGATGAGAATCTGTTGAGTGTTGGTCAGATGATTGAACATGGTTACTTCTTGGTGTTTGGAGATCACACTGTGGACATATATGAAGACAACTCTCTGACTCAGAAAGTTTCCAAGGTTCAAATGACCAGAAATAGATGTTTTCCCTTGTCATTTGAATCTGTCAATCCAGTAGCAATGAGGGTAACAGTGTGTGAAGGCTCTGAGCTATGGCACAAGAGGTTTGGCCATCTCAACTTCAAAAGTTTGAAGTTTTTACAGCAAAAGGATATGGTAGTGGGACTACTTATGCTGCAAGCAAAAGGTGAAGTGTGTGAAGGATGTGTGGCTGGGAAGCTACATGTTAAACATTTTGACAAGGAACCTGCTTGGAGACCATCTGAGCCATTTGAACTGATTCACACAGATGTGTGTGGACCAATGCAGGAGACAACAAATGGAGGAAACATATATTTCCTTATCCTCATAGATGACTACACCAGAATGTGCTGGTTGTACTTTCTTACACACAAGTTAGGTGTACTTGGTGTTTTCAAGAAGTTCAAAAGGATGGTGGAGCTGCAGAGTGGATACAAGATCAAGAATATCAGAAGTGACAAAGGTGGGGAGTACCTGTCACAGGAATTTCAGTAATTCTGTGAAGATACAGGGATAAGCAGGCAGTTGACTGTTGCATACACACCACAAAAGAATGGTTCGGCTGAGAGAAAGAATAGGACACTTGTGTGAATGGCCAGGTCAATGATGCATGAGTGAAGCTATAAACACTGCCTGCTACCTCCTAAACAGATGCCCAACAAGATCTCTAGATGATATGACACCATTTGAGAAGTTTACAGGGAGAAAACCAGGTGTCAAACATCTTAGAGTTTTTGGATGCATCTTCTATTCTCATGTTCCAGATCAGTTAAGACAGAAGTTAGACAAGAAAGGAACCAAATGTGTGTTCATGGGATATGAGAGCTGTGAAAATGGGTATAGGCTCTATAACCTTCAAACTAACAAAATTGTGATTTCCAGAAGTGTGGAGTTTGATGAAGGGGAAAAATGGAGTTGGAATGAAGCACAAGTAAGAAGAGAAGGGTTGTCTGTGAGTCATCTGTACGTTGGACATAGTCAAGGACAGGTCCAAGCACTGGATGAAGGTACAGTTGAACCAGATTCCTTAGAACCAGTTGATCAGAACCTTTCTGATCCTGATTCTCCAGAAATGCCTCAACCTAAGTACATGGACTTAAGTGATGTGTATGCAAGGTGCCACATGAGTATTATTGAGCCTGAAAACTACCTAGATGCTTCCAGAGACAAAGGATGGCAGAAAGCCATAGAAAATGAACTTGAAATGATAGAAAAGAATGGCACATGGGAGTTGGTTGAGAAACCACTTAATAAACCAGTAATTGGTGTTAAGTGGATTTATAAAACCAAACTGAATCTTGATGGTTCAGTACAAAAGCAGAAAGCAAGATTGGTTGCTAAGGGTGACTCTCAGAAGCCAGGGATTGACTTTAATGAAACCTTTGCCCCTGTGGCAAGGTTAGATACAATCAAGACACTGATTGCTTTGGCTGCACAGAAGCAATGGAAGCTGTATCAACTAGATGTCAAATCAGCTTTTCTGAATGGTGTTCTACAGGAAGAAGTCTATGTGCACCAGCTTGAGGGTTATGAAGTCAATGGATAGGAGGAGAAATTTTACAGGTTACACAAGGCTTTGTATGGACTGAAACAGGCACCAAGGGCCTGGTATGGGGAAATAAACTCCTATCTATTGAGATGTGGTTTTCAAAGAAGTACAAGTGAAGCAACCTTATATGTAACGACCCGTCCCGAATTCCGGGATTAGTTAGTGTTTAATCTTGATTAGTGAGGTTGAACGGTGGTTAGTAGGGCGGAATCGGACAAATTGTGCAAAATGACCGTTTTGCCCCTGGTCGTGGGTAAAATGTTGACTTTTTGTTCGGGCGGTCAAATGGACTTTGACCGATGACTGTGACGTAGTTCGGGACGTCACGAGTTCATAGACAGGTGGCACGTTCGATTCCGACATTCGTAGAGAAAGTTATGGTGTTCGGAAGTTGAGGGGTATTTTGGTAATTTGGCTTATTAGGGGCCAAATGTTGACTTTCTGACCGGGAGGTCCGATGGGCGAGGGCCAAGGACCGTTACGTAGGTATCGTCGATACGAATCCAACGACAGGCGGCATGCCGAAATCGGAGTTACGACGACGAAGTTATGGTCAAGGACGTGAAACACGATTAACCGAGACTCGGAATAAAATAATAATATTTAAATAGGTGAACAGTAACTGGCGAATCTGGACCCTTGGATGTAGGCCACGTGTCACTCATCCCCACCTTCCCTAAAATCTGGATCCTTGTTGGCCATTGGATTATTTAATCCATTTTCTCCCCTTAAATCCTCACCATCCATTCAAACCTCAGATTAAATCTGGGCCTTTGATCTCATCTCTCCCTTTCCTTTAATTCTGATCACACTCATCTCTCTCTCACTCTGTTTTCTCCCACCCGAAACACATGCACACACAACCCCTTCTGTTTTTGGAACCGTGAGAGAACACAGGGAGACTGAGTGGAGTTTTGTGTCGCACGTGGCGGCGTGACCGCCGTGGGTGGCGGTGGTGACCGGAAAACAGAACCGTGCACATGCACACCCGCACACGGCTCCCCCTTACGCATCCCCACCACATCTGTAACCATGAGGCTGTGCGGAGGATTGTGAATTGACTACGGTGAGGCTTGAGAGACGACGGGAGGCGACGGAGACGGCAGGGACGACGGCGGCAAAACAAAAACAGAGAGGTCCGAAAACTCAGAAATTGGAAAATCAGTGTGGGCTGGTTTTGATCGTGTTTGAGGGGTGAAAGGAGTTCCTGGAGTCGAACTGGGCATGCTGGTGGCCACGGCGGTAGCCACGGCGGCGAGGTAAGCCTCGAACCCGTGAGTTTGTTTTCGGGTACAAAAATGGTAGGATGGGTTTTAACGTGTTTCGATCGATCTGGTGATTAGGATGATGATCTAGAAGGTGAGACGAGCTTCTGGGGATCGTTTTCGAAAGGAATGGTGGCCGGGATCGTGCAGGCACGACGGTTGCAGGTGGCCGGTCTGCACACCTCCACGAACAGGTAGTCAAACGTATTGGTTTCTCAGTTTTTAAAGCATGGATCAACTGGAATTGATGAGACGATCTTGTAGGAACAAACGGAATTGAAAATGGTTGAGTAATGGCTGAGAACCAGTCGGGTTGGGCCGCGGGTCACGGTGACCCGTTTATCAGACAACCGGGTCAGAACGGTGACACTGTTCACGGCGCGTGAGTTTCACGCGCAGCCACTCACGGCGGCGCGTGACGGCGCGTGAGCACGGATCTCGAGGTGAGGTCAACATGACTTCTGTCCTATTTAATGTAACGGACATTTTGGAATTGGTTTCGTGTCGATCGGACACCGTCTCGATAGTGTTCGGGATGTCCGAAGGTTTAAAAATAAGTTTAAAAATTCGGGAAAATTACGGGACTTTGATAGGATGTTAATTATGAGGTTAGTGACCCTCTAATGTGTTTTGGACAGGATTGGGAGTCCCGGTGATAGTGGTGTGGCCCGGGAGGGCCGGTGGCACGCATATCGAGGCACACGGTTAAAACGGTCTGTGAGTGGACTTTGGTTTTATAAATCCTATGCATGCTTAAATGTGTTATATGGTTTTTATACATGATTTCTATGATGGTATTTGTGAGTATTGATTTTGGGTATGTTGCACGTATTTCGAGGTGTTTTCCGTATTTCACGTGTATCGGGATTAACGGTTTATTTGTGGTTTTGCATGCTTGTGGTTAAATAAATATTATGATAAAACGGTTTTTATATTGGAAAGATGAATTCGGGCTTGAGGCCCACTTGTTTTGGAAATCTCGGACTTGGAGTCCATTTGAGTACGTAATCGGGCTGCGGGCCCAGTTGGTTTATAAATCGGGCCGTGGGCCCAGTGGTTCATAAAGTCGGGCATGGGGCCCATTTGGATTAAAATGATGATTTCGGGTCAGGGGCCCTATATTTAATAATTGTGATTTCGGGTCAGGGACCCTAAATGGAAATATGTGGTTTTATGGAAATTTCGGGCAGGGCCCAATGGTAATAATGTGATAAAAGGATTAAATAAAACTGTTTTCCATATACCATCTGGATACAAGGTTAAATGATGGTCTCCTCCAGATGTCTGGGACACTGGGGAAGTCACGGTGCATTGCCTGCGAGGGGTCATTATACGGAGCAGCCGGACCGTATGATGACTCAGGAGCAGGATTGCTATGATTGACGTCAGGGACGTCAGACATCAGGGATGTCAGATATATGGACCCGGAGAGACCCCGGGCAGCACGCGTAGCTTATGAAACCGTGAGACATGACGTCAGGGACGTCTAGCATCAGGGATGCTGGTGATGGTAATGGTAAAATATGAATTAATGTTCATTTATGGTAGTGGGTGGTGACCCACATGGTTTTAATATGTATGGTGGTGGTATTCCACGGTTTTGGGCTGAGTTCCCACACTTGGTTTTTGGTTAACGGTTTTTGGGCTAAGGCCCTAATGGCTCGGTTGAGCAAACGTTTTGGTTACTGGTTTTTGGTGGCATGCATACGTTTTTATTGGAGGGCATAAATGTCTTATAAATGTATTTGGTAAACTTATTGGTTTTTGTCCACTCACAGCTTTTGGTTTTAATGCCCTTCAGGTTGATTACGGATGCGATTGCAGCAGAGACTGGGACATTGCACACCTCCTCCATCGGTCCTTGCGCACTCTGGATGGCCCGTTTGGGCAGTAGCTCTTGGTTATCCCTTGTCTGACACCCCTTGTTGGACGGGAGCAGGGCACATTCCACGGTAATCCCGGGGGGATTGGGATGGGTCCTGTCAACTTGGTATCAGAGCATGGTTGCTCTTTTGTGTGCGCAGGTCGAGGGTGTGATGTCTCTTTGGGCTGCAATTCGTTATCAACCTGATAGATAGTTTTTGGGTTTGGATAGTGGATGGAGTGCGATTGGCCCGATACGCCGTGCGTTAATGTGATTCGACCCAAGTGGGGTTGATTGTGGTGAACTGGTATAGTGGGACCGTCGGTTCGGTCATGTGACATTGGATTGTTGTGCTGCTAGGTGCAGCCAGGTTCAGGGAACCTCATTTGAGTAATGGTCTAAAATGTGAACCCTAGTGGTGGTTGTTGGTGTGAGAGATGCTGGTTCATCGGAGTTGGCCGGTGACCTTAGTGGTGGAACCCACGGTGATGGGATGGTAGGATTGGATTTGATGTCTATTCGATGTCTAGACCGCGGGGTCGGTCAGGTTGTGAGTTTTATATTACGGAAAGCTGTTTGGTTCGGTTGAACCATAGGGTGTGATTGTGGAACCCTAATACTAAAAAGGTAAACCTTAATTGTGACTAGTGGATGAGAACTTGTGCTGCGACGAGCGGTTGAGGTCATGGATGACCATGTGGATAACTCTAGTGAGTCTAGGCAGAACTATGAGATTCGATGTACGGATACGGTTCTGAAATAAATTATGGAATCCCGTGTTGGATCGGGTATTAGTGTGAGGTATGGATGCGGATCTCGATAGCAAGGACAGTTAGTCGGAAGTCATATGGAGATGACTGGCTATCGAGGGTAATCAGTGTGGTCATAATACTTGGGGATCAGGGGACGTTCAGGGAGCGTTCATTTTCCTGATGTGGATTGTCAGAATAGTGGTACCCATAGTCGTGAGGTACGGGATCGTCGTTCCGTATGAACGGAGATCCAGGATTGTCGTATTTGCACACGGTGTGCAGTATGGATGTTTGCGGGTTGGTACTTTTGTGCTGATACTAGTGTTGTTGATAGTGTGTTGGTGCTGGTACTAGCGCTGGTGCTAGTGTCGGTAATGGTGTTGACAATGAGCCCCAAGTTGGGGTGTGACTCCGTCATGATGAACATATGTTCGGTCTCTGAGATTCGGTAGTGGTTGAGTGATGGACTGGATGGGATCCAGTTAAGATTGCGCTGTGTTGGGATAAGTCCCAATAGTGGTGAGACAACCAGTAAGGAATGGAAAAAAAAAGGGTATAATTGAGACTTGAGTAATCTTGGGATGACGTCCCCTACGTCATGATAATTGGTGGATTTGGGGGAGTTGTTGGCAACTCCAAAATTTGTGCGATTTTATGTTTTTAAATATCCCTAAAATGTACAAGGAAATGATTAAAACTGGAAAAGACGAGGAAAAACCATTAGTGGTATAAAGGTAGGAATTTGTAATTGAGAACTTGGGAAACCGAGTGCTGAATCTGTAAAGGTCGGGATGTGCGAACGGAACAATAACGGATTGTTTGTGGACACGGGGTTGTCCAAGTGAATTGAGGAGGTAGGAAGTCTAGTGGTTAGACTTGACGTCTTGTTGGGAGCATGTCTGTTTCCAACATGATTGGAACCTTAGTGTCGAGGAGAGTTGTGATTAGGGAACGAGAGTGGTGCTTGTTTTTGGTAATAGGTATTCTGAAGTCCTTGGGGTTGACTTCTTGCGTTCTGCCCTGGCAGACTTTGACTGTAGTTACCAGTACGTTGAGCGTGTATTGGTTGGTGAGCCCATGTGTGTTGTGAGGTCATTAGGAGGAGCTACGTGTTCGAAATTAGGTAAACAAGATTTCTCATTTTCTGCTTGGTGGCAGACGATGTTGGGGTACATGGCGTGGTGAGTGCAGTGAGTTTTGTTGCATCCACGTAGGATGAGTTTTGGCGTCATTGTGTTGGATCATCCTTGGTTTTTCCTAGGTGGAATGACAAGGATCGATACGAACTTGGGTATGCGAGTCGTAAACGGCGGGGTTAAACTTCCTTTCGAAGTGGGGCCCGTATGGTATTCTACTCGGGTGAGTAGGTTTTCAAGGTAGTTGAATTTTGTCAACCTTAGACGTGTGGAGGTTGGATTGGCTTCCCTATGAAGTCAATCAAGTGTATTGAATGGGTAACCGATAGGTTTGGTTTTGGTGTGTCTTGGTAAATGTGAACGAGATTTCGGGATTTGGAATCGAATATCTGGGTGACGATTCAGGATTCGATTTTGGAACTTGAAAGTATATTTCCGGATTTGGGTACGGAATGGTTATTCCAAATGCTAGCTTACGGAATAATGATTTCGGATTCGGATTTGGAAATGAGTTCAACTGTGATGTCTGGGTTTGGATCCGGGATTTCTTACGAAATTGCGGATTTGGATTCGGAATTGGAACTAGATGTTGGGTGGAGTTTCGTTTTGTCTCATGCTGGATTGGGCAAACGTACTCCATTATTGGAACGCGTTCGGCTATGACCTAGGTGGTTGTAGTCTAGTTATTAGGTAGATGTGTGTACTTCGTACATGGTTCGAGGTACAATACTTGTAGACTTATGATGTCTAGTTACGGTACACGAGATATACCCGAGGTGTGTCGGTGAACGTGTTGGTAGTCGGATTGGTTCCAATACGATGGGATTGGTTGTGGACCGAACATTACTATGCAATGGGTCATGGTAATTCCGATGTGTTTAATTACACACAGGTCGTGTGAAATGTCGATAAGGGTATTGGTGAGTCGAGTACGTTGGTGGCATGTGTAGCCACGAGTGAGTCTAGTGTCAGTTTTCGACTGACAACAACTGTGTGGTGACAGATTGTCAGGATGTGTCAACATAGATTGTTGAGTGGGGTCAGCTGACTCCTAGTGGGTGTGGGAAAGGAACCGTCGAGTTGTTGCGTCAACGAGAGGGTGGATTTGACAAGTGGTGTCAAATTCGAAACTAGTACTTTCAGTCATTCGACGGGGTCGAATGTAATCGTTGCGTTTTGAGTACTAGTGGTACGTTTGGGCGTAGACAAGTTTTGTCTAAGTAGTTGGTGTACGGGTGTACACGTGTTGCGTGGTCAATTCCACTTTCCGCGGGTGTTTGTGGAATCAGGATAGTCGAGTTTCGAGAGCGAATTTTTTTTTAGGAGGGAAGTACGTTGAGATTAGATCGGTTGGAATTTCGAGGACGAAATTTATTAAGGAGGGAAGGTTGTAACGACCCGTCCCGAATTCCGGGATTAGTTAGTGTTTAATCTTGATTAGTGAGGTTGAACGGTGGTTAGTAGGGCGGAATCGGACAAATTGTGCAAAATGACCGTTTTGCCCCTGGTCGTGGGTAAAATGTTGACTTTTTGTTCGGGCGGTCAAATGGACTTTGACCGATGACTGTGACGTAGTTCGGGACGTCACGAGTTCATAGACAGGTGGCACGTTCGATTCCGACATTCGTAGAGAAAGTTATGGTGTTCGGAAGTTGAGGGGTATTTTGGTAATTTGGCTTATTAGGGGCCAAATGTTGACTTTCTGACCGGGAGGTCCGATGGGTGAGGGCCAAGGACCGTTACGTAGGTATCGTCGATACGAATCCAACGACAGGCGGCATGCCGAAATCGGAGTTACGACGACGAAGTTATGGTCAAGGACGTGAAACACGATTAACCGAGACTCGGAATAAAATAATAATATTTAAATAGGTGAACAGTAACTGGCGAATCTGGACCCTTGGATGTAGGCCACGTGTCACTCATCCCCACCTTCCCTAAAATCTGGATCCTTGTTGGCCATTGGATTATTTAATCCATTTTCTCCCCTTAAATCCTCACCATCCATTCAAACCTCAGATTAAATCTGGGCCTTTGATCTCATCTCTCCCTTTCCTTTAATTCTGATCACACTCATCTCTCTCTCACTCTGTTTTCTCCCACCCGAAACACATGCACACACAACCCCTTCTGTTTTTGGAACCGTGAGAGAACACAGGGAGACTGAGTGGAGTTTTGTGTCGCACGTGGCGGCGTGACCGCCGTGGGTGGCGGTGGTGACCGGAAAACAGAACCGTGCACATGCACACCCGCACACGGCTCCCCCTTACGCATCCCCACCACATCTGTAACCATGAGGCTGTGCGGAGGATTGTGAATTGACTACGGTGAGGCTTGAGAGACGACGGGAGGCGACGGAGACGGCAGGGACGACGGCGGCAAAACAAAAACAGAGAGGTCCGAAAACTCAGAAATTGGAAAATCAGTGTGGGCTGGTTTTGATCGTGTTTGAGGGGTGAAAGGAGTTCCTGGAGTCGAACTGGGCATGCTGGTGGCCACGGCGGTAGCCACGGCGGCGAGGTAAGCCTCGAACCCGTGAGTTTGTTTTCGGGTACAAAAATGGTAGGATGGGTTTTAACGTGTTTCGATCGATCTGGTGATTAGGATGATGATCTAGAAGGTGAGACGAGCTTCTGGGGATCGTTTTCGAAAGGAATGGTGGCCGGGATCGTGCAGGCACGACGGTTGCAGGTGGCCGGTCTGCACACCTCCACGAACAGGTAGTCAAACGTATTGGTTTCTCAGTTTTTAAAGCATGGATCAACTGGAATTGATGAGACGATCTTGTAGGAACAAACGGAATTGAAAATGGTTGAGTAATGGCTGAGAACCAGTCGGGTTGGGCCGCGGGTCACGGTGACCCGTTTATCAGACAACCGGGTCAGAACGGTGACACTGTTCACGGCGCGTGAGTTTCACGCGCAGCCACTCACGGCGGCGCGTGACGGCGCGTGAGCACGGATCTCGAGGTGAGGTCAACATGACTTCTGTCCTATTTAATGTAACGGACATTTTGGAATTGGTTTCGTGTCGATCGGACACCGTCTCGATAGTGTTCGGGATGTCCGAAGGTTTAAAAATAAGTTTAAAAATTCGGGAAAATTACGGGACTTTGATAGGATGTTAATTATGAGGTTAGTGACCCTCTAATGTGTTTTGGACAGGATTGGGAGTCCCGGTGATAGTGGTGTGGCCCGGGAGGGCCGGTGGCACGCATATCGAGGCACACGGTTAAAACGGTCTGTGAGTGGACTTTGGTTTTATAAATCCTATGCATGCTTAAATGTGTTATATGGTTTTTATACATGATTTCTATGATGGTATTTGTGAGTATTGATTTTGGGTATGTTGCACGTATTTCGAGGTGTTTTCCGTATTTCACGTGTATCGGGATTAACGGTTTATTTGTGGTTTTGCATGCTTGTGGTTAAATAAATATTATGATAAAACGGTTTTTATATTGGAAAGATGAATTCGGGCTTGAGGCCCACTTGTTTTGGAAATCTCGGACTTGGAGTCCATTTGAGTACGTAATCGGGCTGCGGGCCCAGTTGGTTTATAAATCGGGCCGTGGGCCCAGTGGTTCATAAAGTCGGGCATGGGGCCCATTTGGATTAAAATGATGATTTCGGGTCAGGGGCCCTATATTTAATAATTGTGATTTCGGGTCAGGGACCCTAAATGGAAATATGTGGTTTTATGGAAATTTCGGGCAGGGCCCAATGGTAATAATGTGATAAAAGGATTAAATAAAACTGTTTTCCATATACCATCTGGATACAAGGTTAAATGATGGTCTCCTCCAGATGTCTGGGACACTGGGGAAGTCACGGTGCATTGCCTGCGAGGGGTCATTATACGGAGCAGCCGGACCGTATGATGACTCAGGAGCAGGATTGCTATGATTGACGTCAGGGACGTCAGACATCAGGGATGTCAGATATATGGACCCGGAGAGACCCCGGGCAGCACACGTAGCTTATGAAACCGTGAGACATGACGTCAGGGACGTCTAGCATCAGGGATGCTGGTGATGGTAATGGTAAAATATGAATTAATGTTCATTTATGGTAGTGGGTGGTGACCCACATGGTTTTAATATGTATGGTGGTGGTATTCCACGGTTTTGGGCTGAGTTCCCACACTTGGTTTTTGGTTAACGGTTTTTGGGCTAAGGCCCTAATGGCTCGGTTGAGCAAACGTTTTGGTTACTGGTTTTTGGTGGCATGCATACGTTTTTATTGGAGGGCATAAATGTCTTATAAATGTATTTGGTAAACTTATTGGTTTTTGTCCACTCACAGCTTTTGGTTTTAATGCCCTTCAGGTTGATTACGGATGCGATTGCAGCAGAGACTGGGACATTGCACACCTCCTCCATCGGTCCTTGCGCACTCTGGATGGCCCGTTTGGGCAGTAGCTCTTGGTTATCCCTTGTCTGACACCCCTTGTTGGACGGGAGCAGGGCACATTCCACGGTAATCCCGGGGGGATTGGGATGGGTCCTGTCATTATATCTCAGGATAAATCAAGATATGGGAACCTTGATTGTCTCAATTTATGTTAATGACATCATTTACACTGGTGACAGGGAGGAAATGATGCAGGAGTTCAAATCTGAGATGATGAGAAGGTATGAGATGACTGATTTAGGCTTACTACACCATTTCCTTGGAATGGGAATCCTACAATCACATTCTAGTATCTATATTCACCAAAGAACTTATGCTCAGACACTGCTGAACAAGTTTGGATTGAGGAACTGTAAGGCTGTAGGAACACCCCTTGCAGCTAATGACAAACTGCGGAGGGAAGATGGGAGTGGGGCAGCAGATGAATAGTTATACAGACAGATTGTGGGAAGTCTGTTGTATCTCACTGCCACCAGACCTGACATTATGTATGCCTCAAGTCTTTTGGCTAGGTTCATGCACAATCCTACCAAAAAGCATCTTGGAACAGCAAGGAGAGTGCTTAGATATGTGCAAGGGTCTTTGAACTATGGCCTAGAATACAAGAAAGGAAAAGCAGCAGTTCTACTTGGTTTATGTGATAGTGACTGGGGAGGGTCGATTGATGATAGCAAGAGCACTTCAGGTTATGCTTCCAGTTTTGGAAGTGGAGTGTTCTCATGGGCCTCAGTCAAGCAAACAAGCATTGCCCTATCTACAGCAGAAGCTGAATATGTGAGTGCTTGTAAAGCAACAACACATGCCATTTGGTTCAGATTTGTCCTAAAGGATTTTGGTGAGGAACAACTAGAAGCTACAAGATTGATGTGTGATAATCAATCAGGCATTGCTATGGCTAAGAATCCTGTTTTCCACCAGAAAACAAAACACATAAACAGGAAGGTACATTACATAAGAGAAGCTATACATAATGGAGAAGTTACACTTCTTTACTTTAAGACTGAAGATCAGATGGCAGACATCTTCACAAAGCCTCTTCCTAAAGCCAGGTTCAACTACCTACGGGGTTTACTTGGTGTATGTCCAATGAACAGTTTAGGAGGGGTTGTTGATGTGTAAACTACCCACGTGGACAGAATGATAGCAGGGCAATCCATTCTAGAAGGATTGGCCAAGCTAAGTGTGTGTGTGAGCTGTTTGTAACCGTGAGGAGAGATGTGAGGTTTTACTTGATTGCCAAGCATCTTGTAACTAACTAGCTAGGTGGCATTCTTCTATTGGATGGTGTGTGAGATCATCTAATGTGTGAGGGTGTGTGAAATGTACGAGTGAGGTGCATGAAAACTGGAAGATGAATTGAATGAAAAATAAAGAAGATTCAGAGAGAAAACTGAGAGCTAAAATCGTGTGAGGAATTTTAGCAAACAGGTAGTGTGCATCAGAGGGTAGTGACTGCACATACCATTCAATCATCATCATCTTCCTCTTTTAACCAATAGAACAGTAAAACAAGCAATCTCATTCATCCTATACTAATCACGAGCTAATTCCGATTCATCATGCTTCCAGCTAGTGTGTGCAAGTAGGTGTTAAGTTGAGTGAAGAACATATACCTGATTTGCGATCCTGCACAACCCCTGCGATCTTCAATGTAACCTCCTTGTTGCTCTCTATAGTAATGCGTAGCTCTTTGAACTGGATCTGTTTGACTGATGCCCCTGTCCATGCGTCATGCCAAGGCCAATTAAGATTGGCATAGGGTTAGATGTCATAGAATTTAGGTGGTAAGAGATCATCCCAAGATACTCTATCCTTATTGCGCCATTGATAGTTGCCCTATCAATTTGCAATTCAACATTATCCTCCCCTTTCCAGCCATAAGTCCACGTGTACTTGTACCCACTGAATGGCACCGAATTCAAATCACGGTCATTTAGAGCGTCCTTGAGACATGGGTTGAAATCTGCGCCCCATATTCTCCCCCACCAAACAATCTCATTGAGGTCCCCCGCGACCATCCAATGCCCTTTAAAACCATTGGCAAGGCGTCTCAAATTCTCAATAACTACCGCAATTGAGAGCATTGTTGTGTGATAGGATTGCCATAGAACCTTGTAAACTGTGATCCAAACATCAATATGATCTAGCGAAAAGGAACATAGCTTGATCTCCAGGTTAAGCCATATGCTCTTGTTTATGAGTGAGTTTGGTTGAGTTTATTTGTGAGTGCACTTTAGGTTTCATACTTTTCTTAGGGAATGATCCTTGTAAACTTGTATTTTTATATTTTTTTAATGATCCTATTTACCTATAAAAAAAAAATGAACAATCCAATTACAAGATCATATAGCCAAGAAGGTGAGATAATTTCCAAATAGATTAGAAGCCAAGAAACAATTACAAGCATTTTTGGGATCACATAACTATGGTCGAACTTATATTCCACTGTTTGGTAGAAAGATAGCAGCCTTACACCTTAAGACAAGTATGACATGACATAGATATTTTAATAGGGAAGATATTAAGCTAGTACATTAACTTAAGCAAGATGTTAGACACTTCAAACCATTAACTTTACCTTCAGACAATAGTTATAGCCTTATAGGATAGTAGAAACATATGTTTCAGCTAAAGAATATACATGAATATTGCATAAGAAGAAAAATAAAGAAGCCCTAAGAACAGATCATTGAATTTGTAGATATATATGCATCAGGAAAATTCCGTGAAGTACGTACAAGCTAGATCACAAGCAACAGATTATTTCTTAAAGCATTCTCTTTATAACTACCTAATGAAGTTTTTACTATAAGAACAGATGCCCAAAATATAGTCTCTCGTCACAATAAGATCACCACTAATAAGCAAGTAGCTAGAAGATGCGCTAATTTTATATAATTCCATTTATCAGAAATCGTTTTAAACCAATATTTGAGCATATTAAAGGAATGAGGAAACATTAGCTAATATCATATCTCGCTTTATTTATTGACAGGAGGGAGTCTTACAGATCGACAGCAAAATGCAAGAGGAAGTCAGAGACCGATGGAACCATGAGGAATGCCATTAAGTTCAACCCCAAGAATTATTATGCCGGTTCAATATATACAAACATTTAGACCAGAATCTCCGAGCATATAAGACAAATAGCTCCTCAAGGGCAGCCCATAATAATACCTCCACAACAAGCTAATCAGCTACCAGAGAATGCATTGCCATTGATGATCTCATTATTATCTGGTATTCGAAAAAGATAAATAGCACGAAAGAGTTTTAAGACATACGTACTATACAGATTATAATCCCTCATCAGTACTTACTACATAGTACGCAGTTACGCACTATGATTACATAGTACTACTCCAATATGCACAAACAAAAGTACAACGTACACTTAGAAACTGAGATTACTACATAGTACATACTATATGTACCAGCTGTCCCGGAAGCGAGACCGAAAATGCAACACAACCAGCAAGAGCACAATGACAGCAGCAACACCCCAAGGTGAGCTTCCCTCTGAAGGTCCATAGTATGTTCTCCTGCGCTCTCCCCGCGACATCCACATGAGCCAATCAGGATCCATGAAAGACAACACCTTGACAAGAAGAAGAAGTCCTATTAGTGTCCACAAAAATAGCCAATTGATCTGCCATTCAGCTTCTTCCAAGGCTGACCCGTACGATGAATGCCACGACATCCAGAAGAAGACTGCAAGCAAGCCGAGGATTAGAAGAACCGGGTAGGGCAGAGGGCTTAGAGAAAACCCTTCTAAGAAAGAGTCGGTGTTGCTTCTTCCATAGGCCATCAAATATGGAATACGAATATATAGTTTTTTTTTTTTTTCTTTTGGTGAAGAGAAGTTTTAGTGTTGGAAGATGGATAATTTCAGAAGTTTGTTACGAATTGAAGGACTTGCGTTTTTATAGCCAAAACGGCATCCAAGGTCGGCTCAACGATTTTATTTTCGAATCATAATTTGATGTGTATGCAAATATATTTAATTTTTATATTTTCTAGCTTTTAAATCATCATTTGAAGATCATTTAAACAAAAATATCTATAAAATTAGATAAATTTTAGTTATTTATATACTTGTATAATCAAAAAAAATAATGGTATTTTGTAATAATTAAGATTATCATGTTAAACCATGGATTTTCTTAATATATATAATTGTCTAAAAGATCTCCAACTTGGTTGATTTTGTTTTGCATAAATACTCTTGAATTGATGATTTAGGAATTAAAACGCTTCTGATTATAATAAATGTAAATATAAAGACAATTCGATAAATAAAAAAGTAGTATAAATATATAATACCCTAACACAAGTATTTTCTCTTTGTCTATTCAGATTAAATATAAGGACAATTCTATAATTTAAAGGAGTAGTATGAGGAATAACACAAATATGGAATGCAAGTATTTTACCTTTTTCTAATCGAGTGAACCCAAAATTTAACGACTATTTTTTATTTTTAACTTTCTTTCTTTGTTTTGATTGCTTATTAGACATGGTATGTAATTTTTTTTTTGGGGGGAGGAAATACAATAATACATTAAGAAATGAGATAATCGTACAAAGCCTAGCAGTGCAAAGTACATAACTAAGTGATATCATTGATAATTTATTGAGAATTTCAACATGGTTGAAGGAAAAAGGATGTCATGCACACGCAAACAACAAATTTATAGAATTCTCAACTAATAAATCCATAATTATATCTGGGTGTTCCTCAAACCACACGACTTCTTGATTGCTTAATCGACATGGTGTGGGATTTTTATGTGGAGGTGTTTTAACTTATTAGTATGTGATTGAAGTGAAGACTTGAATCACTTCATCATTGACCTTTAGGAAGATAGACGCAAAGTTAAACCGGCCAAAAAGAAGCATACCCTTATCATATTGTCGACTTACAGGGTATATATATATATATATATGTATGTATCAGCTTTCTACCTTCCATGTTTTAAGGTTTTACCATCATTTTTGCAAAAGAGAAACAAAGCCTTCATCATTCACAAGTGATCGTGTCTTCATATACGAATGTCCACGATATTAGTTTTATGGGAAAATTACATTGTTAGTACATTGTGTTTTTCTATTAAATTTTAAAGTTATATTTAAGTTTTCAAATTTTGTATTTAAGTACTCTGGACACTTTAAAATATTTTTTTATGGCTTATCATCTTAATATTTGACGCGTCTTATTGCATCACTTTATGCAATATGACTACTTTTTCTCTAATTCAGATTCAGAGTCTTTTTTGAGTGGATCCCGTATGAGGCAAGTAAGCAATTAATGGGATTTGTGAAGCAGATGTAAGGATTTTGGTATTCGGAATTTGCATCTTTGGAATATCTCCATGATGGCAAGATATATATGGTTTCTTTTCGAGGCCGGGAACTCCAACTTATGGGCCAATTGGGTCAAGGCTTACTTTATTCGTGGGAAGTGTCTGTGGATTATTAAAACTCCAGCTAAGTGCTCTTGGAATTGGAGAAAGTTGATGAAATCTCAGGAGATTATTCGGCCTTTTATCCATTGTGTTGTGGGAAATGGGGAGCAGATTTTTATGTGGCATGATAGGTGGAATTCTTATGGTCCCTTAATGCCTTTCATTGGTAGCGATGGTTTGGATGAGTTGGGGAGCCACTCTAATGCTTTGATCGCCTCTATTCTCAATTCTGGTAGTTGGAATTGGCCTTTTTCTCTGAGCCCCGTTGTGATCCCGATTAGAATTATGTGTGAGTCTATCCCTGCCTCGCTTGCTCAGGTTGACAAGTTTTATTGGTCCCTCTCCTCTAATGGTTTGTTCTCTTCTAACTCTTTTTGGAAGAAACTTAATGTGGAAGGGGTTTCGGATCCTAGAGCTCACCTCATTTGGTTCTCGGCAACCATTCCTAGGGCGTCTTTCATCATGTGGCTTGCCTTTAAAGGGCGTTTGGGTACTTTGGACTGTGTATCTTCTATTGCTTCTCTTTCTAATATTCTTTGCTCTATGTGTGATAGGGAACCTGAAACCCATGAACATTTGTTCTTTGATTGTTTAGTTACTTGTGATATTTGGCGGGTGGTACTTGGTAAATATGGTAAAGTCTGGAGATATCCCCACTGGCCATTATTTGTGGATGCTATTTCTATCTTATGGCGTGGGAAGTCGCTTGTCGTTACCATCTAGAAGCTTGCCCTTTCTATTACTGTTTATAGCATTTGGAAGGAGCGCAATAATCGATTTTTTGCTAATTATCCGTGTTTCCATCTACTATTCTTACTCCTATTATTGGTATGATTCATTTGAGACTTTGTAATGTTAACTTTAAGATGAATTCTAGTAATATTCAGGTTGCTAGATATTGGAATTTACCCATTACTTAGCTAGTAGGTTGCTTTGTTTTGTTGCCTTTGTTCCAGGTTTGTATCTGGTTCTTTTGGTTCGTTGTTTGGTTGTTGTTTTTCCCTGATTGGGATGTGTGGGTATGTTGTTGCTATTGCCCCATTTGGATTTTTTAGGGCGTGTCTTTTAATCCAATTTTGATTTATAAAAAAATTGAGTCTAGCGTATTTAAATGCATTAAAAATGTAAATTACCTCTGACTTAATTATGAAAGGACAATACTTGAGTCCTGACGGGTAAGGAAATCGACATCCTCACTAGGGCGGCTGATAGGACCTAGTGCCTAGACGGTTAAGCAGAGCCTAGACGGGCGCCTAGGCGGTTTTTTTTAAAGACAAAATTCAACAGATTAATAATATAATGAATACTATCAAATAATTTCAGAACAAAAATTAATTATCTAGATAAATAAATTGAGTTGGGAATCATAAATGCTAACAATATAAGCTTTTTTATTAATTTTATTATACAACATTGTATATTTTTTAATTTATTATCTTTGATTAATTAATACTTATATTATTAACTAAGTATTTAATAAATAAAATAACTTATATAACTAAATCTTTATATATAAGAACTTATATAACTTGTAACGACCCGTTCCGAATTCCGAGATTAGATTAGTGACTAATGAAGGATCAGTGAGATTAATCGGTGATTAGTTGAAAGAAATCAGACGGACTGTGCGAAATGACCGTGTTGCCTCTAGAATTGAGCAAATGTTGACTTTTGACTCGGGGAGTCAAACGTACGAGGACCGATGACCGTGACATAGATCGAGACGTCACGAGTCCGTAGACAGGCGACACGTCGAAATCGAAAGTTCGACAGGGAAGATATGGTTCTAGAACGGAAACATCGCTATTGCACGAAAATCGAGAAATGGGGACAAGTGGCAGGTTTTGATTGGGGAAGGTTCTGGAAAGAACCACCAGATGAGTGACAAGTGTCACCCATTTGATTGGCCCATTCCCCCACACGATGGGATATTTCCTTTCACCATCATCGATCGATCATCTTTCATTTTTCCTCCCAAAACCCGTGACTGTGCAACCCATTCAAACCCAACCCTTCAATCTTCATTTTCTGGCTTTGGTGTGTGAATGAAAGTGAGAGAGGGATGTGAGACGTTGGAGATGGTAGCCACGGCTTGCGCCGTCGTGGACGGTGGCCAGCGTTTCCATGAAAGGTAAGTCTTGGTTTTCAAATTTGGAAGTTGGGTGTTGGTGGCTGTTGAATGGTTTTAATGCTTGGGACGTGTTTTGGAGGTTGCTTGGGAGCTTGTGGGCTTGGAACGGTAGCCAACGGTGGCCGGAAACATGGAAAATCGACGGGGGAAAATGGCCAGATCAAACAATCGATTGGGGAAGTTTGGAAGTCCCGGTGATAGTGAGGCGACTCAGGAAGGCTTATGGCATGCGTATCGAGGCAGCAGCGTAGGACGGTCTGTGAGTGGACAATGTTTTCTAAACTATGATGCATGCATAACTGTTTATTATGTTTTATATATGTGATTTCTATAGTGATGATTGTGGAATTGGTGATTTACATGGTTGCACGTATTTCGAGATTTATGATTTTGCTGTAGTTTTACATGCTTGTGGTTTCATTGATAGTTTGATGAACTGGTTTTAATTTTGGAAAGATGAACTCGAGCATGAGACCCATTTGAATTATGTGATTGAGCCGGGGGCCCAGTTGGTTTACCAAATTGGGCTGAGACCCATTTGAGTCATGTGATCAGGCCGGGGGCCCAGTTGATTTATGAAATCGGGCATGAGGCCCATTTGTGATTTATAAATGTAATTTCGGGTCTGGGACCCAATGTTTCGTAAACGTGATTTTGGGTCGGGGACCCTAAATGGATTTGTGATGTTTTATGGAAATTTCGGGCAGGTCCCTTTGAGATGTTTCGAAATGGCTTTATAAAACTGTTTTCCATATACTATCTTGATACGAGGATATGTGATGGTCTCCTCCAGGTGTCTGGGACACTGGGGAAGTCACGGTGCATTGCTTGCGAGGGGTCATTATATGGAGCTACCCGACCATATAATGACTAAGGAGCAGGATTGCTATGATTAGACGTCTATGACGTCACACATCTGGGATGTCAGAGATATTGACCTGGAGAGACCCCGGGTATCACGCGTTGCTTTTTACCGTGAGACATGACGTTTGGGACGTCAAGCGTCTGGGACGCGAGGCATCTGGGATACGGAGGATGGTTATGTTGTAAATATGGATTATTGGATTTATGAAATGGTATTTCGGTGTTTATGGATTTGTGGTTATGGATTGAGCAGTGGCCCACTTGGTTCTAGTTTTACTGATTTGGTATTCTATGGTTTTGGGCTGAATTCCCGCATACGTTTGGATTTACGGTTTTTGGGCTAAGGCTCTAATGGTTCATTTAAGTAAATGTTTTGATTTCTGGTTTTCGAGGCATGCATACTTTTTAGTGAAGGACATAAATGTCTTTTTATGAAACGTGTTTTATGAACTTATTTCTTTTCATCCACTCACAGTTTTTAATAATTTTAATGCCCTTCAGGTTGATCACAGATACGGGCTGCAACAGAGACCAAGACATCGCACTCCTTCATCGATCCTAGCGCGCTCTGAGAGCCCTGTATGGGCTAAGGTATGAATTATCCCTTGTTTGACACTTCGTGTCAGGTGGGAGCATGGCACATCCCGCGTTAATCCCGGGGGGATTGGGATGGGTCGTGTCATAACTAAATATGTATAAGGATGTACACACAAATCCATCTAGGCGCTTAGTCATTAGGCGGCGGTTTCCCACCTTTGAGCGCCTAGGCGTCACCTAAGCGAACTAGGCGGCTGCCGTTTTGAACAGTGGTTTAGACTTAAAAGCCTGATATTAATATATTTTTAACCTTCATGCCCTTCACTGTTTTTCAGGATTTGGAACTTCATATGTCGCATACTCACGTATACTTTAAAAAAAATACCATGAGCTGTTTTTACACTATAAGGGTAGGCTTAATCCTCCTTCGAGGTGCGTAAGAGCAAGGTTCAAAACGGCGCTAGGTGCTCCTAGGATGGTCGATAAAGGTCTAGCGCCTAGGCGGTTAGGCGGCGGCTAAAGTGTTTTTTATAAGACAAAATTCAACAGATTAATAATATAATGAATATTATCAAATAATTCGATAACAAAAATTAATTATCTAGATAAGTGAATTGAATTGGAAATCGTAAGTATTGAAACAGTTAGTTTTTATTATTTTTATTATAGAACATTCTATGTTGTTTAATTTATTATCTTTATTTTAATTAATACTCATATTATTAATAAAGTATTTAATAAGTAAAATAATATAGATAACTAAATTTATATATATAAGAACTTATATAACTAAATATATAAGGATGTATAGACGCTTAACCATTATACGAGACAGTTTCTCACCTACGAGTCCTTAGATGCTGCCTAAGTGGACGCCATTTTGAACAACAGGGTCGGCCATGGCTCGGCCATGGCCTAGGGCGACAAGGGCGACCGCCCTGGGTCCACGAACAGGGAGGGCCCAAAATTTTAAATTTGTCTTATTTTTATGGAAAAAAATAAAAGAATATTTAAAATATTGAAAAATATTTAAATTGAATTTAAAGAATTATTTTATTAAAAAATTGGGCTCATATTCTTGAAATATTATAAGAGTTATTCTGGTTAATATATATTTATCTAACTTGTCTTACAAAATCATTAAAACTCTAACTCTAAATTTTTTGATAAAATTTCACCGTTTCTTATATATATAATATTGTAAAAGTGACTATATTTTTTATGTATGATTGATGTGCTGAAATTCTTGAATTTTTTTGGTATATTGTGAGGAGGATGAAAAAAAAATTAAAAATTGAAAAAATTATTAATTTTTTGTATGTAAATATATATTATAGAGGCACTTTTATAATTTTCGCCATAAACCTCCCATTTATTGGACCGGCCCTATTCAACAGTAAAAGTGGACTAAATTCACATTTGAACTGCAGCTTGCTGTCGAATACAGAATATTTCAAGTTAGAGAGCGTTAATTAACAAGAAGGAAGGGTGGGTGTAGGTGGCACTTCAAAGCATCATCCTGATGATAAGTACAACATTCCAATCAACCACCAGACATGAAATTATAAATATACTAAAACTCTTATGGCCTTGGTTGACAGGACTCGTCCCAAATCCCCCATGATTAACGCGGGACATGCCTGCTCCCGTCTGACACGAAGTGTCAGACAAGAGATAATTCCAACCTTAGCCCCATCGGGGCTTCCAAAGTGCGCTAGGATCGGAGGAGGAGTGTGATGTCTCGGTCTGCGCTACAGTTTGCATCCGCGATCAACCTGAAGGGCATTAAAACCATTTGAAAGATGTGAGTGGACAAAACAACAGTTTAAATTCATTTCATAAAAAGACCTTTATTCCCTTCACTATAAATCTTGCATGTATTCGAAACCATTTATGAAACCATTGTTAATAATTAAACCATTAGGGCCTTAGCCCAAAATTGTAAACCAAAGTATATGGGACTTAGCCTAAAACAGTAAATCAAACTATATGGGAACTCAGCCCAAATCAAATACATGTGGGGACTCAACCCAAATCACATCACGTGGGTCTGAGCCCAAAATTCCATTTCAAGTGGGTCTCAGCCCAAAACCAATCATTGGCATCCCTGATGCCTGACATCCCAGATGTCACAATCAACACTACTGTCACAGTTCTAAGCTATGCGTGCTACCCGAGGTCTCAAATCTCAAGTCTCCCCAGGGTCCACCCAGGTCAATGACTCGCAGGTCAATGACCTTCCCTGAGGGGAGGTTTTAACCTCTGGAAATCCATGCTTCTGAGTCATTATACGGACCGGTCGCTCCGTGCAATGACCCATCGCAAGCAATGCCCCGTGACTACTCCAGGATATTACAAGACGTCTGGAGGAGACAACCCACCACTCCAGGATACTACGAGACGTATGAAGCTGACAACCCACCACTCCAGGATACTAAGAGACGTCTAGAGGGCATCCGTTCATGATGATGGTATACGAAAAACCGTTTCAAATCATTCAAAGGGCTACGCCCGGATTTTCCATAAAACCATCGTAAATCCAAATCCATTTGGGGTCCCTGAACCGAAATTGCATTTATAAACCAGAACTGGGCCTCATGCCTGATATCATAACCAACTGGGCCTCAAGCCTGAATTCGTAAACTAACGGGGCCCCTAGCCTGATCGTAAAACTCAAATGGGCCTCCAGTCCGATTTCTCATTAAATCAAATGGACTCCAAGTCCGATGGTTTCCAACCAAATGGGTCTCATGCCCGATTCCATGTTTTCAAATCCAAAACCTTTCCATTAAAACCCTCATAGAAGTACTAGCACGTACAAGCACCGTAAAAAACTAAAAACCTAGAAATACGTGCAAATACGGAAAACCATAAATACCACAATCATATGCACTCAAGGAATCTCAAATAATGTTCATAAAACATATAAAACATTTATGCATGCATCAAAATTTAGAAAGCAAGGTCCACTCATAGACCTTCCAAAGCTGCGCCTCGATACGCGCGCCATACGCCTCACCGGGCTAATCACCGTCACCGGGACTCCCAAACCTGTCCAAATCATATTAGAGGGTTACTAACTACTTAAATAACCCTTCATAAAAGCCCCTTAATTTTTTGGGATTTTTAACTATTTTTAAACTCTATCCTAAACCTTCGGACATCCCAAACTATATCGAGACGATGTCTGATTGACTCGAAACCTGTCCTAAAATGTTCGTTACATCGATACGATAAAAACTCATATTGATCGTGGCTGGAGAAAAAGCCCCACGAGCCCTCACGCGCCTGCACCAGTCATCCATGTCTTCTCACCAAACCAGGTTCAGACCGATTCTGTAAATCTGATCCAGGCCGAACCGGCAGAACCGATTCAGGCTATGTTCTCCCTTTTTTCGGTCAGTTTCCTTCCATTTCAATTCCATTCTCTTTGTTTCAATCCTAGGAATCTATTTGTGTGATTAGAACCAACAAAAATCACCTAAAACCCCTGGTTCAAAACACCCATCACGGCCCTGTTTTCTAGCCGTCCCCCGCCTTCCAAAACCCTTCCTAAAAGTCCATACAAACCCTCTAAACATCCCCCAATCAACAAACAACCTTCTTAACGTCTAAAACACGAAATTCGATTTTGAACATAAAAAATGTACCTGCGCGGGTTCGTCGTTCTGTCCACGGTGTCGCAGTCATCACCCAGCGTCTCCTATCTCCTTAGCCACTCTCTGTCTCTCTCTCAGATAGAAACTAGGTGGGGAAAAAGATTGGGGTGGTGGTTCGATGGGGTTTCGGGCTGGTATGATCGAAAGAACAAATGAGGGTGAAAGGGTGGGTGCATGTATCTGTGTAATGGGAGCAATGGATGCGTGACACTGACACTTGTCACTCATCCATTGGGACTGTTTCAAAATATCTGGGCCCACTGAGGACAAAAGTTCACTTGTCTCATAATTCGTGCAATAGTTCCTCGGAACTTCTGTGAACCATAACTTTCTCGTCGAACGTCCCATTTCGACGTGCCGCCTGTCTACGGACTTGTATCGACCCGATCTACGTAAAGGTCCTCGGCTCTCGTGCCTCGGACCTCCCGGGTCAAAAGACAACTTTTCACCCTCGTTTAGGGACAAAATTTTCATTTTGCCCTGAACGTCCGATAATCCTCAACTAGTCCCTCATTAGCCTCACTAATCCATAATTAGTCTTAATTAATCCTTAAAATTAGGGACGGGTCGTTACATTGGTACTGTTCTATGAACAGTAAATGAATAGTGCATTTCCCATTTTGCCCCTCCTTGTGCTGATTTTATTTGTTTCTCACATTTTCCTTTCGAGATGTCTAGTGTCTTCTTCTTCCTCGCCTTATTGTATATCGTTCTTCAACTACTTCAGAATCTCTACCTCTATCTTCTTCTTTTTCTGATGCTTCTTCTGCTTTAGTTTGTTTCATCAGCTGTATCTATTTTGATTTTCCCCTCTTTATGCCGATTATATACCTTTCAAGCGTTCATTCATCTCTTCAATTTTTTTCTTTCTTCCCGCACGAAGTCGACCAGACTTCATCCAACTGCCTACATCTTCACGCTAATTCAAAACTCTGTTCACAATTTCTAGGGTTTTAATTTACCCAATCAACCTCTAACTTACCCTTCGACCAACCTCTAGCGGCAGAAGATCAGATTGTTTCCCTGCAGTTCCTATGGTTTTGGTCAGCGCATTCAATCTTTGCCATTTCTCTCTTCCGTGTCCAGGTAAAATCTTCAGCTGTTTTTTCTCCATGATTTTAATTTAAGTAATTTGTTCACTTAGGCTAAGCTCTCTCAATTATATTCAACTATGTGGTTGTGTTGGAATTTTTTTGGTTCCCTTACTGTGTTTTGATGTCGATTCTGCCATTTAGAGATTGATTGCCCTTTCATGGTTGGTACGAGTGGGTTGTGCTCGCCCTTTGTTTATGTTAATTTTGTTGTTTTGATGTGGGTTTTGCTCAATTTTCTCTTGGTTCGACATTGAACAGGTTCCCCATTAAACCCATGAGCTCAGATTCTTGCAACTCAATACTTTGGATAAGTATTGAGGTAGAGTTTCTTTTCCCTATTTGTGCAGGAACTGTTGGCAATAACTGTTGGTAGAGTTCTTGAAGTGCTAAAGTATATCAGTTATCCAGCTCAGGTTTTCCTTACAACCTTTTTTTAATCCTACCAAGTAACACAAATAGGTAGTAGATGTAACGACCCGTCCCGAATTCCTGGATTAGATTAGTGACTAATGAAGGATTAGTAAAGTTAATCGGTGATTAGTTGAGCGAAATCGAATGAACAACGCAAAATGACCGTTTTGCCCTTAGTCATGGACAAAATTTTAACTTTTGACCCGAGAGATCCGATGGCCTAGGACCGAGGACTATTACGTAGATCAGATCGATACAAATCCGTAGACAGGTGGCACGCCGAAATCGGACATCGGACGGGAAAGTTATGGTCACAGGAAGTTCGATTGCACTATACACGCATTACGAGGCTAGGATTAGGTGGCAATATCTGATTGGTTAACTTTTTAAGTAGGACCCATGGATGAGTGACAAGTGTCACTCATCCCATTGGCCCTTAACCCCAAGATGTGGATCTCAAGTGTGATTGGTCCACTTGTATTATAATACATATAATTTCCATCCACCACTCATCCTAGCCCTTCATCTCCACCTCCCCCTCTCATCTCCACTGTCCATCTTTCTTCTCTCTCACCTGATCATTAGCCATCCTCTCTGTTCCATTCACAAACCCGAACACCCCATTCTCCATTTTTCCTTTAAGCAAAACAAACACACACATGAATCACCTCACCACCATTTTCAACTTTCGGTTCGTGTGAAAGACGTGAGGAATGTGTGACTGAACGGATTAGAGACTGAGAGTTGGCAAAGGACTGAGGGCAGGGCCACGGCGGTTGTAACGACCCGTCCCGGGAATTAGGGCTAAGACATTAATTAAGGTGAAATCAGTAAGCTTAATCGGGGATTAGTTGGTCCCGATAAGGTCATTAGCCTAGAATGACGATTTTGCCCCTAGTTTGGGTAAATAGTTGACTTTTAGTTCGGGTCGTCAATTGGGTTTTGACCGATGACCAGGACATAGTTTAGGACGTCACGAATCCGTAGACATGTGGCATGCCCGATTCCGACATCCGAGGAAGAAGTTATGATGTTCGGAAGATTGAGGGCATAATCGTAATTTGGCTAAACTAAGGAGAAAAGTTGACTTTTCGTACGATCAAGTTTTGAGACGTTGACCTATGACTGTTAGATAGATCTCGTCGTCCTGAGTTCGATGACAGGCTGCACGTATTCATCGGACTTACGATGTGTGAGATACAGGTCTAGAAAGGTAGTGGCACAACGGTACTTTTGACTTAAAAAGAGGGGTATTTTGGTCTTTTGCACATGGGGATTTGTTCAACAGAGAGGGAAAATGGAGGGCTGAGATTGAGCCACTTGTGAGAAAGCTGAGGGGATGGTGACACGCGTAGGGGTTCTGGTTGGTTCTAGGCTCGTGCACGGTCCCAATTATTTGGGGTAATCGTGCAGGTGTGTGGTGTGTGTGTGTTCGAAGAACAGAAACAGAGGGAGAGAGTTGGGAGAATTGGACGGTGTTTTGTGTGTGTTGTGTTAATTGATGGGTGAGGAGTGACTAGAGAGTGGAAGAGAGCTAGGGAGGAGGCAGAGAGGTGCAGTGTGTGGGTGAGTTATGAGCCACGGGGAAAATCAGGGAAAACAGAGTGAACAGAGAGATCGTGGTGGTGGTTGTGCTGTGTGTTGGCCTAATTCAAGTTGAGAGGAGACTCAGAAGGTTGTAGGGGACTTAGCGGACACCGTGGTGTGCGGCGGTTCGAACGGCGGAGGACGAATCGAAGGTAAGCCTCAAATCCTCTGTTTTTCCGTTTTGCTCAGTTTGAAAGTCGTGGACTTAGGGAGTGAATCGACGGTTTTGGTGAGTTGGGTAAGACTCTGTGAGGTTCTAGGAAGGGTTTAAGGTAGCCACCGTGACGGGGGGTGACCTGGGTGGCCGGAGAAGTGAACAGGGGAGGTGTTCGGGTTTCTGTTCGAGCTTGAGTCGACAAGTTTTAGGTTGAGTCGAGGTGTTTGGAGTAGGGGAATGGATAGCTTAGGACGGGACGAATAGGATGGTGAAGAAAGGAGTTGTTTTGGTGCAGGTACGGCGGTGAACCGTCCTCACCGGTTCGAATTGCAGAGGCCGGTTCGACCGGGGCGACTCGAGGTAGACGATGGTACTGTAGCTGGAGCATGAGGGCCACAAGCAGCCACTTTGGGCGGCGCGTGCGGCAGCGGCTGGGAAAACGGTCAACATGGTTTTTGGTCTAGGTGTTGTGACGAGTCTAATGGACTTGGTTTCGGGTTGTTCGGACGTCGTTTGAGGATAGTTCCGCGAGGGTGAAGGTTAAGGGTTCCGGTTCGTTACGTTTAGGATCCAGGGATTTTTGGGGAAATTTAGGTGGACTTTCGTAGTCGTATTAGTAACGTACTTTGGCGGTTGTTGACACGTTCGGGACTTCCCGAGGAAGCTGAGGAACGTACGAGACGTTCGGGACGCGATTGAGGGCTCGGTACTATGAGTGGACCCCTTCTCTAAACTTAAGCATGCATAACTGTTTTTCTATAATTGTTTTATGGTTTTACATGTGATGTCATAATCGTTGAATATGTGATGTTAGTTTTACATAACTGCACGATTTTCGAGGAAATGACGGTATTTGGCACGTTTTACGAGAAATGTAGATTTCTGAGTATAACGCCATGTTTTGGGATTTCAAATGATTAATGATTTTCAATGATTATAAAGGGATTCTGGAACATGATTTCGATGATCAAGGGTTTTCAGTTTTATAATCGGATTTCGGTAACGGGATTTGATTTTAAAGTTGAAAAGTGGATTTCCGGATTTGGGTTCGGAATGACGGTTCTGGATGCCGGAAGGGCATCAGACCGATGATTTCGAATTTGGGTTTGGATGTGGATTTAGAAATGGATTTCAAATGGTTTTGGATTGGATTTGCTGGATTTGGTTATTGGGTTTAAAGACCCGGATTATATGTGACGGGGGACGGGCCCGGATTGGGTTTAAAGACCCGGATTGAGTTTAAAGACTCGGGAGTTTAAAAACTCGGATATATTGATATTTTCCCCCGTAGGCCTATTGAGTTTAAAGACTCGGGAGTTTAAAGACTCGGATATTATTGAGGCTTGGATTGAGTTTAAAGACTCGGGAGTTTAAAGACTCGGATAGATCCAGCAGGTTTGATCGGTTGGTTATGGCTTGGTACTTATGTTTTCCGATACAGTTTTATGGCGCTGATGATATGATTTCTATAACGGTTTTTATAGTGTTTCTGTTTTTATGATGAGGTTTATGTGATTTATAACTATTTTTAGTAACTGGGTTATGCATGTGGTTTCAAAACGGAGGGCTAAAACCCTGGTTTTATTATGAAATGGTTTTTCGGAAAGTATTTTATTATTTATGGTCCACTCACACTTTTCTGGTTTTAAACTGCCCTCCAGGTCGTGGAGCTAGCGCGGGGTTTCGGCGTCGAGCCAGCGTCTGAGGCATAGAAGTTACGAGAGCGACCCCGGAGTGTTTAAATTTTCCCTAGTGCGTGTACTCTTTGTATTGGTTTCCTTCTTTGTATTTAGTACCATGCTCTGTAAATTTTAACTTCGGAATGTTTTATATAGTTTCTCCTGCGTCTGATCGTGTTACTTTAGCGGTTACTTTTGTTTGTGTCAGGGTGTCAGACGGGAGCAGGATTTACCTCGGTTTTCGGGGTGAAACCGAGGTGGGTCCTAACAATTGGTATCAGAGCATAGGTTTGTCGAGTTTGTTGGGTTTGTTGGTTTGTGAGGTTGTGTTTAGGTTGTTTGACTGTTTCTATGCCTCTTTCAGCGTGCGATTGACGATGCCTCCGAGACGTAGACCCTCTCCACGACCTGAAGACGAAGCAGCTAGAGGGACAGAGAGTGCTACGATTGAGCGAGCCCAGCGGCTCGGGGCTACTTCTTTTGGTGGCAGGACAGATCCTGAGGAAGCTTAGAGGTGGATTACGAGACTTGAACGGATCTTTGCAGTGATGCATTGCCCACCGGAGGAGCGAGTGTTACTGGTTACGTTCTTACTAGATGGTGCGTCGTACGAGTGGTGGTATACCCTCGAGTTGTCTGGATGGGACGCCCACACTGTGACTTGGGAGACGTTTCGGGAGAGATTCTTAGATCAGTATTACCCTCGTTCTTTTCGAGATGCCAAAGAGGCTGAGTTTCTGCAGCTACAACAGGGGAATCTGAGTGTGGCTGAGTACGAACAGAAGTTTCAGATGTTGTCTCATTTTGCTCCTGCGTTTGTGGCCATTAAAGCCGAGAAGTGCCATAGGTTTGAGTTGGGTCTGCGAGGTGAGATTCGAGCCATAGTGACGGCTGGATCGTTTACTACCCTCCGAGAGTTGTCGGACACTGCGGTGAGGGTTAAGGCTAGTTTGCCAGTACGACGTGGGGAATCATCTTTTTCTGGAGCTTCGAGTCAGAGAACACCGAAGAGAGGTAACTTTAGTGGAGCGTCGTCGTTAGGCGATGATCGTTTCGGTAGACCTGGTAGTTTCCAGAGTTCAGGATTCCGTGGTTACCGAGCACAACCAACTCCACAAGCTAGTGCGACGTCTGTTGCGTCCACCGGGAGACCGAGTGGTGGACCTGGTCGGGATGTTTGTTTCTATTGTGGGGAGCGAGGTCATTTCCGACGTGAGTGTCCACTGTTGCCATATGAAGGTGGTGTAGGCCGAGGAGCGGCAGAGCCCGGACAGAGTACAACGTCAGGGACATCAGGCACTAGAGGAGGTGGTGGTGCCACGAGTAGTTCGAGGGGACGTGGTAGAGCGTCAGGATCTCAGGTGCTCAGTTTGAAAGTCGTGGACTTAGGGAGTGAATCGACGGTTTTGGTGAGTTGGGTAAGACTCCGTGAGGTTCTAGGAAGGGCTTAAGGTAGTCACCGTGACGGGGGGTGACCTGGGTCGCCGGAGAAGAGAACATGGGAGGTGTTCGGGTTTCTGTTCGAGCTTGAGTCGGCAGGTTTTAGGTTGAGTCGAGGTGTTTGGAGTAAGGGAATGGATAGCTTAGGATGGGACGAAGAGGATGGTGAAGAAAGGAGGTGTTTTGGTGCAGGTACGGCGGTGAACCGTCTTCGCCGGTTCGAATTGCAGAGGCCGGTTCGACTGGGTCGACTCGAGGTAGACGATGGTACTGTAGCTGACGCATGAGGGCCACAAGCAGCCACTTTGGTCGGCGCGTGCGGCGGCGGCTGGGAAAACGGTCAACATGGTTTTTGGTCTAGGTGTTGTGACGAGTCTAATGGACTTGGTTTCGGGTTGTTCGGACGTCGTTTGAGGATAGTTCCACGAGGGTGAAGGTTAAGGGTTCCAGTTCGTTACGTTTAGGATCCGGGGATTTTTGGGGAAATTTAGGTGGACTTTCGTAGTCGTGTTAGTAACGTACTTTGGCGGTTGTTGACAGGTTCGGGGCTTCCCGAGGAAGCTGAGGAACGTACGAGACGTTCGGGACGCGATTGAGGGCTCGGTACTATGAGTGGACCCCTTCTCCAAACTTAAGCATGCATAACTGTTTTTCTATAATTATTTTATGGTTTTACATGTGATGTCATAATCGTTGAATATGTGATGTTAGTTTTACATAACTACACGGTTTTCGAGGAAATGACGGTATTTGGCACGTTTTACGAGAAATGTGGATTTCTGAGTATAATGCCATGTTTTGGCGATTTCAAATGATTAATGATTTTCAATGATTATAAAGGGATTCTGGAACGTGATTTCGATGATCAAGGGTTTTCGGTTTTATAATCGGATTTCGGTAACGGGATTTGAATTTAAAGTTGAAAAGTGGATTTCCGGATTTGGGTTCGGAATGACGGTTCTGGATGCCGGAAGGGCATCAGACCGGTGATTTCGAATTTGAGTTTGGATGTGGATTTAGAAATGGATTTCAAATGGTTTTGGATTGGATTTACTGTATCTGGTTATTGGGTTTAAAGACCGGGATTATATTTGACGGGGGACGGGCCCGGATTAGGTTTAAAGACCCGGATTGAGTTTAAAGAATTGTGAGTTTAAAGACTCGGATATATTGATTGTAACGACCCGTCCCGAATTTCGGGATTTGATTAGTGATTAATCATGATTAGTGGGATTGATCGGTGATTAGTTGCTCGAAATCGGACAAAATGTGCAAAATGACCGTTTTGCCCTTGGTTCGTGGGTAAAACGTTGACTTTTTGATCGGGCGGTCAAACGGACTTTGACCGATGACCGTGACGTAGTTCGAGACGTCACGAGTTCATAGGCAGGCGGCACGTTCGATTCCGACATTCGAGGAGAAAGTTATGACTATCGGAAGTTCAGGGGTATTACCGTAATTTGGACATTTGGGGGCAGAAATGTTGACTTTTCGTCTGATAACTAATTTTCAATTGACTCAAGGACCGTTGGGTAGGTCTCGACGTCCTGAGTCCATAGACAGGTGGCACTCCGAAATCGGACTTCGTACGAGGAAGTTATGGTCAGAAGCGTGAAATCGGGAGGTTCGTGTCTCGGTTTTCGTGTCGAATATTTTATTCTGAAATTTCTAATTGGAGGACACCTGGGGAGTGACAAGTGTCACTCACCCATTGGTTCGATTGGATCAAGCTCCACTAAGCATTTAAATAGGATTTAGTCTGCTTTTGATCTCAGCCCTTCATCTCAAAACCCTCAGATTGCATCTCAGCCCTTGATCTCATTTTTGAGATTCAATCTGGGCCGTCCATCATTTCCCTCCATTTCTATATATATTTCCTTACCCGACACCCACGTACTGCCCATTCCATACCATCACACCATATTGCACCTGACCCTTACTCTGTGTGCCACTGGGCTGGACGAGTGAGGCGGCAGACGGCAGTGACCACGGCGGAGGACGGCGGCGAGGTGAGCTGTTTTCAAAACCCGAAACTGTTTTAAAAACTCAGGATTTGGAAGCTTGATTCCAGCGTGTGTTGTCGAGTTCTAATGACCCTAATCGACTCTCTGGATTAGTAGGAAACCTTGGGACGTGTCTGCGTGGCCAGTGGTGACCTGAACGGTGGTTAAGCGGCGGCGGGAACCCAGAGTCTGTTCATCGAGGTAGGCCTTCGATCCCGTCTGTATTTGTCAATTTTGATTCCATAGAACTGTTGTTAGGATTGAGACGAGCATGTAGGAACAAACTAGAACGAAAATGATTGAGAAATTAGGAAATGGTGACCGGGTCATGATCGTGGGTCTGATCGACCCGAGTTGCAGAAATACGGGTCAACCCGTCTGAGGACAGAGGTGATGACGTGGCACCCTGTCAGATTGTCAGGTGACGTGGACCAATCGTGAGCCGACACGTGTCACATGTCAGTGCACAGTCAGCACTGACATGTCAGTGACGTGGCCCAATCTAGGACTGCCACGTGTCACTAACATGTCAGTGACGTGGACCAGTGCCGTTCTGACACGTGGCACATGTCATATCTGACACGTGGCCTGACAGATCAGCGAGGTGGACCAATCGGATGTTGACACGTGGCACCTGTCAGAGTCTGACACGTCAGACCTGACAGCTGTCAGATGACGTCAGCAGGAACTGTTCCTGCGTTGACCGACGCGTTGACCGGCGCGTGGGGGCACGTGTGAACAGTAATTTTGGTGGGACCACCACCATTCATTAGGTTTCGACGATCCGGATCCAATGGCGGTGGTTTCGGGTCGATCGGAGATCATTAAGTTGGTCAAAATGAGGTTTATTGCCTTGGGAAGCGCGTTCGGGCGACTTTTTCGGACCAGTTTCGGTCTAGGGTTTCATGGTTAAATGTTAGGGGTTTGTATTGACCTTTACGTATACTTTGGATATGACAGGGATTGTACAATTGTACCAGAACGAGGGTATACGTTCGGTTTTCAGCAGGATTGTACTGTGAGTGGGCCATTTTCTTAAACCCTTGCGTGCATAAATGATTTCTGGTTTATTATATTTAATCACATGTTAAAATCAAATAACGGTTTTGATGATATGGAAATTATGGTTATGATATGTTTCACGGTATTTTTGCTTGAGACCCGTCTGATGAACTTTAAAGGATTGGTTTGGGATTTTATCCATATATATATATATATGCTTTGCATGTGGATATCAGTAAAATGTATTTGGTACTGCACTGTATAGATCCTTCCATATTATATTGTCTCCTCCGGTGAGGTACCCCGGAGAGGTCACGGACGTCTAGTACGTCCAACGTCTATGACGCTAAGCATCAGGTGATGCTGTACCCGAGCAGGGTTCGGGGATTTAACTCGGAAATTGAGACCCGAGTGGCACGCGTAGCTTTATGATTGTGACCTTATTAGGCGTCAGGAACGTCAAACATCAGGTGATGTCGGGATGGGGATGTATAGTGCAGCAACTAAAATTATACTTATGGTTTTATTACATGCCTTATGGTTCATATTATATGGTTTATGATTTTAAATAATGATGCATGCATGTTTGGAAAACGGAGGGGTAAATTATATGTTTTACTTATCAAATGATTTTATAAACTTGAGTTTCGGTCCACTCACCCTTATTGTTTTTGGTAACCCCTCCAGGTCGTGATACTGAGGTAGAGGAGGAAACTGAGGCTGAGGCATAGATCTACTTCTGCGTACCTGAACTCCTGTTGGGAAGTTTGTCCGCAGGTTTTATTTTAGAGTCATGCTCGCAACTTGTAATTATGGATTTCATCCCTTGTCAGACATCTGTTTAATTCGGATTTGATGTATGACTTTAATTTGGTTATTTATGTATTTGATGTTTTGAGGTTAAAATTGGTATGAATTATTGGGTGTCAGACGGGAGCAGGGCACGTCCCCTTGTGGTCCCTGAGGGATCGGGGCGGGTCCTGTCATTGATATTTTCCCCCGTAGGTCTATTGAGTTTAAAGACTCGGGAGTTTAAAGACTCGGATATTATTGAGGCCTGGATTGAGTTTAAAGACTCGGAAGTTTAAAGACTCAGATAGATCCAGCAGGTTTGATCGGTTGGTTATGACTTGGTACTTATGTTTTCCGATACAGTTTTATGGCGCTGATGATATGATTTCTATAACGGTTTTTATAGTGTTTCTGTTTTTATGATGAGGTTTATGTGATTTATAACTATTTTTAGTAACTGGGTTATGCATGTGGTTTCAAAACGGAGGGCTAAAACCCTGGTTTTATTATGAAATGGTTTTCGAAAAGTATTTTATTATTTATGGTCCACTCACACTTTTCTGGTTTTAAACTGCCCTCCAGGTCGTGGAGCTAGCGGGGGGTTTCGGTGTCGAGGCTGCGTCTGAGGCATAGAAGTTACGAGAGCGACCCCGGAGTGTTTAAATCTTCCCTAGTGTGTGTACTCTTTGTATTGGTTTCCTTCTTTGTATTTAGTACCATGCTCTGTAAATTTTAACTTCGGAATGTTTTATATAGTTTCTCCTGCGTCTGACCGTGTTACTTTAGCGGTTACTTTTGTTTGTGTCGGGGTGTCAGACGGGAGCAGGATTTACCTCGATTTTCGGGGTGAAACCGGGGTAGGTCCTGACAACGGTGGCCATAGCGATGGCCACGGCGGAGGAAAACCCGAAAACGTAAATAAGTTGTTTTGAATTTTGGACTACGAGTTTTAGGGGTTTTTCGTTTTGTTCTAAAGGTGGGGTTATGTTTCTGGTGATCTTAGGGGAAGTTTTGGATTGGTTTCGAGGGCTGGGATGGCCTGAATTGACGGCGAAAAACACTTGCAGGTGGCCAGTTCGTTCTTCAATCTTAGAGGTACGTTTTCGACTTGGTTTTGTGAGTTTGAAAGCTTAAATCGATAGGGAATGTTGTTAGGAACCTTTAGGAATCAAAATGGAATAAAAATGGATCAAAATGAGTGAAATGGAGCCCTGGACCGGTCCAGATCGATCCGGTCCGGTTCAGACCAATGAACCCGGTCGGTTGGAGGTAGGAGTGTCTGGCGCGTGGGCTCACGCGCAGTCCCTTTGGCCGGCGCGTGGGGGTGCGTGAAGGGTCTTTTGGGGATGACTTCAACATGTGAATTAATCTATTCGATGTAACGAACATTTTGGGACTAGTTTCGTGTCGATCAGACACCGTCTCGATATTGTTCGGGACGTCCGAAAGTTTAGGATCGAGTTTTAAAATAGTTAAAAATTTGTGAAAATTACTGGGCTTCAATGAGAGGTTACTAAGGTAGTTAGTAACCCTCTAGATTGATTTGGACAGGTTTGGGAGTCCTGGTGATGGTGATTAGCCCGGAGATGCTTACGACCCGCAAATCGAGGCGGCAGCTTAGCACGGTCTATGAGTGGACCTTGATTTCTAAACTGTGATGCATGCATAAATGTTTTATATGGTTTATAGATGTGATTCTATGATGATGATTTGGATGTTAGTGATTTATATGATTTCATGCATTTCGAGGCGATTTACGTGTTTGCACGTAAATCGAGGTTTACGGTTTTGTACTGATTATCCGTGCTTATGGTTTTAGAAATGGTTTAATGAAATAGTTTTGGTTTTGAAAAGGTAACTCCGGCATGAGACCCATTTGTTTTGAAACCCTCGGACTCGAAGTCCCTTTAAGTCACGTTATCGGGCCAAGGGCCCAATTGGTTCTTGAATTGATTTCGGATTTGAAAATATGGAATCGGGCACGAGGCCCATTTGATTTACGAACTCTCGGACTTGATGTCCATTTGATTTAACAAGGCATCGGGCTCGAGACCCAGTTGGTTTAAGTATCGGGCTCGAGACCCAGTTGGTTTACGTATCGGGCTCGAGGCCCAGTTGATTTGCATATCGAGCACGAGGCCCATTTGGTTTACAATATCAGGCACAAGGCCCATTTGGTTTACAAGTCGGGCACCAGGCCCATTTGGTTTACGATATCGGGCACCAGGCCCATTTGGTTTAAGAATCGGGCACCAGGCCTAGTTGGTATATGAAATCGGGCTTAGGACCCAGTTATGATTTACGATTGTGATGTCAGGTTGGGGACCCATAAATGGATTTCTGGTTCATGACGATTTATGGGGACTGGGCATGAACCTTTGAAAGGTTTTAAGAATGATTTCAAACAGTTTTTCATATACCATCCTTATATGTTTATGGATTGTCTCCTCCGGGGAGGGTCGTTGGCCTGGGTGGACTCCGGAGTAGTCACGGAGCACTAACTGAGTGGAGTCGCCCCCGTTGGGTTCCTTACTCTCAAGAAGGCTATTATGGTTTATAGCCCCCAGGGAGGGTCATTGATCTGGGTGGACCCTGAGGAGACTTGGGATTTGAGACCCCGGGTAGCACGCGCGTAGCTCTAGATACCATGACAGGATTGGTTATATGATATTGATAAACATGATTTCTTGGTTTTACGAATTTGTGTTTTATGAATGATAAATGGATTTGGGCTGAGATCCCATATTTGTTTACTATGCTATGGATTTGAGTAAATGGTTTTGGGCAGGGGCCCGTGTGACTTGAATTTACGGATCTTGGGGCTGAGACTCTAAATACAGTTGTTTAAACATATGTGGTTTGATAAATGGTTTTCTTATGCATGCATGCTTTTTAGTGAAGGGCATAAAGGTCTTTTACAAAATATGTTTTTATGAACTCTTTTATTTTAGTCCACTCACAGTCTTTTCTGTTTTTCAATTCCCTTCAGGTTGATTACGGATGCAGACTGTAGCAGAGACCGAGACATCACACTCTTCCACCGGATCCTGATATGCTCTGGTAGCCAGTCGGGCTAAAGGTTCGAATTTTCCCTGGTCTGTCACTTCGTGTCAGACGGGATCATGACACATCCCTTGTTAATCCCGGGGGGATTGGGATGGGTTGTGACAGTAGAAGATACCATGGACGTGACAATGGATATAATTGAGATTGTTTGATTGCCCATCTGCTTTAATCTTTTCTTTCTTAGTTTGATTGTGTTTGATTTGAGTTTCTTCAGGGTTAATTTAGTGAGGTAGCAGATGATTGTCATATTGTAATGTAGTATTTCATTGAAAACAATGCATATGCTTTACAGCTGCCAATAGTTTGGAGCAAAATTTCCATGCAAAAATCTCTTAATTAGTTTGGTAATTTGTTAGTTGAGTGTAGTTTATCAGCGTGTTGAACTGGTTGTTGATTCTGAACTCTGATTTTGGATATTAAAGCTATTACCCTCTTTTTTTTTTGCCCTTTTTACCTGCAGGTATTGGCAAAGTCCTCAAAGATGATTCCAGGTGAGATATTTATGAGTTTGTTAGTTTTTTCTTATCTTAATCTCAATAATGTAGTCAGCATTTGATTTTAAAATTATGTATTGAGCTCAACTCCAATGGTGGTAGATTGTTTGTGCTTTGATGTATAAAGGGAGTAGTTGACGGTTATGTTAAGTATCATGTTGGAGGGTGTTGTGCACATTGAAATTTCAATTTTTTCCTTTTTCTTCTTAAAGTGATGTTTTCTGCATTGTGGCTTCTTCGTTTTCATGTGTGGTCAAAAAACAAATAGCAATTAACATTTGAAGAGGCTTTCAGAGTTTGTTTGGTATGTGTTTTCATGAACTTGAAAAGAACGAAATAACCTTTATATTAATTTCAATTTTCTTTTTATGTGCTTAATAAATTCACTATTTGGTCTTTGTAGTTGCTTTTCGAGTCCTGTTTGTCACTTAACCTTGATTTATTATGTGATTTTTTCTTCTGCCACTATAGCAATTTGAGTCCTGTTTGTCATTTAACCGTTTATTGTTTTTATGTGGTTAAGGAGATTGAAGGCTTCAGATGTGGACAAGTATCTATGTGAAGTTTAGTTTTCAATTTTCATTCTATTGGTTGCCCTTAGTTTCAACAATTTTGATTGATTGATACAAGTTCATTTGATGAACAATGAACGGAGACGACAATTGTTGTTTTGGATATTTTTGTCATATTTCTCATGAACCTCTCGCTACTTTTGTTTGTGAATTATAGTAATTTCAGTTCCAATTGGAAGGTGTTATTAGGTTAATTTATATTCGCAGAAAAAGCATATTTTTGTTATGCATTACATCTGTTGAAAGGGAAATTTATGTTCTTAGCCTCTCACCTATATTATATTTGTGTATAAGATAGTGTATTTTTAACAATTGCATTATGGGTTCCTAAGTTGACATTCACATTTGAGTTCTGATCTAAAATTCCTATTAACTTTCTTCTCACAATGATGGGAGGCCAACAATTGAGCCATCAATTTGTCCGTCCTTCATTTTAGTGGTTAATATATTTTCCCAGTTAAGAATCCAGTTCCAGAGTTTCCTCTGTCTGAAGTTGTAGGTGATACATTATGTGTCATTTTATTTTTTTATCTGATTTCATTATAACAGTTGTTTATTTACAATTTCTCTATGATGTTGGATATGAAATTGTTAAAATTATTGAATGATATGTTGATGCTATCTATTATGGAAATTTATATTATACTATTTTGAAAATTATTTTTTGACTCGCAGCGCTACATTTCTAGTCTATACTAAAACAGAAGTGGGAAAATCATTTTAGATCTACAATGATTTTCCACTTCTGCCTTTTTTTTTCCTTTTCCTTTATATTTTTTTTTCTTTTCCTTTATACATATTTAAAAAAAAAAAATCTGCCATTCCTTTTCCTTTATACAAATCAAAATCTTTTTTTTCCTTTATTATTTTTTTAATTTTTTTTCCTTTATACATATCAAAAAATTATAAAAGAACCCAGAATCGCAATACACTGGTGTACCAACACCCATATCACAGCCGATTGCGGACACTTCCCTATCTGCTAATAATGCACAACTCCACGATATAAAAGAATGAGTGGCTCCAGGATCTATCAAAATACGTACATCATGGTCTTATATAGTGAGTGTACCTATCACCACTTCTGAGGTGGCTTTGGTCTCCTGCTGGGTAACCACGAATACCTGAGCCTGTGGTCCAGAAGATCGAACACGTCTTCATGATCCTCGGAATCCACCTCTAGCTCCTCTAAATCCTCTGCCGCCCGTCGCATTTGAAGTCGTAGCTACACTCGGTCCTGCTCAGCTGCACCCCGACCAATACCGCTACCACCAGACACCCGTGGGCACTCCCTCCTAAAGTGGCCAGGCGCTCCGCATGAATAACAAGTTAACGTCCTCGGTCTGCTGGTAGACCCCACTGATGTACCGCTCGACTAAGGAGTCAGCTGTGATATGAAGCCAAATCTTTACGTACCACCATATCCGACAAATCGACCACTACCAGATGATGACGATGCTCCCCCAAAACTGCCTCTTTTCGGAACCCCCTGGCCCGAAGATCCATAATACGAACTTTCCCAGCGTCGTCCACCAACAGGAAACTGTTGCTGTGCACGCAAACTGGGCTTAACTCGCACCGCCGCATTAGTCAACTCCCTTAATGTAGCGTAAGATCCTGTCGTCACAATGGCATGAATCTCACCTCGCAGGCCAAACTCAAACCTGCGGCATTTATCAGTCTCGGTGCTCACGAATGTAGAAGTAAAGCAGGATAACATCTGAAAACTCTGCTCATACTCTGCTATCGACATACTTACTTATTGGAGCTGTACGAACTCAGTCTCCATGGAATGAGCGGGGGTAATACTGATCTAGAAAGCGCTCTCGAAAGATCTCCCAAGTCATGGTCCGGACATCTCCAGTGTATACCACCACTGGTACGCGCCACCGTCTAACAAAAAGGTAGCTAATAAGACTCGATCCTCAGGGGGACATCGCAGGACTGCGAAGATCCGCTCGATACGAGTAATCCACTAGTGGGCTTCCTCAGGGTCTGCCCCACCACTAAACGTAGTAGCCCCCAAGCGTTGGGCTCTCTCAATACTGGCACTCTCCACATCTCGAACAAGATCGTCATCAGACCGTGCACGGAGCTCTCATCTCGGAGGCATATCTGTCTGTAAAAGGCGTAAATTAGTATGACAACTTAAGCATGTCAATGTACAATGTACAGACCACTACCCTAATGCTCTAATACCAATCTGACAGGACCCATCCCAATCCCCTTGGATTATCGAAGGATGTGCCCTGCTCCCGTATGACAAACAACTCAAAATACCGAAAATGACCATTTTTTTTAAAGAACAATTAAAACTACAACATTGTCAGACCAAGTATCTATACATAACCGTTGAGACAAAAGGTCAACAACTCAACGGTATTACAGAGCATAAATGTCAGTACAATAAAAGTACCAAATCCTACCCCGAAAGATATTCAGATGCGCAACGGTACTCTTTATGCCTCAGCCCCTGTCTCTGTACCACGACTTGGAGGGTCAATAAAACAGTCAAATTGTGAGTGGACAAAAATAAACATTTTCAAAATACGATTTAAGAAACAATCACAGTTTTCTCTTCCATTTTATAAACATGCATGCATAGAAAAGAAATGTATGAAAGTATTTCAAATCATGTATAAATATTTATATCTGAACACACACATATCAGTAAAACACAGTATAACCAATCCTCAATATCCGCAATATCCATAACAAGTAACTACCACGATTTCAAATGCTACGAGTACAACTCGGGGTCTCATCTCCGAGTACATCCCTAGAATCTAAGACGTCCGAGGTGATATCATAATAAAGTGTCTCCTTAGGATCTACGACGTCCGGGGTGATATCATAATCTCACACTGATGAAACTGAGACTCTGCTCGGAGCTACTCATCACAGACAGTGTACCGTGACTACTCTAGAATCCTCGACGTTTGGAGGAGACAATCCAATTCACAGAGGATGGTATATGTGGAACAGTCACCAAATCCAATAAAAAATCATTTTAAAACCATTTATGTCTCAAAACGAGTCAAAACATTGTTCAATTGGGCTTATGCCCGAGACATAACTTCCACAAGCCTTTTCCACAAAACCATCAGAAAATAGTGTCCATAACTCATTTATAAATCCCGATTTATCCAAATCGATCCTACCAAATAAGTTATTCAAATCACCTCAAATCACAGTCATTTTTTCAAATTCCCGTTTGACTCTAAATCTATGTCAAAACTGTAATCTACTTGGATTTCAAGCCCAACATACCATTTTCATGCAAATCCGTAAAATCGTTCATAAACCGATAATTTAATCCATAACATCATCAAGTAAGGATATCAAATCAAATCATGTAATAAAGCATTTAAAACATTTATGAATGCATTTCAGTTATAAAACAAAAATCCACTCACACACTGTCTAAGTTGCCCTCTCGATATCTGCGCCGTAAATCACACTGAAGCTAGTCCAATTCTCCGGGCCTGTCCAAATCACACCCGAGGGTCACTAACATTTTATTCAAGTTCATACGATAAACCCTCAAAAAGCCGGTAATGGAAATGTGTCCTCAATACGCTTTCTGAGGCCAAAAACCTCTAAACGACCTATCAAACTATCTCCAATCAACCTGAAACCACCACTATTAGATTCAGATCGTCGAAACCTTTCGAACAGGACTAATTTGATCTCGAGATTTGTGTCCACGCACCCACATGCGCTGATCAAAGTTCGGCCAACGTTGGTCGTCGCCGATTAACGACGATTTACGACGGTCTTTGGCAGTCAACGCCAGTCAACGACGGTCAACGCTGATGTCAGCCTGACATCTGATAAGTCTGATAACCTCTGACAGATTTCCATATCAGCTACCACGTCAACTCTGACATCTTCGACACCCTGCCACGTGGCACTACGCCATTGGTCCATGTGGTATGACAAGATGACGTGGACTGCCACGTCACTCTGGAACTCTGTGACATGTTGCCACGTGGCACCAACCCACTAGCCCACATGGTCTAACATGTCTGATGGGGCATTGCCACGTCACTATTGACTAGACCTGATATTCTGACACATGGCATCACCTGATTTGCCACATGGACTAACAACGATGTCGTGGGCTGCCACGTCATCATCTCCTACCTTCAGACTAGTCAACCCGCGACCTTGTAACGGGTCAACCGACCTGTGACCCTGACCCGGCTGTATCTCAACCATCCGGCCACCGTTTTCCTCCATTCTTTGCTTAATCTACTCATCTATTTCCCAGAAAGGGATCTACGATCTCAAAAACATGAAACAAGGGCTGAAATTACCTGCTCGGACTTGATCTTCCATGACCAGTTTTCGAACTTGAAGCCGAGACGATTCCAGCTGCCTTCCTTCACGCTTTTGGTCCCTGTGGACTCGTACAATCCCATAGAATCAGTCTCAATCATCAAAACTTCCTCACTACCCATCCAAATCCAAATTCGAAATTCAAGCCAAACCGGGTTTCGGGTTTACTTGATTCCTGGGTTCCTCAGTGCTCCTCCATGCCACTACCGTCGTCCACCGTCGCCATCAGTCTCTCTCTCTCACTTTGTCTCTCTGAGGTGCACGAGAAGGATGAAGGATTGTGGTTGTGGGTGGGTTTGTGGCTTTTAGGAAATGAAGAAAGAAAGAAATGGAGATGCATAACCCATTAAGATTATCTTACAACACCGAACCCTTGTCGACATGACCAAAAGGGGCAAGCTTTGCTACATACCCTATCACATGTTTTTCCTTTTCATCATCAAATCTTCCACTGCCATTGTTACCTGTTAGAAATCCATTGCAATTTCTCATTCCGTCTTTTACGGCCTTGGGGTCTATTGAGTTGGTAACCAAAATCAAGGCATCAAAATTCAAATGGCCTCAAAAGGAGTTGAGCTTTTGAAAGTTGTTCTCAGGAGGAATTCCTGCGAGCAGAATCCGCCTTCTTGTTTTGATTTCTAATATAACCTTCCACATTTTCCTATTCTCATTGCGAGTAGTGTGGACATAATCAAATATTTCAAGGCCATGAAACTCAACAAGGATTTTCCTCATGCCCTAAGCAAACATAATTTTTTGTGATCCATAAATCTTCTCAAATAGTTGGTGACTTATCCCCAGCATGCTTTTTTCTTTTGTCCAGGAATCAACTCCAACATTCGACGGTTGTTTGATCTGTTCACACTTGTACGCCCTTCATGTTCCACCATAATTTTGACAACGCTTTCATGTTTTTCATCGGATATCTCCCCATTGTTAAGATTGTAAAAGGTTTCTGAACTCTTCTTTCCACGCAAGAAGCATGGTAACTCAAGGAATGAGGTCCAACACTGTGCCTTCAGCATGAGCATGAGAATACAACCGGCATGGGGATCTGAACAAGATAAACAAATTGAAGCTCGTCAATCGGGGCCTCTCGTGCCAGAACTTCCAAGAGGATATAACAGAGCATTAAGATACATAATTTACAGATATTTTGAAAGAAAAGAAGAAGAAAAAACAATTACGTAGCTTACTAGCAACATAACGTATGTGAACTCACCTCCATCACCTATCTTTACTAAAGCCAAAGCCAAAGCCAAATTCCAATTCTTAACTGTTGTAACAAATCTTGTGTTTCATCAATCCTCTCTCAGGACACCTGAGAATCAGCAGACGACCAAAATTAGCTACAATTCAAGAGTCCTAATTTTTTTGTTTCTCCCAAGCAGCAATTTTGAGTTGCAATCAATTACAACTAATTTTGTACACAAAACTGATCAACAAAAGCTCTATCATATCATGAGATGTGAAAAACTGGCAAACCTTGCTAATTTAGATACTCCTAGTCTCCTAGTGCTAGCACCTGGCGTCCATGACCTCAACTGTGTCAATTGTGTCCAAGTCCAGGTGATTCCCAAGCTCATCTAATGGTAGTAAATCCAGGTCCAGAACATATAAATACTGTGCACAATTAACAACTTCCCTGCAACGATCATCCCCTCTCTAGACACACTCATAAACTCCTCATTCAATTTCCTAACCAATGAAACCAGCACTAAATTTCATCCCTCCTCCATTTTCGCCCTCTTGCTGCCTATCGTCCCCGCGATCGCTTGGGTTCTATTCAACATTCTGCAACCAGCCCTCAGCCAAAATAATTGTATGCAGAGCAAATGAGTGATTGTTGGGTTGGGGATTGGTGGGTTGACTGCGTCTGGGTTCATCTCCACGCCTCTTGGTTGGCTGTGGCTGGGGCTTGGTGGGTCGGCCATGAATTTGATGGCAATGACTCTACGGGAATCGGAAGATGGGATTCTCAGAGAGGCTGAAGAGAAATCGATACGGGATGGGGAAGATTGGGTTTGTTTTAATTTTTTTAAAAAGAATTTTAATAGGAAATATAATAAAATAAAGAAAATGTCCTAAATACCCTTGTTAGTTTTAAAATATGACTGTCATTAACCGTGTTACTAACATTAACGGACGGATAGTGTAACGGTATTGATGGTGTTACCGTTCTTAATGCACATTGAGGTAAATTTACGTCTCTAGTGTATTTTGAGACAAACTAGCTTGTTTCTGGTGCACTTAGCCTAATAAACTTTTTAAAAACCAAACTGTATTAAATAGCTAAAACTTTAAAGTTTAAATTTAAATATGAGTGATATCCGTATCGATTCAAACCGAACTCACACCTAATTACAAGTATGGTCATTTTGTCCAAAGAAACAAGAAGTCCCAACTGAGAGAATAAATTAATATAATTAGAACCGCATCTAGAGCACTCCAATTACCAAAGCCCATTCAATTACCGTTAATTCTGTCCAGAATACGAATAACGTATATGCAAGTGTCTCCGGTATGAATGAATCAATTGTTTTCTCTTCAGTTCCTCGTGCTTTCATCTACCCTTTACAATGCCATCTCCTTCCTCTGTTGACCGTGGCCCCTCATTGGGCGAGTTTGGGAGGCTTGTTGACTGAATTGTGGTAGTGTTTGATGAAATGGCGAAGAGAGGACGTTGTCACTTGATTAGGTTTTGGTTGATGGAGATTTTCACCATGGGTATGCTGGTACTAATCCCACGTAAATCTTCCCAGAAGAATCCTTGTGCTTGTTTTGCTGGTGCTATTTTTCGTCAAGTGGGTTGAAGTTAACTTTCTTCTAATCCAATTTCTTCTTCTGAATTTGGGAATGCCTAATTGTGAGTGAGAGCTGTATGAAGAAGCATATTCCGAATATCAGGATCTCCAGCTGAACAGCAGTGGCTGCAGTCCAAGCTGCTGTGCCTGCCAAGGCCATCGAATGACGGTTCCCGTCTTTTCTCACTTGTCAAAAAATTGTAACATTCAGCATATGGAATGGCTTTGACATGGTGAGAAGCACTTCTCTACTAATTTCTCTTTTGAATGTGCTTTTCCTGGTTGTCTTGGGTCGGGTAGTGCTTCCTTTGTGTACTGCCGTTATTTGCTTGAGACATAAAAAATTGATTTTGATTACAAACTAGAAGAAACTATGTATGCATAAGTTTAATTCCGTACTTGATAAAATCCCATCCGCAACACGTAAAAAAAAACAAAAAAAAAAAAGACAAAAAATAGATAAAAGTAAAAATGAAAACTTAATAACATGCATAAGTTTAATGTGACTGTTTTCCCTTTTCTATTGGGATTGTGGTTGTTTTTCTATTTCAGTTATGATTTTGTTTGCTTCCCATTACTATTAAGATTGCAATAATGTTTTGGACACAACGTAAAATTCTAGTATTTTGATACTAGCTGATATGGCATATGGTATGACAATCTATATCACTTGCCCACTGTTGAAGCAGAATTCGTCCTTTAAACTCAAAAGACTCAAGGATCCCTGCAAACAAGCAAAACAGTAAGCTATCGTTCGTTCAATGATCGAGACCCGGGGGGTGTTCGACCAAGAACGCTCCAATGCTTAAGTCAACTTCGAAAGAGAAATCTCAAGAGCTTAAGTAGCGTTGAACAGAATTACCTTTATTGAGAAATGTGTTCCCTTTATATAGGGGGTGAGTGAGATGCTCAATTTCCATAGTTCCGATGTGGGACAAATGCTCCTTGATTTGTGCGCTAACACGTGTTACACAGATCGAGGGTGAGAGGCTTCCACAAGTGGGTGCCTACCTACAAGTGGGTGTACAGGTGCACAACTAGGCAAACTAAACCTCTGCCTCCTCCTCCGGGTCCTCCTCCTCTATTTCCGTGTCAGGGTCTAGAAGGGTCAGTAAAACAAGGGTGAGTGGGCCAAAAATAAAAGTTTAGAAATCAATTTAATAATAAAATAATCATAAGGTTTTAACCCTCCGTTTTCCAAATCTTGCATGCAGTGAAAACATAATATCATAACCATAAAACCACAATAATAATTGAAAGGAGAAACTAACATATCAGTGCACTGTAAAACCCAACCCAAATGATGTCACGGTTCTAAGGCTACGCGTTGCCACTCAGGGTCTCACACCCGAGACTCTCTAGGTACATCAGCTCTCGGTATCCCGGTCACTGCCCGAGGTATATGAACATGCCTTCCTGAGAGTAAGCAGCCCAACGGGGGTCAACTCCACTCAGTCAGAGCCCCGTGACTACTCCAGGGTCCACCCAGGCTAACGACCCTCCTTGGAGGAGACAATATACACAGGTAGGAAAGTACAGTACAATAACAGTATAGTTTACCCTATGTCCCCCGGACATCCCAAACAAAATCCACATATAATCCAGACGGGTCTCATGCCCAAAACATTGTAATCGCATATATAAACAGTTCATAAGACTCATCGAAATCATAAGTGGAAATAGTAAAACAGTTTATGCATGCAAGCCTTTTATAAATCAAACAGCCCACTCACACTCGGTCCTTGCTGCTCAACGATCTCTAAAACCTGTATTTTTATACCTGAGGGTTACTTAAGGACCCTATAACATCAATACCAAGACCCTATAACAGATCCGCCACAAAATCGCATCCTAGGCACTATTCCCGGTGCTTCAAACCCCATTTTGACTAACATAACGATCTCCGATCGACACGAAACCACCTCCATTGGATCCGTATCGTCGAAACCTTGAAAATGGTACCGGCCCCACCAAAATCACTGTTCACACGCGCCCCCACGCGCCTGGTCAACGTGTGGGTCAACGCTGCTACAGTACTGCTGACGTCAGCATGACGTCATCACTGACACTTGTCAGGTGACATGTGGCATGTTCTGATTGGTCCCTGGTCTGACAATATCTGACAGGATGACGTCATCATGACGTCAGAAGTGACGTCAGCATGATGACGTCATCATGCTACAGTACCGGGTCAGACCCGTTTGACTGGAACCGGGTCGCCGTCGACCCACGGCTTGACCCGATTCCACCGTACGATTCCGGCCACCATTTTCGACGGGGTTCATCCCTATAGGGTCGTCTAGGTCTGTTCTATGGTTCTACAATCTCAAAACAGGAAGAAAACTAGGAGAAACTCACCAGTCCGTCGTTGAAACTCACGGTCACAGTCCGATCGTCTTCTCCGGCGATCCACGCCGTCTCAGTCGTCCAAACTGGTCCCAAACAGCTCGTCTCTCACCCTAGGACATTTCTATCACCAAACAATCGATTTCCTAGCATCAACATGGGTTGGTTCGAAACAGGGGAGTAAAAACGGGTTCTCGGGTTTTGGGTCTTACCGCCGCCGTGTCGCCGCCGCAGGCTTCGCCGTCGTCCAGTTACGCTCCTGGGGTCCTCACGGTGCAGACTGGAGCTTCCCCTGCGTCGAGGTGGTGTGGCTGTCACGGTTTGCTTCTTGGACCCGATTCCTCTATGTTTCGGGTCTGAGTTTGCACGGGGTTTTCAGACGGGGAAAACGGGCCGGTGGTCGCCGGTGATGCACGGTGATAATGAGTAGATGATGGTGGTGCTGCTGGTGGTTGGCTGGTGCGATGAGGGGTGCTGGTTCGATCGTCTGGGTTGAGAGAAAATGGAAGAAGAAGCACGGGTTAGGGGGGGCTGAATGTGTTTGTGTGTGTTTGAGAGAAAACAGACAGAGATCGTGCATGAATAAGGAAAAATCAGAATAAATGGAGGGCTGGGATTAGTTTAGGCAGAAATCCAAGGGCTGGGGTTAAATGGAGGGAAAATAAATGAATATAAAATAGGTAAATAGTGTAATGTTGCTTTAATGGAATAGTATGGGCTTGGATGGGTGACACTTGTCACCAATCCACTGGTTTGATTTAAATATTAGTTGGCACGGATTCCCATAATAAATTATTATTTTATTCCGTTGTTCTCGGTTCGTAAATTCCGCTAAAACGCTTCCTTGACCATAACTTCTTCATACGAACTCCGATTTCGGCGTGCCGCCTGTCTACGGATTCGTGACGTCCCGACCTACGTCATAGTCATGTGTCAAAGTCCAAATTGTTTCCCGGGTCAAAAGTCAAAGTTTCCCCCCTTCAGGGGCAAAATAGTCTTTTTACATTAAAATATTATTATTTTCGGTTCGGGTCGTTACACTTTAAGTATTATTGCCAGGGGTAATTTGGTCATTTTGAGAATTATGGGCCACGTGGTAGCTCCACATTCTTCCGGTGATTTTTGGTTCCACAAATACCCCCACATCGCTTAGGAATTCAAGGAATCCTAAGGGATGTAATTTGTATTGTGGTCCCGATAAATTATATATGAGAGTAGGACTCCGCTTGATCTTCAATTTCATTGTACCTGAGAGTCTCTGATGTCGCAGTAAGCTCCACGCTTGTTCGAGAGACTTTTGAATATTTCTTTAATTGTTGAGCTTTACATTTTTGCACATTCGGAGAGCTGTATGAGTCCAATTGTAGCAATTTAAGTGGTGTTAAGCTCTATTTTCAGAGACGGTCATTTCAATATGCGTTAAGGCGCACTTCTGGTGAGACCTAGTAGGCTTGCATTATGGGAGCAAGGTGGCTCGCGTAGTCAAAATCTGTTATGTGGGAAGTATACAGACTTCGAGGGACCTGAAGAATTCAAGTCCTGACCGAGGCGGGGCAGGGGAAGAAATTTGAAGTCCAACCGATGGACAAAATTTCATCCTTTGATCGAGGCGAGGCATGGTTCAACTACAAGACGAGACATGCTGCAAGTATGATGCGAGGTATTCTACATCCAAGGTTTGGTGTGCCACAATGCAAGGCAAGGCAAGGTTGGAGCAGGAGGTGATGCGCTGAATGACATGAGGTGTTCTTCCCAGTGACCATTCACTCGGTACGTGGTGGACAGAAGAGTTCGACACATGGGTAGCAAGGTGCACCATGACCTGTCTAGGTTTTCATCCACAAGAGGCGAGGTACCCTATGACTTGAAGCTAGACATGTTGCAACGTAAGAGGATACGTTCCAAAGTGCATAGTGAGGCAAGGTATCCCATGACGCGAGGCGGAGTGCATGTGGTGCCATAAAGTGAATGAAGCGTCTTGAGGAGTTTTTTGGCTGACAGTGGACCTTCTAGTGACCTGACATTCTAGGTCCTGTTGAGCTCGAAATGGAGTGGCTACAAGGTGGAGCATAAAGACGGATGATCGATCATGCCCCCTGTGAAGCTCCAGATGGTGTAAGCCACTACGTAATTGAAGAAAGAAAGCTTGTAGGTGGACCATGCATATGGTACTTCAAACATAGGAGGGCCTGACACACGAGGATCAAGGCACGACATAATGTAAGGCAAGGCCTAGTTGGAGTTCAAAGTGTTGCACTAGGCATACTTCCAATGACCATGCATGTGGTGTCTGGCATATAGAAGAGCTCGGTGTGTTTACGGACTTGTCATCTTCAAGTGCAGGTGAAGCCAACATCGAAGCTTTTAGAAAAAAAGAGAAGGAGTCTCATCACCTAGTATGAGGCATGTCACAACCCAACATGAGGCCTGTTCTAGCTGTGCAGACACTTACATGATTCCAAAGAGGAAGTTAAACGGTTGGATGTTGAAATCAAAAACTTGAGCGATGGGTGCTTGCTACCCTCACATGCCCCCGTTGTAGCCATGGGCGTCCAATTTTGGGTTTCAGCTAACTTAGCATATGTTTTAGTGTTGCCTTCAAGGAAGGGCTTTTGCTTCTTATTAGAAGGCTTGAAGTGCTTCCAAGAGGAAGACTTTGAGTGCTTCCTGGTGGAAGGCTTTGAGTGCTTCCTAGTGGAAGGCTTTGAGTGCTTCCGGGTGAAAGGCTTTGAAAAGCTTAGGTTGAGATGCATTGCATGGCATAAGCATGGGTCATTTGCAGGGAAAAGTCTTGGTCGCTTCGCATGGCAAAGTCTTGGTTGCTTCGTAGGACGAAGGCTTAGGACCTTCACAAGGCGAAGGCTTAGGACCTTCGCAAGGCGAAGGCTTGGATGCTTCGCAAGGCGAAGGCTTGGATGCTTCGCAAGGCGAAGGCTTGGATGCTTCGCAAGGCGAAGGCTTGGATGCTTCGCAAGGCGAAGGCTTGGATGCTTCGCAAGACGAAGGCTTGGATGCTTCGCAAGACGAAGGCTTAGGTGCTTCGCAAGGCGAAGGCTTAGATGCTTAGCAGGGCAAAGGCTCGGTTTCTTCGCAAGGTGAAGACTTAGGTGCTTCACATGGCGAATGCTTGGATGCTTCGATGATGAAGGCTTGGATGCTTCGCAAGGTGAAGGCTTAGGTGTTTCGCATGGCGAAAGCTTGGATGCTTCGATGATGAAGGCTTGGATGCTTCGCAAGGCAAAGTCTTAGGTGCTTCGCATGGCGAAGGCTTGGATGCTTCGACGATGAAGGCTTGGATGCTTCGCAAGGCGATGTCTTAGGTGCTTCGCATGGCGAAGGCTTGGATGCTTCGCAAGGCGAAGGCTTTGGTGCTTCGCATGGCGAATGCTTTGATGTTTCGCAGGGCGAAGGCTTGGATGCTTCGATGAAGAAGGCTTGGATGCTTCACAAGGCGAAGACTTGGATGCTTCGCATGATGAAGGCTTGAATGCTTCACAAGACGAAGGCTTAGATGCTTCACAAGGCGAAGACTTGAATGCTTCGCTGGACGAAGGCTTGAATGCTTCGCAATACGAAGACTTGAATGCTTCGCAGGGTGAAGACTTTGGATGCTTCACATGGTGAAGGCTTGGGTGCTTTGCATGGAAAAGGCTTAGATGCTTCGCAAGGCGAAGGCTTAGATGCTTCGCAGGGCGAAGGCTGAATGCTTCGCAAGGCGAAGGCTTAAATGCTTCGCATGGCGAAGGCTTGGGTGCTTCGATGCCGAAGGCTTTGATGCTAGAGGGTATAAGTTTTGAAAATTGTACAAACATGTTGGTATGAATTCAGAACAATTTTTCAATCTTATTGATAATTCAAATGCACGATACTTGAATTTAGAAGACAACTTGAAAAGAAAAATTGAAAACTCCATAGACTTCTACATTTCTCTAATTTTGACATGCAGCTAGTTGATGCGGATTACTTTTGAAACTGGCTCATTAGGCTCTTTGTTCTCCATGTGATTTGCAGTCTTCTTCTTGATGTAGTCCGTGCAATGCCCCTCCTTCATGAGATTTTGGAGATATCTTTCGAAAGATATACATATGTTGATATTGTGTCCATAACATTCATGATAGGCGCACCATTTTGGTTTTATCAGCTTTCTCCTGATCTCCATTGACGGGTCCTGGTTTTTTGAACCAAGTCTTGTCCTTGATCTCATTATGAATCTGGTGGACTGGTATTGAAAATTGCATTTTAGGCTTCTCGACGGTTGAGTCATTAGGAGTTTGGTTCGCCTTACACTTGTTGAACCCCCCATGTGAAAATTTGCCACCAACGTTCTCTTTGCGTTGTGGTGACGGTGCAAAGGCTTTCTCGCTGGTCTCGACTTAATCTGGCGCATGTGCAGCACCCTTCTCATCCTCCCAACATGCATCTCGCTCAGCTAAAGAGAGCATCTTGGTGAGACTTTGTGCATTGCCCATGACAATGTCTCCGTAGAGCTGGTTGTCCTGGGGAAGCCCTTGTTTGAACGCCATTGCAGCAACAAGGTCGCTGCAGCCAACAATTCGAGACTTTTCCTCGCAGTACCTCCGAATGTACTGTCGGAGGCTCTCGTTTTCTCTCTTCCGAATGGAGAAGAGATGGTCTTCCTTTACCTCGACCTTACGAAGGTGCGAGTACTCCTTGACGAATGTCAGAGCCAACTCTTCAAAAAAAACGATCGACCTCCGGGGGAGATGATTGAACCACGTCATGGCTTGACCTTGAAGAGAGGCTTGAAACACCTTACACATGAGCGCATCGTTGTGTCTGTGGGGGACCATGACTCTCTGGTAGTAGTCTATGTGCTTCACCGGGTCAAAATTTCCTTTGAAAGGATTGAAGTTTGGCGTCGCGAACCTTTGAGGGAATAGCTCCTCCTCAATATCCCTCACGAATGGTGTGGATAGCTGAATCTGACAACGCAGATCATCCTCTAGATCGCCATCTCGTTGAATTCGAAGGTGCCGGTCCAAAATTTTTTGGATATCATTAGCTTGCAACGCACCTCGCTGAAGTGAAGAGTCATTACGAGTCGATCGTCGGGAACCTCCTCGAGCCCCTCCCCTTGACCTCTGGGGTCGTACAGGGGAGTAAGCTTTATCCTCCCCATCACTGTCATAGGTAGATTGTCTTGGAGTTTTTTGCAGAGTCTGATGTTGCCCCCTGCTCCCATGTGAGCGCTCCACCCATGAAGTTGCCCCGATCCTACTTCTGAGCCGCTCATGTGCCGATGGTCTTGGGCGTTGCGGACTCTTTGCTCGACGAGTGTGACTTTCTTCCCCGGAGTCACTTAGTGAAGTGTCCTGTGACATTTTTTGGCATCAAACTTTTTCCTTCCCCAGACGTCTTGGAACACTCTCTTGCCCTCCACGCGAAGTGGGATGTCTATCTGGTTCTCGGGCTGGTCTTTCTGCCAGAAGTCGCTGCAAGAGCTCTGATTGGAGTTGAACTTGGCTGCTCAACCTTTCAACTTGCTGCGCCAAGTTGTCATGGGGAGGTTGGTGGTGACTCCTTCTTGAGACGTTGTGGCGCCCATCCAAGTAGTCCCGCAAATCCATGCTTGTTGTGGGCTGACCTAGCCTTGATGTTCCTTCCATCAACCGTCTGCCTGCTTGCTGCAAGGTTGAAGTTCCTCCCCCTAGCGCAGGCACTTGGGTTGTTGGAGAAGTAAACGCTCTGAAGCTGAAGGTCGGCATCCTTCCTTGCGTCTCCATGGGGGCTTCTATGGACACTCGACGGGGTCGAGTTGGGCTTTCCTCTAGAGTCTCAGTGCGTGCTTCATTCCTCGTCAGAGCAGTTGAGGCAGAAACACCTTCTCCAACTAAACGAACGGATCGTCGAACCCTGACCATACTTGATCAGCGAATCTTGAATGAAAATTTGTCGAACGATGAACACGTTCAAGATCTTCGAATCAACGTTAAGAATGATGAACGAAGTAAGATGAACGATGAACAATCCCGAGAGCTTCTTCTTGAATATCTTCAAGCTCTCAATGAAAACACCAATTGTTGAAACAAAATTCGTCCTTTAAACTCAAAAGACTGAAGGATCCCTGCAAACAAGCAAAACAGTAAGCTATCGTTCGTTCAATGATCGAGACCCGGGGGGTGTTCGACCAAGAACGCTCCAATGCTTAAGTCAGCTTCGAAAGAGAAATCTCAAGAGCTTAAGTAGCGTTAAACAGAATTACCTTTATTGAGAAATGTGTTCCCTTTATATAGGAGGTGAGTGAGATGCTCAATTTCCATAGTTTCGATGTGGGACAAATGCTCCTTGATTTGTGCGCTAACACGTGTCACACAGATCGAGAGTGAGAGGCTTCCACGTATCATCACGGTTTGGGCCCAATATTTGGGCTATGTAAGCATTGTGGGCTTGAGCCATGTTCGGTGCTTGGGCTTTAAGTATTATTGCCAGGGGCAATTTGGTCATTTTGAGAATTATGGGCCACGTGGTAGCTCCACATTCTTCCGGTGATTTTTGGTTCCACACCCACATCATCTAATTTAATTATTATTATTCATTAAATATTTTTAATTTTATAAAAAAAACTACAAAATTTAAAAGTTAAACCTAGCTAATTAACAATAAAAAAACTCTAACACCAATATAAGGCCCGCCTAGCCCTGTTAATCGGTTTTTCGGTTCGGTTTTTTTACCGAAACCGAATAGGGGAACCGGTTCGGTTCGGTTCGGTTGTCCCCCTAATGACCGAATGAAACCGAAACCGAATATTCGGTTCGGTTCGGTTCGGTTCCGGGCAAAAATCGGTTTTCCGGTTCAAATCGGTTCGGTCGAACCGGTTCGATTTTTTACAAAAAAACCGGTTTTTTTTATTCTTTTATACAATAATCAATTTTTATTACCTAATTAATGTTCATTACAACTAATCAATATCTATTACAACTAATTAATATCCACCTAAAATGTCCATTATAAACAACAAAATCATCAAACCATCAAAATCCAACATATAATGTCTATTACAAACAATAAAATCATCAAAGTATCAAAATTGAATAAAAAAACGTCCATTACAAGCAATAAAAACAGCAAGATTGCAAAACCAAACCATCCAAAATTATTAAAACGGTAGAAATTAGAAAATATCATGAGAAAACCAGCAAGCCAAGAAGTCTCAACTCTCAAGGATTGGACTATTGAGGCACCTTAGCACGACCATTTGTCATTTCTACATATAAGACACAAAAAAAGTTAATTATCTACATAAATTCACAATTAATAATAAACAAATGTATTAAAAATAATAAAATAATACAACAATTACCTTGTGCAAGGGCATGATAACACTCCACTTCATCAACACTCGGCTCCAAATGTAATGCAACATTGATACTCATAAGCCAATTTTGAGTACAAATCAAAGCCTCCACAACTTCAGGGCTCAACGAACTCCTATACGAATTAATTACCCTTCCACTTGTGCTAAAGCATGACTCCGAAGCTATTGTTGAAGTGGGTATAGCTAGAACATCTCGTGCAACTCGCGACAAGATTGGATATTTGGAAACCCCGATCTTTTTCCACCAACCCAAAATTTCAAACGTTGAATCCTCAATAGCTTCGATAGGATCTAATAGATATCTATCCAAATCATTAGAAATAACTTCCTTCTTTGCCATCCTCTTCATCCTCCTTACTATAAGATCCGTATCGTCAGTCAAACCCACTTTGTCCTTTGCTATTTCAGAAGAGCTGCCACTAACATTGTCCTCTCTTACAGAATCCCCACTCTCACCGTCTTTATAGAGTTTATGAAGACTAGTCAATAAAGTCTTCAATCTAGAAATAGCATGTGTAACCTTATCAACATCATCCTCAAATACCCCCCCAAAACAATCCTCCACAGCGTCCAATTTATGACGGGGATCAAGAACAAGGGCTATGAAATAATATTGGTTCATACGCTCCACTTCCCCCCAATACTTGTCAAATTTGGCTTGCATGGTGCTTGCAATGCCAGACAATAAAACACTCTTCTGTTCACGACGCAAAAGAGTTAAAATCCTATACACATCAAGTAAAGCACATTGGATTGTGGGTGTAGAGGTGCAACAAACTCGCAAAGTTACTTCGTAAAAAGGTTTCAAATAAGCAGCAAATGAACTTGCTACTTCCCAATCATACTCAGATGGTGGTCCTACCCTTCGATCACTTACAAAATAAGCAGCATAATTCGGATCATCCTCAACTAGAACCTCAAATGCTCCCCGAAACTTAATAGCTGATTCCAACATCAAATAGGTGGAATTCCACCTAGTTGGAACATCCAATACCACCTACCCTTTGCTATCAACCATAGCCTTCTCCGCACCCTTCTTAAATATTTCAAACCTACTAGGGGAAGATCTTACATATCTTATGGCATTTCTAATACTTTGAATAGATTCATTCAACACATTCAATCCATCATTGACAATCAAGTTCAAGATATGAGCAATACATCGAACATGAAAATTTTCTCCATTATTCAAAAGTGCCACCGGACATTTCCATTTAGGCATTCTCTTCATCAAAAAAGACAACCCAGCATCATTCGAAGAAGCATTATCTACTGTAACAGTCAAAAGCTTCTCAATACCCCATCCAAGTAAACAATCCTCTAAAAGCCTCTCAATTGATTCTCCCTTATGGTTTGGAATTACACAAAAGTTGATAATCTTTTTATGTAATACCCAATCACTGTCAATAAAATGAGCAGTGATAACCATATAATTGATGTTTTGAAGGGATGTCCATGTATCAGTAGTTATACAAACCCTATAAGACTTGATCAATTCTTTAAGGGACTCTTTCTCAGCATAATACATATTAAGCACATCCTTAGCAACTGTCTGACGACATGGAATTTTAAACCTAGGACAAGCTAGGGAACAAAAATCACGAAACCCATCTCCCTCGCCAAAAGAAAAAGGCAACTCATCAACTACGACCATCTGAACAAATTTCCTAACAAGCTCCTTCTGACTAAATCCAACAGCAACTTCTGTGGGTTTTTCTACGGATAAAACTTTTTGATTTCTTTTGGCAATCGTATTAGGGGGATATTTAGGACATTTCTGAAGGTGACTAATCAAGGCCCTAGTTCCATTTCTAATAGAATCAGCAGCATACGTATTAGGGCAATAATTACATCTAGCCCTAGTGAAACCATTATCAGCTTTGTACCTTTCAAAATGATCCCATATGCTTGCACGCTGCCTTTTCTTCGCATGCTCCAAAAATACCGCATTACTTTCAGCGCTAGTTAGTGGTTTACCATCCCTATTCACCTCTTCATCGAATTCATCTGCTTGTGATTGTGAACCATGAACAATGTCCACCTACAAAACAGAAAACAGCAAGCATGAATAAGTTGATGAGCCATGTTAAGGTGAATGAAATACATTGGTTATAAACCAAACTCATCATAATCAATAATTCCGTATTATTCTACAATATATTACGAGAATAAATAATTAAATACCTCTTCAGGAAACTCTGATGAGGTAGCAGACGCAGCACTGCCACTAGCAACATTCCCTAAGGTAAACACCATTCTTACTTCTTAGGGCTTGGTTTCGATCTGTAGCAATAAATAAATAAAAATTAAGGCCTTAAGGGAAGCAAAGTACGGTTACTAATAAAGATAATAATTTTATTAGCAAGAGGGGTTTATAGAACCCAACCCATCTAATCGAATTGGTTTCATACGCACGGTCAAATAGGCAATAAGTATAAGCACGATCACACGCACACATGTCACATGTAATTCAGCTGAATTCTACTTTACAATGCATCCCTTGGGTAATTGAGATATCGACACGTCAAAATCAAAATTTTGATTACAAAATTCATGTACATAATGACATGTATGATCCAGGATCTCTTAATATCAGCAGGAGATGAAAAAACAACAGCAAGGTTAAATAAAGGGTTAAGATGAAAAAACAACAGCAAGGTTAAATAACAGCAAGGTTAAATGATTAGAACCCCAAGATAATCATTTCTTTGTCCAACTGCAAACAATGAAGAGATATGATGAAGGAATTTCAGTCTCCTATGGATGTAAATCAAAAATAAGCATACTCCATTACTCCTTGGCTGTCAAATATCAAGATTGCATCCAATATAGCATTAAGTAAGTTTCCAGTAATTGAGACACAAAGAAAAACAGACTTTGTAATTCACTCAGCAAGAAAATACTGCTAAAAAATACCTACAGGACAAGGTGAGGCATATGCACAAGACTTTGTAATTATGCATGCTACTTTGTAATAGAAAATAGCAAGCTTTGAAGTTCTAGCAGACCTACAAATAATCAACCTCAACAAGTGTGACTTTCTATCATTTTAGATTTGCATGCAATTTTAGATAACAGTGTTTGGGGAGCAAAACAAAATGCCCTCTCATATATGCATTCCAAACTGCACCCCGTAATAATCATTTATAAATCAACGACACCTGCAAAACTGCAACAAAGAGAAGCAATTGATGTACGATCACCAAGTCAGAAAGAAGCTTCCTCACCAATCCTTCTCTTTATCAGCAACCAAAGCAGGAAAAAAAATTCCCAAAAGACATGTCTCACATTGCACACCAAGAAGAACATGAACTAGCACCAAAGATGCAAACTACAATATCAAGCAAGAAACTCCATGACATAACTAGTAAAGGCAAGGATTGATGTCAATGAGCTGCCAGCTTACCAAAGAAGCCCTCTTTCTTTATCAGTACTAATATAAATTGTCCCATGATGAGACCCATCTATGGAAAATAGAACACACTATTCAACACTGATTATAACGTACAAAAAATCGATTTAAGGCGCACAACAAGATGAATACCTAGGCAAGCAGCCAAACAACTGATGAGGATAATTTCCCATCCAAATTGAATGACAGAAAACACTAGATCTCTGACTATGGCACATAATTAATTCAATTTACTGCGCATACAACTTGAATAATTAGAGAAACAAACATCCCTTTTGGGGTTATTCACACACATCACAATTCAATGACAAACAACAATGAGTTCTCGATGACCAAACACAATTAATTCAATTTGCGGCGCATACAAGAAAAATAATTAGGGAGACTAGCATTCCTATTGGGTTTATTCACACATCACAGCACATGTTTCATAGTATTAAGTCGCGACAAAATCAATCAAATTCAATATTGGAGTATTCAATTTGGAGGGTAGGCGATAGACAGAAAAACAAAAGCGATCAAAATTTCCAATCAAGCTCGAAGCACTCGCACTTAATACCCCAAGATTTTACAGCAGTATATTCACAACAATTAAACATCATACTCAACTAAGTGACCTCCAGTCTTTTGACAAAAACGAACTACTAGGAATCCCAGAAATTCAAGTTTATACATCAATAAAATGGGACGCTTGCTAGTTCGAATTAAGCGACTACATTATGAAACTTATTGCACACAAGTAACATGTACACAAGTATCCAATACAAGGCTACATGAATACGGTGTATTGATTTCACTAACTAAAACTAAAGCTAAAGCTAAACTGGATGTAGCCCAAGAAATAACATCACTAACTACAACTAAATCAAATTTCTTCGAGGAACGCTAACCTTGTACACACTATAATGCCAATTGATCGATCTTCACTTATCTATCATCAAACCAAGATCATAATGCCAAGTGATGAAGATGAACTATGAAATGAATGAGAAAGATTGAGAAATTGTCGAAAACTTTGAAGTGGGAGGGAGGAATGGAAGACTGGAAGTGAGATTGTGAGCCGTGAGGCGTATATCGCTTTGCTAGTGGCTTAATTTTGTTTCAAATTGAATGACCAAACAAGTTATCAGATTTCCACTCATGTGCTTCCTTTGATTTCCAAGCATAACAATGGCCGGAACCGAAATCAATTTTGTTTACAGTCTTACAGAGCCACAGACGTTGATATCAAACACTAAAATAAAACAAACTAGCAAATTAGAGCACAGAAACAGAAAAAAAGTACATAATTGAAATAAAACTATAACTCGTCAATGTCCTGCTTCGTTTGGGGGGGGGGGGGGGAATGCAAGCAGTTTATCGTTGCAACAAATACATACCATTTCCAGCTGACATTGCAAGATAACACCAATAAACCACCTCACATTTTCCTTTGCTTTCCTCCAATTTCTACGAATCCAAACTTTATAAAGTCCAAATTACATCTACGTAACCCTCTAGCAATACATTCCCAACGTTATTCTCACACAAAAACATACCATGCATTCTAAATATCCCAAAATAAACAAGAGAAGAGAAAAAAATTACATGACACCCAGAACAAAAATGAGTTAAAAGAGCAAGAAAAGCTTTACCCCAGTGATCTTGACCAGCTGGCCGTGCTGAGCGAGACGGAGATCAGACTCAGGAAGCGAGTTGAGAAAATAAAAGACTGAAAATTTGTTTGCCCAATGACTGGTGTTCCAGAGAATGAAGACGAGGACGAGAGCAGAGAGGAAGAAGAAGAAGACGAAGAAAAGGGCATTTCGGACGACAATGAGTATGAAGATGGAGACCGAAAGGCCTAAGAAAAAAATGGGTATGAGAATGTCGAAGACCAGAGATGGAATGGGCTTGAAGGCGTTGCTTTGGCTGTCTCTACATCTAGGGTTTTGTAGAATAGAATAAAACGACGCCGTTTATAACTAATGACTTTCGGTCCGGTTCGGGCCAATTCGGGCCGGTTTTAATACTTTTCGGTTCGGTCCGGTTCGGTCCGGTATAATAATACCGAAAATCGAAACCGAACTGATTCAGACCGGTTCGGTTCGGTTCTCTCCAAACGGTTTCGGGTTTTTTTCGGTTCGGTGTTTTTCGGTTCGGTTACAGTTCGGTACGGTTTTTCGGTCGGTTTTTTTGAACCAATTAACAGGGCTAGGCCCGCCCAACCCATCTAACCCTAGAAACTCCCACCTTATATAGCCAATTTCGACCGGCAGCTAAGTCTTTCCCTTGCCACCCCCTTGTAACCCAACCAAAAAAAATAATTAATTCTCTCTCTTCTGTCACTATTCTGGTCTCTCCCGAACTCTATTTATTTATTTTTTACTCATGATAAATCATCAGCCTCAATAGAAGATGTGATTAATAGGGCCAAAGCTGATGCGTTCTTTGAATCCTGAAGGGATGCGTTCTTTGAATCCTGAAGGGATGCGTTCTTTGAATCCTTAAATGGTTAAAGAGATGGTGAATTCATCCTCCTCTGGTAGTGGGAAGATAATCGGCAAAGGCGGCATCTTTCTTCTTAGGATGAATGCAAATGGAATTAGAGGTTCCTTCTCCATCAGGGTCGGCCGGAAAACCACCTTGACGTCGCTGGAAGAGGAAAATTTTAATGGGACTGTGAAGAGAGTGAAGAATTGAATAGGAAAGCAAGGAAAGGATTCTAATTAAAAACAGAAAGTTAAACAAATTAAAATAGATGATGTGGTTCCCTAAAGAAATTGGATGAGGTGGCAGGCCACATGGATTGCCATATAAAAATATTGGAATTTTAGTCGGTGTCGATAGCATTATTACTTAACTATAAGATTGGGCTTGTTTTCCTCTTTCTATTTAGATTAAACATGTTTTCGTTTTTCTAATTGGATTTATCTCGATCACCGAGGATTATGCTTCTTTTCCGAATTCCATTAGGATAGTGCTTTGCTTGCCATTTGAATTTTTAGGAGGATTAGGATTGCTTTCCTTATTGTACAAGGGTTGGATCCTTATATTCAATAATAAAGAAAGGATTGGATACTTATAAATAAACCTCTAACTCAAAAGAGAACACAATTCAGTCAAATCAATTTTCTGCTGTATTTTCCATCAATGGAGATTTTTGTGTGAAGCCCTTTATGAATTTTAGCGTTTTAAGTACTAAACCTTCAATCTGGTAAGACCTACCAATTAGCTTAGTGCATCATGACGCCAAGCTGGAAAATTCGGAGAAGGCGGACCCAGCAAAGAAGATGGGCTAGTTCGGTGGCAAGGGCACAGGACTTGGAAAATCCAAAGAAGTTTGGTAGGGAGGGTGCAGTTTTGGGAGATTCAAAAAATAAGAGAAATCGAGAAGGGGGAGTCCTCCTGTCTCCGGTCAGGTCTCGGAGTCCCCGTCCACTTGAGGAGGGGGTAAAGGGCCGGAAAGAGATTGCGCGGCCGGTGATTCAGCATGGCTGTAAGCAGTTTTGGAAGGCTGGGGATTATGAAGGATCTCATTTTGGAAATCAGGATTCTTATTCTGGTGGGATGGACCATGTCAGGGTTCATCCAAACTTCTTGCATTCCAATGCAACAAGCCATAAGTGGGCTCTTGGGGCTTTCGCGGAGCTATTAGACAACTCACTGGATGAAGTTTGCAATGGTGCTACATATGTTAGGGTAGATATGAGTGAAAATAAGAAAGATGGAAGCAGAATGTTGGTGATTGAGGATAACGGCGGTGGGATGGATCCCGAAAAGATGCGACATTGCATGTCATTGGGGTACTCTGTTAAAAGCAAAGTTGCAAACACTATAGGGCAATATGGAAATGGTTTTAAGACAAGCACCATGAGGCTAGGAGCGGACGTGATCGTCTTCTCTCTTTGCAGCGGAAAAGATGGGAAAACTCCTACAAGGAGCATCGGATTGCTGTCATACACATTTTTGAAGAACACCGGCAAGGAAGATATTGTGGTTCCAATGCTTGACTATGAGAGGCGACATGGGTCTTGGGACAAGAAGCAGCGATCCTCTCTAAGTGACTGGAACAAAAATTTGGAAACAATAGTTCAATGGTCACCATTTTCGAGTGAAGAAGAGCTGCGTCGTCAGTTTTATATGATGAACAACCATGGAACCCGAATAATCATATACAACCTATGGGAGGATGATGAAGGAAAACTGGAGCTTGATTTTGATGCTGATCAAGGTGATATTCAAATCAGAGGTGTTAATCGAGATGAGAAGAATATTGAAATGGCAAAAGATTATCCCAACTCCCAGTTTTTCTTTACCTACAGGCACTCATTGAGGAGCTATGCTTCGATTCTCTATTTGCGGCTTCCACGCAACTTTAGAATTATTCTTCGGGGAAAGGAAGTTGAGCACCACAACATAGTGAATGATATGATGATGTCCCAGCAAGTCACGTACCGGCCAAAGCCCGGTGCTGATGGCATCCCGAAGGATGCAAATATGGTTGCTGATGTGGTCATTGGGTTTGTGAAGGATGCAAAACATCATATTGATGTTCAAGGTTTCAATGTCTATCACAATAATCGATTGATCAAGCCATTCTGGAGGCTCTGGAATGCAGCGGGGAGTGATGGTCGAGGTGTTATTGGAGTCTTGGAAGCTAATTTTATTGTACCAGCTCATGACAAGCAGGGATTTGAGCGTACAACTGTTCTTTCAAGACTCGAGGCGCGGCTGATAGCTATGCAGAAGGACTACTGGAACAATTATTGTCATAAAATTGGATATGCTCCGCGACGAAACAAGAAGTTTGTAAATGAATCTGGGGATAAAGAGAAGTCTCATAATTATGAATCTGCGGATAAAGAGAAGTCTCCTGATTTGTTTGGGCAAACTCCTCCCTCTAAAACAAGCGGTACTACATCAGGCAGCAAGAGACCATTTTCAAATCTTGACAAGGCCACTTCACAGGAATCCCAGAAAGTTCATTTAAAAGCTTCCAAAAGACCATCCAAAACACTGCGCCTCGATCATGTAAATGTAAATTTGTCAGACAGGGGTATAGATAGAGTGGAACCAGCCAAAAAATCTGGAGAAGGATCATCAAGATCTGAGAGATTATCACCACCACCTTCGGCATCCAACGTGTCTGATAAGCAAGTGAATAAGGGCAGTACTCGTAATGCATTCGCTGCTAAAATGGACTCTAGGAATGATGTCCCGGTTGTGACTCGGTTATCGCCAATGATGGAAGAGACTCAATCGCAGCAAGTTTGCTCACCAAGTGGAAGAACAATGAGTTCACCAACCCCGCGTTCCAAGTCAAAGGGGGCCGATGATGTAAATGATGAATTGGAGAAATTGAGAAAGGAGAATCATGAATTGAAGGAAAAGATGATGGAAAGGGAAGGAGGAGCAGCTCTAGCTGAGGATAGGTGCAAGTCCCTTGAAGTTCAGCTTCAAGCAGCAGAAAAAAGAATGGAGGGAATGGGCAAGGAACAAGTGACAATACTCGAAATATACTCCAAGGAAAGGCACCGACGAGACCATGAAGAGGACAATCTGAGGAAGAAGCTGCAGGATGCAACAAATATCATTCAAGACTTGCGTGACAAGGTAAGAAAACTTGAAACAATTGAATCTCAAGTTCAAAAGATTACCCGCTCGCATTGGGTTCAGTAGTTTTGGAGGACGAATAATCTTATTTCGGGTGTTATTTATTGAATGGTTGGTGAATTACCGGCCTATCCTTATAGTTTTACTCCATGTACATGTTCTTTATTGATTGAGCAATGGAAATTTTGGTCTCTAATTGCAGTTTATTCTTAATTTTAGTGAACTCACTCCAACAAATATAGTTTTATCCGGCGAAAAATGCCCGTCGGGTAACATTAGGACCTCGTCGGGTAACTATAAAACCCGACGAGCACCCGTCGGGCTATATGATTTAACGACAAATAAGCGATCCTCGTCGGGTACAACTAATATCACCCGAAGCAACGATCGTCGGTGGCTATGCATCAGGTAATATCTTGGTCAATGGACATAACCCGACAAACCTATCACGCGCTTCGGGTTACACTCAGTTCGACAACCATTCATCTAAGTGAATTCTCCATCGGGTTACCGTTCTTAAACCCGACGAACCTACCATGCGCTTCAGGTTACACTGAGTTCGACAGCCATTCACCGAAGTGAATTCTCTGTCGAGTTATCGTGTCAGTGTCGTCATTGTCGGGTTTGATCTTAAACCCGACGAACCTATCACGCGCGTCGGCTTACATTGAGTTTGGCAGCCATTCACCGAAGTGAATTCTTCATCGGGTTATCGTGTCGTCGTCGTCAGGTATGATCTTGAATAGTAATGAAAATACTTATGGGGGTTCGTCGGGTTACATTGAAACCTTCGTCGGGTTACTGTTGAACAACAATGAACTTTTTTTAAAATTAATAATTATTTTTTTATCTTATTTAATTAATGAAATTATTATTAATTATGAAAAATATGAATATGAAATAAAATTCAAATTTAGAATTAGGAAATATATATTTATAAAATTTAAAATATTGTTTTGAACATATTTACAAAAAACTATAATACATAAATGGGTAAAAAGAGGGCTAGTTGAGGGGGTGAGCGTAGTCCGACGTACTAGGTTGGTTGGACGTGCCAGGCTAGTGGGGCAGAGCTTCTCAGAGGGCGGATGAACTCCTAAGCGGCTACGGACCATATCAAGCTGAGTTCGAATGTAGGTATTTTTTTGTAACAACTAGTCCCGAAATTACAGATTAATTAAGGATTATTGGGACTAATCGGGAATTAGTCGAAGATTTTCGGACGGTTGGTGTAAAATGATGATTTTTCCCTTAGAATGGGCAAAATGTAACTTTTGACACGGGAGGTCAAATACACGAAGACCAATGACCGTTACGTAAATCGGGACGTTACGAGTCCATAGACAGAAGGTACGTCAAAATCGGACGTTCGACGAGAAAGTTATGGTTCATGGAAGAAAAATGGCATTATTCATGTTTTACGAGGTAATTATACAATTGGCCTTTTTGGATTGGGTTGAAATATGGGGGGGACCAATTGATGAGTGACACATGTGCCTCATCTGATTGGCCCAAAACCCAATTGTTTGGGATATTATTTCATTCATCTTCTTTGTTTTTCCTCTAACCCGAAAACCCAATGAAACCCACCCCAAACCTACACCCATCTTCCTCAAACCTCATCCTTTGCTTCTGGACTGTGAAGGGAAGTGAGAGAGTGAGAGGGGGCGATCATGGCGGTGGCAACGGCAAGGGCAACCGTGGACGGTGGCCGGAAAACCTAAAAAGGTAACTTTTGAGTTCAAAATTCGAAGGTTGGATTTTAAGAATTGTCATGACAAGTAATGTAAGTTAAGATATAAACAAATATAAACAGATATAAACAATATTTACACGTCGGAGGAAGTCAAAGATATATATGGTTCACATAGCTTCAAAGTTTAGATGGAGACTTCTACATCCGTACGGACCAAGTAAATATCTTAGATTTATTCTACTGTTACTGTTTGGGCAAATCCAAAGGTGACCAGGTTAGAAAGAATAAACATAAGAGGCAAGGCTAATTTCGAGACATACTAAGGCTTAAAATCCATTGATGTCCCTTTCTTAGACCCAAAATCCGTTATCAGTACCGTCTCTTGTCTTAAACATCACCCTTGAAAATTTCTTACTCCAGAGGAAATATGATAACTCAAGTGTTAACAATCACCGCAGGAAACTCGTCACGGCGGAACACGCCATTCCCTCAGCAGAGGACCGACCACCCCTTCCTGAGCAGGCCTCCCAATGCCGTCCCTATGGTAAAACAACTACTCGATCGTGTGTGGTGCCTCGAGGCCGAGAAAGGGACACCCCCGTCGCATGCTTCGGGCGGACCTAGTCCGGGGCCGTTCACAGATCGGATCAACTTTTTCAAGCGCGGAAACACAATCAAGCCACTGAAGATCCCCATCTATACCGGTCAGACCGACCCGATCAACTATCTCAACAACGTCCGGTCGACCGTCTCCTTCTTGAGCTTGACCGATGAGGCCCGCTGCTTAGTCTTCAGCTCCACCATCACCGATGCAGCGATCAACTAGTTCTACCGACTGGAACCCGGCTCTGTGGACTCCTTTGCATAGCTCACCAAGGTTTTTCTGAATCAGTTCATGATCCAGACTGATAGGCTTTTCTCCGCCGATGATCTATTCCTCTTAAATTAGGGAGAAACAGAGACGCTGCGCGCATACGCCGCTCTGTTCAGTCTAGAGTACTCCCGGTGCACCGAGTCCGACGACCGGACAGTTTTCACGGCGTTCAAGGGCGGCCTTCGTGAATCCCAATTCAGGTACGCTGCACATACTTAGGGTTGGACCACTTATAATGAATTAATGAAATAGGCAGCCATCCACGCCAAGGCCGAGCTACTACCCAGTAAGGGCGGTGCAACAACAGTCAACACATACCGACCTAGCACTGGGAACTCGGTCGATACATACAGTCCGAGTCACATCCTACAGCAGCGGGCCCCCAGAAGGCCGCGTTAAGACAGGCCCAGCACCAGAACTCCCCAAGCGGGAAGATGAAATATTACACTCCCTCCTACGGCTCGGGAAAGAAGGGCAGAAACCAAAACCACCAGGGGTCCCACCAGGGACAGGGTCAGCAGGACAATCGACCCAACGAGTTGCGAGCCTAGAGCACCCTTCCTCGGTTCAAGTACGAGACCTATACGATCTTAAACACTTCGTATGAGAATGTGCTGATGAATGTGGAAGGAATGATCCCCAAGCCGACCTGGACTCCCAGCACGGGCCGACAGGCAAAAAACACTAGCGTCTACTGCTAGTACCACAAGTACAACGGCCATAGCATTGTCCAGTGTGTGGCCTTCCGAGACGGAAAGATCAATCAGTTCTTGCAGAATGCCTCGCACCAGCCTCGACACCCCCAGATCAACACCATAACTAGTGGCCCGTCCATCTCTTCACCCCTGGCGTCTAACCGAGCTAGAAAGGACTTCCTCCACACCATGAAACACAACCAACAGATCTTCCAGGTGGTGGACGGCCGAGCACGGAAGGTGGCACGAACAGGTTGGGAGACCATTTCTTTCTCGGAGGAGGAAGAGCATGGGGTAATCTATCTGCATGACGACCCCCTCGTTATCCGCGTTGTCATCAGCAACTTCGATGTTGGTCGGAGACTGGGTACTCCGGAAGGTCAGCCTTGCCACCCGAGACCGATCGGCAGGAACTTTTGGACCCAATTGGGAGGGCCCCTACTGCATCACCCGCATATGCCAACCCGGTACGTATGAGCTCTTTGACCCCGACGGTCGCATACTCAGACACCCGTGGAATGCCGACCACCTGAAGTGGTACTACATTTAATTTTACACCGTCCATCGGTTTTCATTGTACTGGTCCTTGTTGACCCCTAAATTATCAATGTCAAAGTTCTCTTCTTACTGCTCCACACATTACTAAGCATTCCTATGAGTTCAACACATTACCAAGCTCCCCCTTCTTTTACACTTGCATCCACAACACATTACCGACCGCATTCCACAATGCACGTTGTTCGGTTAGGGCGTGCTCCACCCATTGGACACGCACCACCCTTTCGGTCCTTCGACCCAAACCGCTGGTCAGCCAGCTCACAGATGGCGGGCCACACAGGCACATACCTCGTGACCGCTCGCCACTCCCATCTGTCGCGAAGTCGTTCCACGTTTCTATAAGCCGAACACTTCTCCTCTGCTCTCCTATCGGCGACTTACCTCGACCGAGCACTTGGGAGACTGAGGGACACACCGAGTTCCAGAACTCATGAGGTCTGTACAAGTCCTCAATCGAGGCAGACGCCTATACACGGAAACCCTTTTCTGACGGCTAAGGCTCAAACATACCAAGCTAAAAATATTTTGGACAGGTGAACGCCGACCGAGCACTCACTTAGTCTGTCTGCAAACAGTCACAACACAAGAAAATTTACAAAGGGAAATAAATACTTCTACCAGACCGATCGGGATTTGACGCTTACCCTATCCTACCAGGTCGGTATAAATGACAGTTTTTTCATACAAGTCAGTCTGCAGCTAGCAATTTGTTGCATTGCTCTACGGGACAGACCGATGTGCAGTCAGAACAATCAATACTCCAAAAACAGTTTAAAGACAAAGAATGTCTATTGATGGGGGGGCTCGACCGATCGGTTGGCAAAGGATTACAAAAAAAACCCCTACTCCACCCGCATTTTATCACCGACGCATCTGCTCGTTTCAATCCCTCGCCTGGGGGACTTGGGGGACTGAAGGCATGTACATCTGGTCTGGGGCACTCTTTTTTACAAGTCCCCAACCGAGAAATAACACCTCGGTCACGAAATTTGGGGACTTCTGTTCATACCATATCGGCCCAGACCGAGCTTGAAGCCCATACTGACTACAGGCCCAGCCCATTGCCATAGACAGTACCAGTTCAGACCAATCTTGGAGGCCCAGTCCTCTACCTGGCTCCGCACGTCGACCCAGACCGACCTAGAGGCCCAGCCCTCTTCCAACACCATGCCACCGGCCGACTCTAAAGGACCAGCTTCTGTCGGTCAGTGAGTAGGCCCAGACGGACCGGTCGGCGCAGTGCCACCACCTAGTACAAGCCCAAAGGGCCCAGGCCCACTCACGCGAACAAGTCCTAGTCGGGTCTGGATGGCACCTCCACGTGTCTGTCCCACAACGAATTGGCATTTGTCCCACATCGGGAAAATACAAATATTATATTCGCCACACACGTACAAAGGGGTTCATTTGTCGTACAAAGGTAACTAAGCAATTTTACTGTTTACTACTACTTTTACAGTATACTTTCCGCTACCCTCTAAACCTTATACCGACCACTGACTTTGGCGTCAGAGTACCTTTGGGCCGGTACCACACGAGTGCCTATACTCTGACCGACCGACCAGTTTCCTTCCCTTTCAGGTTTACACAGGGCACGTGGCAGAGCAGCATTCGCTCCCTAAGTTGGCACATTTTGTGCATCAACATATAGTACGCAAATTATGAACAAAAATAAAAATTATAAACAAGTATAATATGTACAATTTATATACATACACTAACAAATTAAAAATTATTTTCAATTTCCCCGAAAACGGCGCCAAAAATTGGTAACGCTCAAACTACATATTAAATTAAACTCTTAATTTGAGTATTATGCAATTTAAACCCCTTTTGTGTAGATGTAGTATTGGTAAATAGGGATCGTTCATAATCAGGGAAATTAGGGAACATTAATAATTTGATAGTGAGATAGAATAATGAATAAAAGAATAATGAATAAAAAAATAGATGAATTAAAAAAATTAAAGATTAACGAATTAAAAAATTAAAAAAATTAAAGAATAAATGAATTAAAAAATTAAAAAATAAAGAATGAAATGAGGGGGTTTTGAACAAAGTATAATCTAAATTACATTTTAACCAAACTAAGAATTAAAATGCAAATGCTCATGATAATTAGAACTTACAAACCATAAATTAGTTTCATAGACAAACCCGACACTTTTACGTAAGTAATTTCAAATTAACAATCACATTATTTAAACTACTCCTAAAATAGACTTCCTTCAAATACAAATTTTATCAACACTCTAATATTTTTTCTCATAACAAACCAATCACGAAATCCTACCTTCATCATCTCAAATACTTGTGTCAGGGCCCACCCCTAATCCTCCGGAATTAAGGGCTAAACCCCGTTCCCGTCTAACTTACGCATGACACAAGGGCCAAATAATCATCTAATCTTCGTGTGATACGTAAGTCGGATAAGGGAGTTCCGATCCGACTACCTCAACAACCTTCAAACTTCCCAGAGTGCGCAGAGTCTACGGTGGATTGTGCGTGTGATGTCTCCAACTCTCTCGACCAACAGCCCGCACTGAAGCAACCTGGAGGGTATCGAAAACACGAAAAGACTGTGAGTGGACAAAAATAAAGGTTTAAGTTCAAAAGCAGTTATCATAAAACCAATGCATGCATATCAATTTCATATCGTAAACCATGTACGAAAAACCAAACACATTGTCCTTTATCCAGATCCCGGGCCTCCGCCCAAAACCATCAAAAAACCATTATCATCAAGTCTCAGTGAAATCCAAAACACATTGGAAACCACATTCTCATCCATCGAACCTGCTGGATCTATCCGAGTCTTTAAACTCCCGAGTCTTTAAACTCAACAGGCCTCAATAATATCCGAGTCTTTAAACTCCCGAGTCTTTAAACTCAACAGGCCTACGGGGGAAATATCAATATATCCGAGTTCGCAACCATCATTCCGTAAGCCGGCATCCGGAATAACCATCCCGAACCCAAACCCGGAATCCATTTTCAAGTCCCAAATCGAATCCCGAGTCATCATCCAGAATTCCGATTCAAAAACCCGAAAGCACGTTTCTCAAAAACCACTTTTTGAACTGGGCCTTAAGCCCAAAAACACTTTTCCGAAATCCTTTTACTTTCTTTGAAATCAAATCGTATTTCAAATCCCGAAATCAATTCATTAAACCAAGTTCAAATCACGATAGTTATCAAAACCTCGTAAAACGTGAAAACCGTCTTTTCCTCGAAAAACGTGCAAAAACCATAAACCATCACAGCCATAAATCAAACCATAGAATCAAGTATAGAAAACATATAAAAAAATATATGCATGCACCAAGAGTTAGAAAGCAAAGTCCACTCACAGACCATTCCATCGTCGCCTCGATACGAGCGCACTTACGCAGTTCCCCGGCCATTCCGTTACCCTCGGCGTTCCCGAACCTGTCCAAAGTTTATAACGAGGTTACTAACTACTTCACAAAAGTCCCACTCAAATCCCATAACTTTCCCGAACTTCTAAGCATACTTTAAACGGGACCGTAGACCTTCGACCCCGTTGAACTAACCCGGAACAACGTCCGAATAACCCGAAACCTATTCCATTGGATTCGTTAAGACATTTAGAACAAAAACTCAGTTGGACTCTTCACCGGAAACCGCCGTACACACCCCAACGCGCCGCCAAAGTGGTTGCGCGTGGGCCTCACCCACCTGTACCCAGACACTGTTCATCATCGTCTTCCTTGGGTGAACCGGTTGAACCGGCGTTCCCGGTTCTCCGCCGTCCCGTCTCCGTTTCCCTTCATTTCTTCATCATCTTCATCGTCCAATACTAAGCAACCCATTACCCTATTCCAAACACCTCGACACAGTCCAAAACCCGTCGACTCAAGCTCGAAACAAAAACCCGACAGTCCCCTGTTTCCCATTCCGGCCACCCAAGTCTTCCCCCGTCAAGGCAACCACCCTAGACGACTCCTAGGACCCTCCTGAGTCTCACACCACTCACCAAAGCCCTCGACTCTAACCCAAAAGCCACGACTTTCGAAATGAACAAAACGATAAAAATAGGGGATTTGGGATTACCTGCGATTCGTCCTCCTTCGTTCGCACCGCCATGTACCACGGTGTCCACTGAGTCCACTGCAGTCGTCCTAGCTCCTTCTCAGCTTGGATTGAACCAACACACGACACAACCACCACCAATTTCCCACAGCCTTCTCTGTTTTCCCCGAAAATCAAACCCTCCGACCGCCATGTTCCTTGCACGATTTCACTCCCAAACCCAGTCACTAGCTTCCTCTCTTCTCTCTGTCACTCTCACAACTCACAAAACTCTCTCACACACACAGAATCGATCACAATCCTCACCGCCTCACCTCTCTGTTTTCTGTTTCTCAAACCAAAATGCACGGTTGAAAACAACCAAGTTATACTCGTGTCCATTGTAACCACCTAGAACCCTCTAGGTCTCTTCCACGTGTCACAATCTCCTCAAGCCTCACACAAAAATCTTAATCTCCCCTGTCCACTTGTCCCAATCCGGCTGCACCAAACCCAAAGTGAAAAAGACCAAAATTCCCTTCTTTTTAAATCAAAAATTATCATTTTGCCCTTACCGTTTTAGACCCATAACTTACACATCCTAACTCTGATGAACACGTGCCGCCTGTCGTTGAACTCAGGACGACGAGCTCTACATAACTGTCCTAGGTCAACGTGTCAAAACCCGATCATACAAAAAGTCAATTTTCCCCTATTTTAACCAAATTACGGTAATGCCCTCAACCTTCCGAACATCATAACTTTCTCCTCGGATGTCGGAATCGGGCGTGCCACCTGTCTACGGACTCGTGACGTCCCAAACTACGTCACGGTCATCGGTCAATGTCCAATTGACCGCCCGAACTAAAAGTCAACTTTTTTACCCTACCTAGGGGCAAAATCGTCATTCTACCTTAACCGACCAAAAGTAACCAACTAACCACTGATTAAGCTCACTAATCCTTCACTAATCACCGTTTTAACCCTAATTTCTAGGTCGGGTCGTTACACTTTCATATATCTTTCAATATTATAAATGCATCAACCATTAATGTGCGTCAAATATTAATATGCTTCAAACATTTACAATATGATTCATCTTAAATTTATAATTAAATGCGCCGACAACGATCAACATTTAATCTCTTCAATCCTAGTCTAAATGCACCGAACAAAGGATAAAACATAGAACATCAAATGGAAGTTTAAGCACTAAGATATATGAAGTAAAAGAAATTCAAAAAGTAAATCACATGCAGATTGCATTCATACTTACAAAAGTTTAGAAAGAAAATATCATCACATGTATTGAATTATAAGTAAACTGAAATAAGAACAAAAATTTAAGTAAAAGGAATAAAATTACACTTTCGGAACCCAATAACAACTTGTGATTCAGAAAGTGGATGAAAACAATGGAATGTTATTCATAAAATTCTCTAAACAGCAGAAGGAATCTTATGAAGATGGAGGATAAAGCATAAGAATTTGGACTTAAATTCTAGAATTATTTTGGAAATAATCGGCCTAGGATTTTCTCAAAGAAAGCATAAATTCATATTTAAAAGAGAAGTCAAACAAGTTAAAAAGAAAAATTTACAAAGAAAATCTAAGAACTAAAATTAAGAGGAAATGAAACGTAAGAAATGAATCTAAAAACATAAATTAAAAGACAAGGTTTAAAGGAAAACTAATTAAGAAGAAAAATTACAAGGAGTTAAAATGGTCCCCAAAAATGTCTCTCAAAAGAGAGGGAAAAAAAACTAAACTAAATGAACTAAGAAAAGAGAAGAAAGGGAAAAATTGGGGACAATTGGAAACCAAGATTACATGAAATGGCCTCCCTAGTTATAGAGGGAGTGCCAAAATTCAAATAATAAAATACAAAAATAAAATAAAATGATGAATAATGATGAATAATGATGATTAATGATGAAATGGCTCGATATGGCTGGAGCAGCTGGGTAGGTAGTGTTCGGCAGGTGCAGGCTGACAGGGCTGATGGGACTCGGTGTCAATTTCCTGAAAAGCTGACCTGCAGTTCGGCAGGCAGCAGCTGGAAAGTTGTACGGAAGCGCAATGGGCGCTGACAGACTGAACGAACGTATTTGGCGCACGCACGCCGAACAAGGGAAGGCGATTTCGATGGTTAGCTTCGCGTGCGATCTAGGATGGATGGCTGGGTGAGCACCTGGGTCTTGGGCCTCATACAGGATTGGATTGGGTTGAGCGTAATTGGGCTGAGCGACTGTGGGCTGCAGTGGAAATGGAATTTGGGCTTGCGCAACTTAGGTTGCAATTTGGATTGGGCTTCTGAAAAATGAATTTTTAATTTTAAAATGGATTATATAAATCCACCGAATTTCGTCCATAGTTTCTTCGTTCGAACTCTGATCGGGACAATTCTTTCCCCAAAACGCTCCAAATTCTATGTTTTATTTATTTCTACAAAAATATCACGAAATATATTATTTTCTCCAATTGTTTTTAATTTCAATATTAAAAATCAAGTATAAATGGTATAAAATAATATAAAATAATACTTAATTAACGACCTATCAAGTGTGGCTGAGGTACCCGGTGTTAAGTTATTCCACAGAGAACGCGACTGTGTGAATACTCGGCATGTAGGTGGGTTGGGCAGACCTGGGCAGTCCTGGATGGCTGGGCAGTCCTGGATGGCTGGGCAGTCCTAGACGGCTGGGCTGCTGGGAGGAAAACTTGTCTTCTTCATCGTGTGTCCCTACTTCAAGTTGTCAAGGGCTGAAGGTTCATCCCTCTATTCTCTTTTTAGTCCTTTCTTTATGTCTCTCTTTGTCTCTCAATCTCTTATTCTGAAATCGGGGCTTTATTTCTATCACGACTCAACATGCTCTAACATGATAGTATTTGTTTTGGGCTCAGCCTTCACAGTTTTGTTTCTGGGAACTCACTTGCAACTTCCTAGTAGGTCACCCATCTTAGGATTGCACTAGCCCAAACTCACTTAACTTTGGAGTTCCCAAGGAATCCAAAACCAGTGAGCTCCCAAAAGACCTCATGCTAGATAGATACGTGCCCACAAATATAAGGCACTTCAGATTTCCCTCCCTAAGCGATGTGAGATTGTTCACCGTTCTTCCTAAGACACGGGTATTACAATTCACCCTCCCCTTGGGGCCCATCGTCCTCCCTGGCATACGTCGGGTCGGGGTCCAACTCTGATACCAAATTTTCACGACCAGACCTCCTCCAACAAGATATTGTCCTATTTGGGCCCACCCCTCACGATTTTGTTTTGAGTGATTGTGAGGATCCGTGCCTTAGAGGTATGGTTAGCAATCCCACATCGCACGGGGGGATATGGGGGATGCGTCTTATATGTGTGGGCGCGCCTCTATCCAATAGCATGCCTTTTGGGAGCTCATTGGCTTTGGATTCTTAGGGAACTCCAAAGTTAAGTGAGTAAGGTCTGGTGTAATCCCAAGATGGGTGACCCACTAGGAAGTTGCATGTGAGCTCCCGAGAACAAAACCGTGAGGGCTGGGCCTAAAGCGAACAATATCCTGTTGGAGAAGGTCGAGTCGTGAAAATTTGGTATCAGAACCAACCCCCGCTGGAATTGAGTGTGCTAGCGAGGACACTGGGCCTCAAAGGGGGTGAATTGTGAGGACCCGTGCCTTGGAAGTATGGTTAGCAATCCCACATCGCCCGAGGGGATATGGGGGATGTGCCTTATATGTGTGGGTGAGTATCTATCAAATAGGAGGCTTTTTGGGAGCTCACTAGTTTGATGCCTAGGGAACTCCAAAGTTAAACGAGTAGGGGCTAGTACAATCCCAAGATGGGTGACCCACTAGGAAGTTGCACGTGAGCTCCCGAAAACAAAACTGTGTAGGCTAGGCCTAAAGCGGACAATATCCTATTGGAGAAGGTCAGGTTGTGACGTGTAATACCTGTATCTTGGGAAGAACAGTGAATAATCCCACACCGCTCGGGGAGGGAAATGTGAAGTGTCTTATATGTGTGGGTACATATCTATATAGTGTGAGGCCTTTTGGGAGCTCATTGGTTTTGGATTCCATAGGAACTCCAAAGTTAAGCGAGTTTGGGCTGGTGCAATCCTAGTATGGGTGACCTATTGGGAAGTTACACGTGAGTTCCCAGAAACAAAACCGTAAGGGCTAGACTCAAAATGAACAATATCGTGCTAGATGGGTCAGGTCGTGACATAATGGTATCAGATTTGGACCCCAACCGGAAGTGTGCTAGCGAGGACGCTGGGCCCCAAGGGGGGTGGATTGTGAGATCCGTGTCTTGGAAAGAACGGTGAACAATCTCACACCACTCGGGGAGGGAAAAGTGAAGTGCCTTATATGTGTGGGCACGTATCTATCTAGCTTGAAGCCTTTTGGGAGCTCACTGGCTTTGGATTCCTTGGGAACTCCAAAGTTAAGCGATTTTGGGCTGGTGTAATCATATGATGAGTGACCTACTGGAAAATTGCACATGAGTTCTCAGAAACAAAACCGTGAGGACTAGGTCCAAAGCGGACAATATCATGCTAGATGGGTCGGGTCGTGACAATCTCTCACTTTCACCATCTTTGAAATTGGGATTACTAAGTTTTGGGTGAGAGGAAAGGTGTGGGAATCTGTCTCTCAAAGTTTCATGGCCTCTGAGATTTCACTTTTGAAGTTTTTAACCTTTTATGCACACCCCTACAAAGATGGCATGAAAATAAATGAATGAATTATTGGACTCTTAACTTGGATTGAACTCTTCCATTCATTTGCCAAAAAAAAAAACACTAATTGGACTCTTTAATCTTTATGTCAATATATTTTCAAAAATAACAAAGATATGTATTTTATTATATTATTACGCATAAAATAACACCGAAGGCATACCACAATTTTTTTAGTACTATATTAATATTAAATATTAATATGTGCTTTATTAATATGTATATTCATAAATTATTCACAACGGAGCACTATACAATTAGGCAATGGCAAAGTTAATGTGCGATGTAATCGAAGGCTAATACAATGAGTAATTTATATTACTTCTAAAGCCCAAAAAAAAAAAAAAGAAAAGTGTTCATGTACAGTGTTTTTTGCATTTCAATGTTCTTGACGACTTTGCCGCTTCTACCCCGACATTTTTTTTTTCTTTCCACGCTTTGTGAACAGAATAAATACATTTTAGCCCTCAGTAGCAGCTCATCCTCCTCTATGTTTCCGCCTGTGTTGCCTTCGCTGTCCTTCAGAGAACTCATCTTCTTCGACGCGGCAGGTCCATCCAATCGTTGTCCTCCAAGAAAGACCTAGCTGAATCTCATCTTCTGTTTTCCCACCACGTCTTCTTACAATTCTTGAATATCGTCGTTGCTGCCCTAATTGCTGCTCTACATGCGTCGCTGTCTCGCGTGTGACCTCCTTCTTCGACCAACGCGACTTCTCAATGTCGTGCCACGTTTCTACCGCCTCTTCAATTCTGCTACAACCAATTGCCTCTTTCTTCAATTTCGCTTTCCGCTTTGCCTTTTCTCTCTTTCGCATTCACATTCTCATAATATTTAGGGTTTTCATGTGCTTTCCTTTTCATCATCTCAAATCGTTAACTAACTTCTGCCATTTGTGGTCTTCATTCTGTTTTTCAGGAGAGCTTTGGTAAAGCCGGAAGACATCTCTATCGGAAAACTCATGTACGTTGTTGTTGAAGCGTTAAATGTTCTAACTGTCGAGTACTTGTTGCCCAATCACCAAATGACGCGTGTCCTTCTTGTGACCTATCAATTTAAGTGGATCGCGGGTCTCCGTTAATACGGGTACCGTTAATACGGGCACCGGTGTGGTGCCGACCTAAAGTTTTCCGACGATCAAGTCAGTTACTTTCGTTTGTAAGAGGAAGCCGTAAATGGTAAGTTCGGTAGAGTAATTATAATAGTAAAACTTAGTTACCTTTATTGAGAAATGTGTACCTTTTATGTATGGGTAGGTGGGATATTCAATTCTCAAATTCCGATGTGGGACAAATGCTTCTCGATTTACGTGCGGACACGTGTTACGTAAATTGAGTGTGGTTATGCTTCCACGTGGCATCCCGTATTGGGCCCGGTGTTAGGGCTGTCGTAAGTATGGTACTTTTGGGCCTTGAGCGTTGTCTGGGTTTTAAGTATACGGCCCAGTGGGTCTGGTCAGATATGGTGTCAACCGTTGTCATCGCCACTCGCTGCCGCCAATGTCATCGCTTCTGCAAATCTCCAACCCGTTTATGGTATTGTTCTACCTTCTTCTCATCCTTGCTTTTCATTTTAATTCCTTTTCTGATTGAGTTTTTGCCACCATTAATTCTCGACCTAAACCATAAGTAGTGTTGAAAATGAGGTTGAGCGAAAAATAATTGTTCTTACTTCTCGCACGAACGGAGTATAGAAATAGGAAATTCCGAATTTTAGGTTAATATGCATGAAATGTTTGTTGTTTTCTGATTTAAGTTTTCCCCTCGCTTTTTATTTTCATAGGTAAACCCTAAGATAATGTTGAATTTGAGGTTCAGAGGATGTTAATTGTTGGCTTGAAATTGTTTTCTCTTCCTTCTTTTCCATTTTTGATATTGTTGTCTTAACTTTTTTTATTTTTGGATATGATGCATTTGGTATTGCTGTTATATTGAATTGAGTTTTGTTTATATCATGGTGTACAACACATAAAAGCAATAACCACTGTTGAGGAGGTTCGTTTTTTTCTTCAAATAATATCTTATCTTTTTATGCGGAATTTATTTGTTATTTCTATGTTTTAGATTAGGCATTCAAAAAAAATTTCTTCATTCCAAATGAAATCAGCTATTGATTTCAACAAATTAAACACGTACAACATACTAAAAGATGTTGTTTGTAATTTGGATGATTTAGAGATTTAAATGCTTCGACCTCTATAAACAGCTTTCTGCTTTCTCTATAAAGCTTTCAACATTCATCATCATTTAATAGTCGGAGCTACAATTAATCTCCATATCTTCCCATAATAAAAGGACGGCAATGCTGCAATGTATGTACCAAATATGATTTAGCATCTTCTTATTTTTAAATTGGTTATCGAGGCAATGAAATTATTAGCTACTATTATGATTATATGATCATAAAAGCGAGACAATTGTGTTGTTCATCCATTTTATTACTGCGTTCTTCTCTAATCATTAAACATCCATCCTCTGATTTTTATATTTGTTTTCTTGGCTTGCATTGAATTCTTGATTTCTAGTGCATCTTTGACTGGATACTCTGTTATTCTGCACTTAAGGCTTCAACACGTTTAATTGTGCATCCAGGTTAGCCTTTCGTTTCAATTCGTAAATCCTTATTCACAATAATCAAACACTAATATCTTGGTAAGACCACCATTATTTTTATTCATACTAACTGCTCCTTATTAAATCTTCATTAAATGCCAACTTTGTCTGCGCAACTATATAATTTCTCAAAGATTGTAAATGCAGGTACAAAGTGAATATGATTATTGAGGACCATACAAACGAAATAAATGTCAATTGTCCTCGGAAAAATTGGGCAATATCTTCTCAATTACAGTTGTGAATATTTGGTGATAGAACAAGGATACACAAACGAAACAATGAAATGAAATGAATATGAATGATCTTTTTCTGCAACATGTTTATAATGACATTATGGAAGATGAAGGCCTAACACCCATATCAGTTACACCATCTTCTAAAATTTTCATGTCCGCTTCAAGAACATCAACAGATAGTTTGTTGATTGACAAATCAACATCCTAAAAAGAACAAAAGATTCTGAAAAGAAACTGTTACATTAGACTGATATATTTTCTCTTATCATCTATTGGAAATATGTATCTGATGGGTGTTGTATTGATTGTGTCCATTCCTTTTCATAGGTACATAATGAAATTGCATCATTTTTTTTTCCCGTTCATATGTTTTACCTTAGATAATCTATAGCTGAAATCGTTTGGTGATAATTGATTGTTTTTTTTCCTTCAGTTTGGGGCAACTAATTGGTTGCTTTCATTTTGTTTCAGGGCCAGATGAAGACGGTCCATGGAGTACAGCATCACATTAGATTTTAGCTGCCACCAAAACTATCTCTTGAGCATGCTCAGTTTTTGTTTCCTCGATTCCCAAAAGCAAGTTAGCTTTCATAGTTCTTATTTCATCTAAAAGTGATTACTGTTGGGTGGTTATAATCCCATTGGTGTTATAGAATTGCACCTCATTCATAAAATCCGCTATGGTATTCACTAGATGTTGCGTTGGGTCATAGATAGATGATCCATCCTACTGCTTGCTCCCTAAAAAATTGGGACTTTCTTGAAAAGGCCCTCGACATTTCCATATTTTGATTGAACTAGAATTGATTTTTGTCTTCGGGAGGCCAATTATAGAGCGGTTGGTTTCATTTATATTATGATAAATCTGCAGTTTTAGATTTCTAACAAATGATACAATGAGCTTTATTTTGAAAAACAGAAATAGGCAGATATGCAGGAGAAAATTATTTGAATTGTGATTGTTCATTTGGTTTATTATTTCATTGTTCTTTGATTGTGTATGTAATAGACTTTGTTTTAGTTTCTTTTTGAAGAGTTAACATTGGCATATGATCATTAAATTGTAATTGCTTCGATTTCAACTCTATTTTCTATTATATTTTCTTTAATTTTACTTTGCCCCAATTGTTAAATTTCATTGAAATCTGAACTAATAAGTTCAAAGTTTTGAATAAACTTCAGTCTGGTGTCTTTGAGGTAAAAAAACAAGTATCATCGTTAATTCATGAAAATCGTTCTCTTAGAAGAGGAAGGTATTCTCATGAATCGAGATCTCACTATTGTTAGTCTTTAAGAGGCATCTGACTTATTGACGTTTTATAAAATGGGTGTTATGTAACAATCCGTCTCGAATTTCGAGGTTAGTTTAGTAATTAATTGAGGATTAGTGGAGAGATTTCGGAAGGACGGCGTGAAATGACCGTTTCGCCCTTGAGAATGGGCGAAAAGTTGACTTTTGACTCGAGTGGTCCAATGGACTTGGACCAATGATCTTGACGTAGATCAGGACGTTACGAGTCCGTAGACAAGCGGCACGTCGAATTCGGATGTTTGGCGAGGAAGTTATGAGTCATAGACGGTTTTGGGTACTATTTACGGTGGTATATTTTATGAGGTGCGGTTACTATTTGTCCTTTAGTGTGGGTTCAGATATTTCTATCAGGCCCAATGGATGAGCGATAAGTGTAACTCATCCATTGATCCTTAAATATACATACATGTATACCATCGCCCTTCCTTCATCTTATTTGTGTTTCCCACACTCGAAAACTATAATCCAAACACCTAACCATGCCCCCCATCGTATCCTCACATGTTCTAGACTGAGAGAGGGTGATTGAGTGACTGAGAGAAGGACTAAGACGAAAGGGATGGTTTAGGCTCGGCGAAGGTAAGAACCCAAAAACCCGTTTGTAGTTCAAAATTGGAATTCTAGATTTAGGCGTTTGTTGATCGATCTAAGGGGCCCTAATACGTTCTAGGGTTCACAACGAGTTCATTTGACTGGTTTTCGAGGTAGGAGGTGGCCGTAATCGAAAGTTATTGACGGAGGAAAAACAAGTCCGCTGTTCATCGATTCAAACAGGTACTTCCAATTCGATTTTCTCAAGTTTGATTAAGGGGATCTATTCCTAGGGATTGGACAATTGTGTAGGAATCAACGGGTTCAAAAACGGACCAGAAAGATGGAGAAAAATCCGAGTCAGAGTCGTGGGTTTGCGCGACCCGGTTGCAGGAATCCAGGTTGACCCGGCTCAGTGAGGACGATGATGACGTGGTAGGGTGACGTCATCATCTGTCAGATGTCAAGCCACGTGGCTAATGGGAGGTTGCCACATGGTAGTTGTCAGTGCCTAGTCAGCCTGACATGTCAGTGACGTCGACCAATCAGATAGTGCCATGTGTCACTGACATGTCAGACACGTGGACTCGTGAGCTGTTGACATGTGGCACTATCAGAATGTCAGAGATGACGTCATGCTGACGTCAATAGTGACGTCATGCTGACGTCAGCTTTGACCGTTGATTGCTGATGTCAGCGTTGTCTTTTTTGTCAACATTGACTTTTGCTTTAACCCGCGTGTGGAGGTGCATGGACACGTATTTCGAGGTGGGGCAGGGACCATTTAAAGGTTTTCACGATCTGGATCCAATGGTGGTGGTTTTGGGTCGATCGGGGATCGTTAGGTTGGTCAAATTAAGATTTTTAGCCTCGAAAAATGTGTTCGGGATGCGTTCCCGGGATAGTACTATTCATGGGCTTTAGATATGACCTTATTGAGTTCGTTAGTGACCTTTGGTATGGTTTGGACAGGTCCGGAGGTTCCGGAGACGGTGATTTAGCCTCAGGGAGTCTTATGACATGCCTATCGAGGCGGCCGCTATGATGGTCTGTGAGTGGACTTTTGTTTTCGAAATATGATGCATGCATAACTGTTTTATATATGTGATTAATATGATTATGACTGTGGTACTTATGATTTACATATTAGCACGTATTTCGAGGTTTATGATTTTATACTGTGTTTATATGTGCTTGGGTTTTTTATGATGGTTTAATGGAATGGTTTCTGATTTGGAAATATGGAAATCGGGCATGAGACCCATTTGATTAGAAACTATCAGACTTGTAGTCCATTTGATTTAATGAGATATCGGGTTGGAGGCCCAGTTGGCTTGAGGCCCAGTTGAGTATGTTATTGGACATGAGTCCTATTTGTGGTTTATAAATGTGATTTCGGGTTCGGAGACCCTAAAATGGAATTTGGATTTGAGAAATGGAATTATGATAAATTTATGGAAATTTCGGGCATGGTCCTTTTGAGATGTTTTCACTCCTTATCATCTCACATAGGGAAGAATCAAGGATGATCCAAGACGATGACATCAAAATTCATCCTATGTCATCCTGCGACACCAAACACCAACTGTTACAGCGCAGAAAATGAGAAGTCTCCTTCATCAACTTCGGAATATCCATAACCAATGAGGAATAGAGTACTCTTCCCGTCGTCACACTCACAACTTCTTTTGATTCCGAAGTTCCAACCATGTTGGAAGTATACTTATCTTTTCCAACTACTGGACTTAATCCCCAATAGACTCTCAAGTCCTCAACTTAGCTCTCATCAGCTCACACCTCCCTGAGTGAGAACTCCCAAGATAAGAAAGTGTATTCATCAGCAGTTGGTTCCAGACCAACTCTCCGAATGTGGTAATCACCATTCTCGCAAACAACATATCGGGAAACACTAGCACAACCCGAAACTCACACCAAGCTCGCTGAGCTAACTGGGGGCATCACACACGTGTCCGTAAACTATCAACCTTCATATCCAACTCGTCTGTCCACTTATACCGTTTATGTACATCCAAAAGGATGAGTGATGGATGACACCCTTCACTACTTGATTCTCACGTCTCAACCCTTCCAGGTTCAACTCCTGAGCACACTCTAGTGTCTCAAGTCTCGCATCATGCTGACGGCCAATCCAGAAGCTCTGGCCAAGCAAACGGAAAAAGCGACATCAACTCCTCCGACTGAGAGTATTTTCTTCGGCTTTCTCCATCACCATTCCCGTCGGCATACTGGTGCGTACGTCCCAACTCTTATGGGATCAATTCCAGTACCCAAGACTAGTGCCATCTTTCCAAAACGAGCTAGGGTGCTTGTCACTAATCCAGGTATACCCTATGTCTCGCTCTGGGCCACTCGAGGTCCTCTCTGTCTTACTCAGTGCCCACTGAACTAAGTTGTTTGCCACTCTGGGCACATCTACCATCTCGGTCACCATCCAAGCCCTCCTTGGCATTACATCACTTAGACACACATAGTGTCATTCAGAACTATTCGATCACCATTGGTTTCCATCCAACATGTCTTTAGCATCTCCCACTCATCACAGTCACCTCCACAGAGGTAGTGCGGCACACTCGCCAACACCAAAAACTCAACATCTACTCATGTGACCGCACTCATTCGTAACTGAGTTGAATCCAAAGTTCACTGCTCGTACTGTGCGTCACTCACGCACCCCCGTATCAACATCACGACTAGTGGATCTCTATCGTCTTAGTCGCCACTATCACACGAGCTTATCCAACTTGAGAAGACTGGACCACGTCCATCGATAGCAGCGTCTGCCACAACCACGTGCAGACCGATCCTAGAAACACTCCGTTATTTGGACTCCGTACTCATGTAGTCAACTTACCGCAGATACCAACCGCTCAACACACAATATCCACCGATCAGTCTACAAGTACCACTCTCTTGGTAACTTGTCTAATCAATCACCAACTAGGGTTATCACGAACCTGGCTGCTCACGAACCCGACTGCTCACTGCAGCACGTCCATCCTAACCGATACATCGCTCTCGACTCTGAAAAGTCGTCATACTCCGATACTTGTATCCAACCAACCAGTAACCACAATCCAAGGACCTCGTCTACTCGTAACTCTACGACTTCCAGCTGTGGGGCCTACAAGAAACTTGGCCTAACTCAGTATCTAACACTGCATGTCCACTACCTACCACAATCACGGCATGCCATACCAAACCACACAGCAACCATACCGTGGCCTCCTCTCCCAATCAAGATCCCTTATGGATTCAACACACTGAAACATGGCATCTCATGCCAAATGGTATCAAATGTTCCTATTCCCAATAGTCTCAACTAGGGTCCTCCATGACCTCCACTGATACCACTTGACACAATCCCATATCTGACATGACCAATCAACAGTCCCTGACAGGACCCGTCCCAATCCCCCTGGATTATCGTGGGACGTGCCTGCTCCCGTCTGACACCGAGTGTCAGACCAGGGATAAATTCGTTACCCGCTCGGGGTCCATCAGAGTACGCGAGGATCGGTGGTGGCATGTTTGTCTCAATCTCTACTACAGCCCGCATTCGCTATCAACCTGAAGGGTATTAAAATCATAAAAGCTGTGAGTGGACAAAACAACAGTTTATAAAAATGATTTATATCGAAAAGTCATTTATACCCTTCACGTAAAAGTATGCATGCATCATAAAATCAGTTCATTTCAAATGCTTTCGGAAAGCAAGACATAATGCTTTTCAAATCAAACACGATGAAAACTGCTTCTCAAACGAAGCCATTAACTCTGTAGGGTCTCATCCCAAAATCAATTCAAGAAACCAGAACGAAGTCTCAAATCCAATCATAGAACATGGGGGCTCAGCCCCAAACCAATCTCGGTGAAACATCATATACATATACACATATATATATAACCCATCCTCGACATCTCATATGCCCAATCAATAACCTGTCACGATATATCTACAGTACACGTACTACTCGGGTCTCATCTCCGAGTCTACCCCAGGATCTACGACGTTTGGGAGGACCTATCATCAGACCCTATCTGAGACTATATCATATCTCTCAGTCCTGAGCATGTCTTCCCTCTCGGAGTCACTCATCCTAGGCAGTGTATCGTGACATTCCAGGATCATCGATGTCTAGAGGAAACCACTCATACGGGAGGGTATATACATATAAGTGTGAAAACATTCATCTCTTTCAAATCATAGTTCAACTGGGTCTCATACCCGAATCACAATCTAGGATTCCTCGAATCCGATTCAAATCCAAATCTCATAGGCCTCAGCCCTAATCCACATCTCAATAGTATCTTAAACCCGAAATCTCATTTCATAAACCACAACTAGGACTCAAGCCCGATATCACAAATCAACTGGGTTTCAAGCCCGATACCATCGATCAATTGAGCCTCAAGCCCGATACCATAAATCAAATGGGCCTCAAGCCTGATACCATCAATCAACTAGGCTTTAAGCCTGATATCATAAATCAACTGGGTCTCAAGCCCAAATATCATAAATCAACTGGGTTTCACGCCCGATATCATAAATCAATTGGGCCTCAAGTCTGATAGTTTCCAACTCAAATGGGTCTCATGCCCGATTCCACATTTCCAAATCCAAAACATTTTCTTAAATCATCGCTGAAAACACAGCACCTATAGGCACGATATAAAATCAGAAATCTCAAAATACGTAAATACTAAATACCACAATCATATGCACTCAAGACATCTCAGATCATCAACATAAAACACATGTAAAACATTTATGCATGCATCAATTCATAAAACAAAGTCCATTAACAGACTGTCCAAGCTTCCGTCTCAATACTCGTGCCATAAGCCTCCCCGTGCTAAATCACCATCTCCGGAACTCCCGGACTTTTAAATCGAAGAACCTCCGCCTAGTTTTTCGGCCGTTTGTCTGGGCTGCTCAACCGTCCTCAGCCATCGTTTCTGATCCCCCTCGACTTGCAAAGACCCCAGAAGTGCAACCCAATCGTTAGAACAAATCCAAAACGTCTCAAAATGAGATTCGAAAATTTGAATTTAAAGAGGGTTTCGGGTTTACCTCTCCCGTTGCTTCCTCCGCCGTCCACGGTGGTCTAGCCGTCTCTGGCCACCCCTCAGCCTCTCCCTCACTCAGTCTCTCACCCTCAATCCACTCACCCTCAATCTAGGAGCAAGAAGATTGAAATGGGTTTTGGGAGTGGGTACAGGTTGGATGCACAAACGAGGGGAATGGGATAGATATACATGAGTTAAGGGAAAGGAGCAATGGATGGGTGACACTTGTCACTCATCCATTGGGCCTGGTAAAATATCTGGGCCCCACATGAAACCAAAGTCAACCCATCTCGTAAAAGTGCAATAGTACCTTGGAACTTCCGTGAGTCGTAATTTTCTCGTCGAACGTCCGATTTTGACGTGCCGCTTGTCTATGGACTCGTATCGACTCAATCTACGTAACGGTCTTTGGTCCACAGGCATCGAACCTCTCGGATTAAAAGTTAACTTTTTACCCTCGTTCAGGGGTAAAATCGTAATTTCACCTTGAACGTCCGATAATCCTCAACTAATCCCCGATTACTCCTGTTAATCCATAATTAATTCTTAATTAATACCAAGAATTTGGGACGGGTCGTTACAGTCCCGACTCTTAAGGTCGTCATATTGGGACAACTAGTCAATTAGGTCTCATCCACCAATAACACTACGACTCTAAGCCGTTGGGTTCATACGAACATCGATCCTCCTCGGGATCCATCCTCACTCACCCACGACATCCTGTGCTAATCGAACCCTAAACTATCGCACCGCGTGCCAAATATAACCTAACCAGAGTTCGATTCCACTAAATCCTCATACTCTTACCCTAACTATCAGGTCGATGACGGTCTGTTACCACTGCTCAGACATCACATCCCGCGCCTGTGTGTCACTCTAAGAGAAACACATGCTCTGATACCACCTTGACAAGATTCATCCCAATTCCCTTAGAGAGTAGAATGTCGGGGATGATTCTTCTCCAAATCTATGGCACAAGAGGTTAGACCACATGACATTACGCATTCCAATCTCCCTAGATTATCGTGGGATGTGTCTGCTCCCGTCAAACACCGCGTGTCAGACCAGGGATAAACTGGTTACCCGCTCGGGGTCCATCAGAGTACGCCAGGATCGGTGGTGGCATGTGATGTCTTGATCTTTACTACAGTCCGCATTCGTGATCAACCTGAAGGGTATTAAAACCATAAAAGTTATGAGTGGACAAAAATGACGGTTTATTAAAAGCAGTTTATCGAAAAGACTTTTATACCCTTCACGTAAAAGCATGCATGCATCATAAAACAGTTATATTAAATGCTCTCTCGGAAGAAAGACGTACTGCTTCCCAAATCAAATCACATTGAAAAATGCTTCTCAATCGAAGCCAGTAACTCAGGAGGATCTCAGCCCAAAATCAGATCATAGAAAAAAAGTACAGGTCTTTACCCACACAGAAAACACGTACATAACCTCAGCCCAACTCATAGAACACGTGGGAACACATCCCATGGGAACTCATCCCAATATCAATCACGATTCTAATTCTAGAACATGTCATCCAGCTCAGGACCGCTCATAATCCTAGCATGTCGCCGTGAACATATCACTCGCCGCGACCGTCTCTAGATCATTGCAAAAACATCGCCGATCTATCTCAGAGTATAACCTTATTACTTCCTAAGTCGAGCCTCTCTCGGTCATTGCTTCCCGTGGCTGCTCGACAACAAGCAGTGCATCGTGACCTCTCCGGAAGGAACACATTTGCAATCTGGAGACGAGCATCATCATCATTCGGGACTCACCCGAATACCATCATCAATAGGGCCTCAAAACACGGAACATAACCAAACGGACCATAGCCCGAAAATCCAGTGTCCAACGACACTTCATATCCCAGGATTCCTCGAATCCTATAAAATTCACAACTGGGTCTCATGCTCGAAATATCTTTCGTAAAACTCATAATTCGGTCACAGCCCGACTTATGTCACGTTTAACTATACTCTAAGTCAAACCTCAAATCAACTGTGTCATACGCCCGAAAGATATTTCTAAATCTGAAACCATTTCTCATTTATGAAACACTTTCAAATCATAGTTCAACTGGGATTCGTGCCGAATCTCGACTTCACGCATCTCCGTAAAATTCTCTAAAATAATATATCAGTTCCCCAATTTCACGCCTTTACGTGAAACCTTCGAAATCATATAAAACACATGCACGCAGTACACTCGACCGAAGCCCTAACATCATATAAAACAGAAATCTCGAACTACATGCAATACGCATTTTCCTCCGAACATGCCAAATAATTCATATTTAAATCACAAACACTCCTGGCATATCAAAACATATTCATAAACACATATAAAATATTTATGCATGTATCATATTCATAAAAAAAATTCCACTCACAGACCGTCCATATTATGCCTCGATAAGCATGTTTTAAGCCTCTCCGGGATAATCCGACATCTCCGGGTCATCTGGACCTGTCCAAAACATACTCAAAGGCTACTACTAACCTAGACAAGTCCTAATCATGAACCCCCAACATTCCCGGAAATGTCAACGTGTCCCGGACATGCTTTCTAGGCTTTAAACCTCAATTTGACCAACCTAACGATCTCTGATCGACTCGAAACCACCACCATTGGATTCGTATCGTCGAAACTTTTAAAAATGGTCTTGGTACTACCTCGAAATGCATGCCCACGTGCCCCCATATGCAGGTCAAAATGGCTAGTCAACGTAGACCAAAAAGTCAACATTGCTGACGTCAACAGTCATCGCTGACATCAGCAATGATGTTATCCTTGAAAGTCTGACATCTGGCACGTGTCAGTGACAATGCCACGTGTTTGTAGCTCACGGGTCCACGTGTCTAACATGTTAGTGGCATATGGCACCATCTGATTGGTCAACATCACTAACATGTTCGGCTGACTGTGCACTGACAACTGCCATGTGTCCATTCCCCTTTGGGCCACATCACCTGACAATCTGACAGGTGATGACGTCAACTGATGATGACATCATCCCTAACCTCTCGACGAGTCCTGTAAATTGGGTCGCTCAGACCCGCAACCCGACCTGGTTCTAACTCCTTCATTTCTCAACCAAAATCAATCCCATTAATTCCTACACGATCGTCCAATCCTATGTAATCGATCTGTATGATCAAAACCTAGAAAAAATACCTAAAATCTCGCATGTAATTTCATGAACAGTCGCCCAGTTTCCAGCTCCCTATATGTGCTGCTCCGCCGTCCTCCATCCACGATTTCGATCTCCAGCACTCGTACAATCCTCAAAAGTACAACTCAATCAAAGAAAACGTCCCATACACACTCAGATTTCGATTTCGAATTTAGAAAAAAAACCATACCTTTTCAGGTTTTCGACCACCGTCTACAGTGGCTCTCGCCGTGGCCACCATCCTGCTTGTCTCTGCCCATTATTTCACTTCCCCGTTCAATTTAACAACAAAAGATGAAGGTTTGTGAAGGTTGGGGTGGGTTATGGTGCTTTGGTTTCGGGTGAGATGAAATGAAACAAATAAGGGGGGTTGGGTGCATGTATGTGTGCTTGTGGGCAATGGATGAGTGACACTTGTCACTCATCCATTGGACCTGTTCAAAATATCTGGGCCCACACAATAGGATAATAGGCACTTTTCCTCGTAAAACGTGCCATCATAAATAGTTCCCAAATTTTTTGTGACACGTAACTTCCTCGTTGAATGTTTGATTTCGACGTGTAGCCTGTCTACAGACTTGTATCGACTCAATTTACGTATCGGTCCTCGTGCATTGGACCTGCCAGGTCAAAAGTTAACTTTTTTCCCTCATCTAGGGGCAAAATTGTAATTTCTCCCTAAACGTCCAAAGATTCTCGACTAATCCTCAATTTAATCTTAATTAATCCCAAAAATTTGGGACCGGTCGTTACACCACATGAGTGAGAAGGGATTGCATGGTTTGGCAAAGAAATCTCTCATTCCCTTTGCTAAAGTAACCTCACTAGACTCTTGTGATTATTGTTTATATGGCAAGCAACATCAAGTTAGTTTTTCTGGTACATTCACAAGAAAACAAAATATATTAGACCTAGTACATTCCGATGTTGGTGGCCCTATGGAAGTTGAATCACTATGTGGTAATAGATATTTTGTCACTTTTATTGATGATGCCTCGTGAAAGGTTTGTGTATATTTTTGGAAATCAAAAGGCCAAGTATTCCAAACCTTCAAGCAGTTCCATGCCATGGTGGAGAGGGAGATTGGGAGAGCCCTCAAATGTATCTGTAGTGACAATGACAGAGAGTATAGTTTCAACGAGTTCAGAGATTATTGTTCGAAGTATGGCATTAGGCATGAGAAGACAATTCCTAGCACCCCACAACATAATGGTGTAGCTGAGAGGATGAACCGCACCATTCTAGAGAAGGTCAGGTGCATGTTGAAGACAGCCAATCTATCAGAGCTTTTTTGGGCCGAAGCTGTGTCATCCTCTTGTTACCTTATCAACCAATCACCAAGTATACCGTTGAACTCTGAGAGTCCCGAAGGAGTCTGGACCGGTAGAAGCATTTCATATTCACACTTGAAAGTGTTTGGGTGCAAAGCATTTGCACGTGTATCCGATGAGAAAATATTGAAGATGGATGACAAAGGCACACTGCATCTTTCTCGGGTACGGTAATGAAGAAATGGGCTATCGCATGTGGGATCCAAAGACCAACAAGATATTCAGAAGAAGAAATGTACATTTCTTTGAAGATCAGATTGTGACAGATCTTGATAAGGAGATAGTTAAGAATGTAGGCCAGCTCACCTATGAAAGTGTTTGGGTGCAAATTCTGGACCGGTAGAAGCATTTCATATTCACACTTAAAAGTGTTTGGGTGCAAAGCATTTGCACGTGTATCCGATGAGAAAATATTGAAGATAGATGATAAAGGTACACTGTGTATCTTTCTCGGGTACGGTAATAAAGAAATGGGCTACCACATGTGGGATCCAAAGACCAACAAGATATTCAGAAGCAGAAATGTACATTTCTTTGAAAATCAGATCGTGACAGATCTTGATAAGGAGATAGTTAAGAATGTAGGCCAGCTCACCTATGATTAATCACTGTTCCACAAGAATCCACTAGCAGAGCTCAAGAAGTTATACATGAAGAAGTTCCTGATATGACTGAAGCACGAGGTACTGAGATAGTGTCTGACGATTAGGAGGATCATAATCAGGGGGAGCCAAACCAGGGGGAGCAGCCAGAGATTTCCCAAGTACCAGTTCGTAAATCAAACAGAGTGCCAAAGCCGAATACTAAGTATCCTTCTTCACATTATATTCTTACGACTAGTGATGGGGATGACCCGCATTCCAGATACATTTTGCCAACTAACGATGGAGAGCCTGAAAATTTTGAAAAGGCAAAGACTCATGCAGATAATGACAAGTGGATGTTGGCAACGAAGTCTGAGATTGAGTCTTTATTGAAGAATGATACCTATGAGTTGGTGGAGCTTCCTAAAGGCAGAAAAGCACTAAAAAATAAGTGGGTGTTCAAGTTGAAGATGGACGAGAATGAGAAGTTGACAAATTTCAAGGCTCACTCCGTTGTCAAGGGTTTTGGGCAGAAGAAGTTGGAGAATTGCAGAAAATCCGCTGGAATGGACTTCAAGTAGAAGTCACATCGTTTTGACCCGGTTGGCCTAGATGGGGAGATTGTAAAATATTCAGGCCCAATATTTACAAAAGACATTTTGGGCTTCCATAATTGGGCTTATTTAGAATATACAAGTGATTCTAGATTAATCCTAAAGTGTATGAATCCAAGATGCATGTAGAAATTTCATGAAGAAAGTAGATGGAAGATCCATAAATGAAGTAGGTAGGTGGATGGAGCATTAATGAAGGCATCTAGATGGTTCCTCCTTGGCCTATATAAGGAGAGGTCATTTGCTCATTCCATCAATCTCATCTAAGATAAACATATTCCTCGAAGTGGAGGGTGAAGAGTGCCCACTCCAAGTTGAGAGTGTTGAGTGTGTAGTGTTGGTAGCAAAACAAGTATGTGAGAGATGGTTTCCTTCAAGTAGTGTTCCTGAAGTTGTGCATCTCTTTGTACCCCTAATTCCATTAGTGGAGATTCTTGTTGTTGTTGTCCCATGTACGTAGGCATCTTGCCGAACCACGTTATATCTGGTGTTCTCTCTTACTTACTCTTTTATTTCCTTACATATTTATCTTATTGTGGTTTGAGTTATTATTTCCATTTTATTATTTTCCCCAACATCTTCAATCACAAATTTTTGGGAAATAGTGCTCCAAACATAACAACTGAAATATCTCTTTACACTTGGCGACAAGAGTTGTCTTCCCAGATCCTTCCATCCCGACCATAGGCACAACAACTTGCTTTTGCTCTCCATTCATCAGCAACCACATCATCATTTGCTTATTTCTTTCAATTCCTATAAAGAGAAGACTCAGCTTGGTTCTTCACCCATCGCGAGATGCTATTATCGGCATCATTTGTTGCTCCTTCAAGAGTAACAACACCTTATCTTTGATTCATCTGTGGAATGGCTTTGATCTTTGATTCCTCTACTTAGTAGACAATCTCTGTAAAGAAGAGACAAGGTTCAAAAAATAGAAATCTAAAGTTAATTAAGATTATTGGTAATCTATATTATGCCGACTAAACATAAAATTTATATCAAACTTCAGAACAAAACCATTGGCTGGAGGTGTACGAACACTAATAGATCATCCAGTGCCAAACTACCAAAATAACATGTTATTATTAAATCTTTCATTTCACCATCCAATAATGGTAGACAAGAGAAGTTGATGGCCGTCATAAATAGTTATGGAAGAAAAAAATGGATTACGGCTCTATTAATTATGGAATTATTATTTATTTTAAAATAATAAGAATTGAAAAATTAAGAAATATTAATCTCAACCACCCTGCAATATTCTATTAATCTAACTATTCGGACAAGAATTATGTCAATATATATTTTTTTAAATCCTGATGCCACGGATACACACGCTCATATATATATAATAAAGATATATATATATGTATATATATATATATATATATATGAAGGTTATGAAGGGTGACACCCTTATATCTTTATCGATATTAACATGTGCTTGAGTAATTGGTAAGAAACAAGAATAACATACCAATTGCTTGTTTCCGGAATTCAGGCGCTACGAAAATGTGCTCGACTGCTTCATCATCAGTTCTGTGAAGGATGATCACCAAATTATCCCCTACGGCTGCAATAAACCAAATAAAATAACCAAAAACAGTTGACTCGTAGAACATGAAGTGTACAAAATATGAAATTTTGCAGTTAAAAGTAAAATAAGAGGAGGATCGGAGGCAAGTGGATGATAAAATATTGAACAAGGAGACAAGTACCAACGCTTAATTAAGGTGGCAACAAAGCTGTTACTCTAATGAGGGAGAATGCAGAAAAGCTTCAGTGTTCTTACTTCTTAAATCAATTGGCTACTGGGCTTGATGGGGAACTCTTGTGTGGTTTTTAAGGGGGCACGAATGTAATAAGGTGGAAATTATTAGTGTTGGTTTCAAATCACTCCAAGAATCGCAGGGGAAGAGGCAGGGGATTGCTGTTTGCTCAAAGCACACATGCGATGGTTTTCCAGTGAGTTAAGTATCTTATCTCTTACACTCTTAGCTGCAAATGGTTGGTTAGGATAGATTTAGGTTCTTGTAATGTAGATTAAGGTATTGATTGATTTTTTAGGCTTAGGCTTGAGAAAAATGGAAGAATTGATCACAATGAAGAAACAGTTATGCAGAGAATGCAAAATGCACACCAGGTGTTTGTAAAAATGCACCAGTGAGTTTTTTGAGTGATCTTGGTGCTCTCACCATCTAGAGAGAGTCACACATACTTCTCATTAGTTTCTTAGTTGATTACAATTGTATTCTCACTCTTTTACACACACAATCTATTAGGATCCACATGACATTATCCTACACAGTTTTCTCTAGTTTCTTGCTTACTAAGTCACTCACCCTTCACTCAATTCTGTTACAACAACCTGCTTAGCTGGCACTCACACACTCCCTAGAGTCTAGGACATATGTCATATATTGAAGTAGGGCTTTAGATCAGGTGAATTGCACCCTAATTATCACTGCTGCAATAGCAACTTACACACTAACACTCCCTCCTAAGCTGCTAACTGATTTAACCCCAAGCAATGATCTTAGATAGTTAATTCTGACCTTAGGAAGTGACTTGGTGATGATGTCAGCCAGTTGTTCCTTAGACTTATAGTAGTGCAACAGAATGTCACCATTTTGGATTACTTCTCTAATGTAATGGAACTTCCTATTGATGTGTTTAGTCCTTTAATGGAAAACAGGGTTTTTAGCCATAGCTATTGCTCACATATTGTCACACATTAGGGCTGTAGGACTTAGTTGTTCTTCTCCAAAATCCTGTAAAACAAATCTCAGCCAAATAGCCTGAGTTGTGGCTTCTATAGCAGATACATATTCCGCTTATGCAGTAGATAGAGCTACACTACTCTGTTTGACAGAAGCCCTAGAAAATATGCCACTGCCAAATGTGAATGACACGAATGACACGACCTACCCCCAATCCCCCGGAGTTAAGGGATAAGCCATGCTCCCGTCTAACTTACGTGCGACATGAAGACTAAACTGACGTCCAACCTCCATGGGATTCCCAAACGAACCGTCCAAAAACTTCCGAGGTTCCTAGAGTGCGCAGAACCTACTGTGGATCGTGTGTGTGATATCCCCGTCTCTCTCTCATAACAGCCTGCACCGTATCAAACCTGGAGGGTATCAAAAACATAAAAGACTGTGAGTGGACAAATTAAATAATACGTTTTGAAAACAGGTTATAGAAAAGTACATTTATACCCTCCACACAAAAACCAATGCATGCATATGAAAACCTTTTCATAAAACCATTTCATATCCAAGATAAGAAACCATCAATGAAACCCGGAATAATTTCTTTTTCTCAAATCAGTAACTCAAATCCAGGGTCTCAACCCAAAATCATAAATCCCCATCAAGGTACGGGAACTCAGCCCAAAACGCATTAAATCCAAATCATCCAGGCCACGACCAAAAACATCTGAAAACCAGTGAAAAATCAAAGTAAAATCAATCAAGTTTCTGGATCTCAAGCGCGCTGAGTCTTTAAACTCAAAACACATGTACATAATCAGGCCTTCCCGGAATATCAACGAGTTTTTAAACTCAAAACACAATCAACAGGCCTCGGGGGATATCACAATAACCGAGTCTTTAAACTCAAAACATATCAATTCAGGGCCCTCCCCCGTCATCAATCAACCGAGTCTTTAAACTCAAAACCAAATCCAGCTGTATCCAGGTCTTTAAACCCAAAACCAAGTTTCAACTGGTTTTTAAACCCAAAACCAAGTGAAAATCATAGAAAATCCAGAAATCTATTTCCAATTCCGAATCCGAAATTATCATTCCGTAAGCAGGCATCCAGAATCATCATTTCGAACCCAGATCCAGAAATCAACTTTCAAGCTCCAAAACCGAATCAGGAATCATCTTTCCGAAATCCGATTTCAAAACCCGAAATCACAATTATCGAAATCATTTTTGTGAACAAGGCTTCAAGCCCAAAATCACTTTCCAAAATCCATTATAAATCATTAAAATCAATCATATCTCAAATCCCAAATTATTGTATCAAAACCAACATCAAATCATAGCAGAAAACCATATCTCGTAAAACGTGCAATTCCGTAAATGTCTCGAAATACGTGCAAAACTGTAAATCATCAATATCATATCTCAAACATAGAATTCACGTATAAAAAACATATAAAAATATTTATGCATGCATCATAAGTTAGAAAGTAAAGTCCACTCACAGACTATTCACGTCGCCGCCTCGATACACGTGCACTTACGTTTTCCTGGGTAATCCACTATCACCGGCTTTCCCGAACCTGTCCAAATCTCATAAGAAGGTCACTAACTACTTCATTAAGCTTCTACTAAATCCCCGTAATTTTCCCGAATTTTTAACTATTTTTAAACGAGCCCTGAAACCTTCGGACATCCTGAAACATATCGAGACGATGTCCGATCGACTCGAAAGTAATCCCAAAATGTTCGTTACATCGAATAATTTAAAAGTCGCGTTGGAACCTTCCTAAAAAACCATGCCACGCGCCCACACGTGCTGCCCAAAGGGGCTGCGCGTGGGCATCACGCGCCAGTACAGGTTGTCTTTAACCTCGCGTGAACCGGGTTCGAACAAGTCCAGGCCGACCCGATCCAGGCCCAAACCGGCGTGGGCGGTTTTCATTCGATTTTCGGTCCGTTTTTTATCCTTTTCCTTCCTAAGGCTTCGTCCAACCTTTTCCTATGAATTTACAATAGCAAAACACGAAATAAAGAGCTAAGGGATACCTTCTTGAACCATGATCAAACTGGTCTTCTGCAACCTTCCTCTATCACGGTTCATATCCATCTCAAGGCCTGCTTTTGATCCTAATCAACCTCTGGCACCTTGAGAAACAGTTTTCAAGCGTCACAAGTGATCAACCATCCCTAAAACATGATTTACCACTTTTACATCGACACTTACCTTTCACCGTTTTCACGGCCACCAACCATGTCAGCCCTCCATTCTCTGCTCTTCGAACTCGTCTCACTGTCAGAATTATCAATCAATTGATTAGAATGGGTTAATACATGCTTAAACGAAGACCCGCTGTCGAATTTCAAAACAGAGCACTCTGCTTGCCTCTAGCCGTCTACCACTGTGCATGACGGTGCACTCCACCAGCCTCACTACTCGTCTCAACCTCCCTTTCATTCTTCTTCACACATCACAGAAAAAGGGTGAGGGTCAAATAGATGGAAGGGTTGGGTTCATGATCACTCTTGTTCTCTCTGTTTTTTTCATTTGAACCCAAACTGTTTAAATCCTCCTTTAACGTATGAAACAAATGTGAGATGGTAAGGAGGGTTCTACGACCTTCCATGTAACAACCCGTCCCGAGAGCCGGGATTAGTCGACTAATTAAGGTGTGATTAGCAAGGTTAATCCGTGGTTCGTAGGTCCCGATAAGGTCGTTGGCGTAGAATGACGATTTTGCCCCTGGTTTGGGCCAAATAGTTGACTTTTAGTTCGGGTGGTCAAATGGGTGTTGACCAGTGACTAGGATGTAGTTTAGGATGTCACGAATCCGTAGACATGAGGTACGTTCGATTCCGACATCCGAGGAGGAAGTTGTGATGTTCGGAAGGTTGAGGGCATGACCGTCATTTGGGTAAAGTAGGGGGAATAGTTGACTTTTTGTATAATCGGGTTTTGGTAGGTTGACCTAGGATGGTTAGGTAGCTTTCGACGTCCTGAGTTCGATGACAGGTGGCACGTATTCATCGGACTTACGAGGCGAGAGTTACGGGTCTAGGAAGTTTTGGTAAAACCGTAAAATGAGTAAAACTGGAGGGTATTTTGGTCTTTCTGCACATTGGGATTTGTGCAGAAAGAAGGAAATGGACGGCTGGGATGGAGCCATTTGGTGAGAGTGGGGAAAGAGTAAGGAGGATGGGTGACATGTGGCAAGGGGCTAGAGGATTCTGGGAGAATCCTGTGTGTTACAGCCCAATTATTTGGGGTGCACTCGTGCTTACCCGTGTAGTGTGTTCTTCGAAACACAGAGAAACAGAGAGAGCTTGTGAGGAGAAGGTGAGGATTGATCGTGGTAATTGACGAGTCCTGGTGAGAGAGAGAGGAACAGGGAGGTAAGAGGAAGCTGCTGGTCGTGTTTTGGTGGTGCAATCGTGCACGGCGGCACAGCGGTGGTGCGGCAAAGGTTTTGGGGAAACAGGGAGACCGTTAGTTCGAGGTGGTGGCTACGCCGTGGAGTGGCTCCAACCAAGGCAAGGGGAGGCTGAGGAGACTGCAGGGAGGCCAACGAACACCGTAGTACGCGACGGTGTGCACGGCGGAGTTGCAATCGACAGGTGAGATCTTTGCTCTGTTTTTCCCGTGGATTTCATTTGGAAAGTCGTGGACCTAGGGCTAGAGTCGAGGGATCTGGAGGTTAGGGTGAGACTCCTGAGAGTCCTAGGAATCGTTTGAGTGTGCTGCCGTGATGGGTGGTGCACGGTGGTGGAGAGCACGACGGAGGGACCTTCAGTACTCTGTTTTGGCCGTGGGTTCAAACGGCGAGTCGTGAAGGTAGGGGCTGAGTCGAAGGGTTAGGAGTGTTGGACTAGGTACAGTGAGGTTGTGGGGTGAGTTTGGTATCGCCACCGTGACGGGAGGTGACCGGAGTAGAAGGATCGTGAAACAGGGGAAAAGTGGTCGTCTGGTTCGAGCTTGAATCGACGATGACGGGGCTGTGTCGAGGTTAGAGGAGTTGAGGGAAGGATTCGTGGTGTCTGGACAAAGCTGCAGGAGAAGAGAGGGAAGGAAAAGGTGGCCGGACGGTGGAGAATGCCTCTCGCCGGTCCAGTTGCAGCGGCCGGTTCAGCACAGTGCACTCGAGGTTGGGGGTGACACTGTAGCTGGCGCGTGAGGGCCACGCGCAGCCACTTTGGGCGGCGCGTGGGGGCGCGTGCGGCGGCGATGGGGAAAACGATCAACGTGACTTGTGGTCTAGGAGTTGTGGTGAGTTCAATGGAGTTGGTTTCGAGTCAATCGGAAGTCGTTTGAGTGTAGTTCCGCGAGGGTGAATGTTTAGGGTCCCGGGTTCTAGGTCTTCGGTTCGGGGATTTTTGAGGGAATTTAGGTGAATTTTTGTAGACGTATTAGTGACGTATTTTGACGATGATTGACAGGATCGGGATTTCCCGAGGAAGCCGAGGAACGTGCTGGACGTTCGGGACGCGAGTAGGGCTCAGTACTGTGAGTGGACCCCTTCTTTAAACTTGAGCATGCATAACTGTTTTCTATCGTTTTTTTTTTGTGGATTTAGTCATTATTGAATATGTTTTGGTTGGTTTTACATTGTTGCACGTTTTTCGAGAAATATGGTATTTGACACGCTTTACGAGATATGTCGATTTCTGAGTAAAATGCCAGGGTTTTGGGATTTTTAAGGATAACTAGTTTGATTTCTTACAAAAGGATTTTGAAACATGATTTGGGAATTAAATGAGCAGGAAAGTGGATTCCGGATTTGGGTTCGGAGTGACGGTTCTGGATGCCGAAAAGGCATCGGACCAGTGATTTCGGATTCAGGTTTGGATGTGGATTTGGAAAAGGTTTTCAAATGGTTTTGGGATTGGATTTGCTGGATCTGGATATTGGGTTTAAAGACCCGGATATATGTGACGGGGGACCGGCCGGATTGGGTTTAAAGACCCGGATTGAGTTTAAAGACTCGGGAGTTTAAAGACTCGGATAGATTGATATTTCCCTCGTAGGCCTTGAGTTTAAAGACTCGGATATGATTAAGGCCTGGATTGAGTTTAAAGACTCGGGAGTTTAAAGACTCGGATAGGTCCAGCAGGTTTGATCGGAAAATGATGATTTGATTTTTATGGTTTCTGATACGGGTTTATGATTCACATGTTGTGGTTTTTCTAACTGTTTTATAGTGTTTCTGTTTCTTATGATGCGGTTTATGGTAAAGCGATTTATAACTGTGTTCATACCTATTGGTTGTGCATGTGGTTTTCAAAACGGAGGGTTAAAATCGGTTTTCTGATAACTGTTTAGAACTTTTCTTTTATTATGGTCCATTCACACTTTTGTTTTAACTTGCCCTCCAGGTTGTGGAGCGAGCGCGGGGTCTTGACGTCGAGGCAGTATCCGAGGCATAGAAGTGACGTGAGGGATTCCAGAATAGTTTAAAGTTTTCCGTGTGCGTGTAGTTTATCAGTTTTTATTTTTCCTTGTATTTTCGTACTATGCTCTGTAAACGATAACGTCGGAATATTTTGTTTAATTACTCCTGCGTCTGACTGGATTTGAGTGAGTTGTACTTGGGTATTGTGTCGGGAGGTCAGACGGGAGCGGGATTTACCTCGGGTTTTGGGGTGAAACCGGGGTGGGTCCTGACATTCCAGCAAGGGACAACTGTCCCCATCAGATTAGACAACTATCCCAAGGCAGCCAAATGTCCCATTTTCACTGGGCATAGATCCCCAGGCCATCAAATGACCAAAATGCCCTTAATGCCCAAATTACCATTTTGCCCTCACGTATTTAGACCCATAACGAAATCATCCGCCGTCTAATGACCTACCTAACGGTCCTAGAAATGCGTGACAAGTCCATGTTGTATGAAAAGTCAACAGTTTGCCATTTTTCACCAAAATTACCAAAATACCCTCGAACTACCGACCATCATTACTTCTTCCTCAAATGTCGGAATCAGAAATGCCACCTGCCTATGAACTCGTGAAGTCCCGAACTAGGTCACAGTCATTGGCCAAAGTACATTTGACCGCACGAGCTAAAAGTCAACCTTTTTGCCCATTCTAGGGGCAAAACCGTCATTTCGCACCGTCAGCCCGAAAGCACCCAACTAAGCACCGATTAGCTTCACTAATTCGTCATTAACCACTAATCTAATCCCGATTTCCTGGACGGGTCTTTACACAGAAACCAATTAGGGTTGCAGCTTGAACTTTTGTGTATTCCAGTCCATAATCCAGTGCCCCTTGTATGTATCACAATACCCTTTTTGTAACGACCCGAACTTTCATAAATATTATTGTATTGTAAAATGACCATTTTACTCCTAAGGGGGAAAAGTTGACTTTTTCCCCGGGAAATATTTAGGACTTTGACCCATGATCGTGACGTAGATCGGGACGTCACGAGTCCGTAGGCAGGCGGCACGTCGAAAACGGACGTACGACGAAAAGGTTATGGTCACGGGAGTAAAATCGATTAACCGAATGAACCAAGGTTTAAATTAAAATAATAATATAATAATGTAATCTGATTTAAAAACCAAATTAATCTGGACCCTTGGATGAGTGACAAGTGTCACTCATCCCACACTTCTTTTTCCCTAAATCTAGGATCTTGTCCCTATTGGCTACTTAGTTTATTATTTATTTTCCCTCATAAAATCCTAACCATCCATTCTAAATCCCAGATTGAAATTGGACCCTTGATCCCATCTTCTTCTCTCTTTTAATCGATCAGACCCTCACTCTCTCTCACCTTTATTTTCTCTCAAGCTGTGAGCACACGACTCATTCCCTTCCCTGCACAAACACGCCCACCAGACGACCACCCCTCTACCTTGTTCCACCTCCAGGCGATGGCCGGACCTCACCACTCACCACCAATCACCAGCCACCACCACCACTGGAACCCCTCCCCTGTATGCACAAACCGAAACACCCAGACCCGAGAGGAAGGAAAACCAGCCCCAAGCACCCAACCGTCCAAACCTCACGACAAGAACTCGAACCAATATAAGGATAAGAGTGATAGGCTGCTAGGAGAGCTGAGGACCGGAGGAGACGACCTACGGTGGCGACACGGCGGCGGTGAGTCAGAAAACCCGAGAGGCCCATTTTTCTTCCCTGTTTAGAAATGAACTGTTTTTGACGTTCCGGTTCATTCTTTACTTCTGGGACATGTCCTAGGAACTTAGACTACCAGTTGGACCAGTGTTCGTGGCCGGAATCAGGGTGAGTCGCTGTGGAAGACGACTGGAGCTTGCAGTTGGCTTTCCCTTTGAGTTTCAGGTAACTTCTTCATCTCAAAACTTAGTTTTGAATCCACATAACTATAGGGTAGATTGTGACGAGTCTATAAGGCCAATTCTGATTGAAAATGGTGGCCGAAAACAAGATCTGTGATAGGGTCAAGCCGCGGGTCAACGGCGACCCAGTTTCTGGAATTCGGATTGACCCGATTACTGTAGCAGTGATGACATCATCATGCTGACATCAGCAGTGACGTCATGATGATTTCATCATGTCAGAAAATATCAGACCAGGGACCAATCAGTGTGTGACACGTGTCGTCTGACACTGTCAGTGCTGACGTCAGCATGCACTATAGCAGCGTTGACCAGCCTTTGACTGGGTGCGTAGGGGTGCATATGAATCATAAATTTTGTGGGATCAGTACCATTTTCAAGGTTTTGACGATCCGAATCCAATGGCGGTGGTTTCATATCAATCAGAGATCGTTAGGTTGGTCAAATTAGGGTTTGAAGCCTCGGGAAGCGTGTTCAGACTGCTTTCCCGGGCCAGTTTCAGTCTAGGGTTTCATGGTTGAATAGTAGTGACTTGTAGTGACCTTTATGTGTACTTTGGATATGACAGGAATCGTACAATAGCACCAGGGCATGGTTATACGCTCGGATTTGCAACGGGATTGTACCGTGAGTGGTCCTTTGATTTCATTAAACCCTTGCATGCATAACTGTTTTCCTTTATATATATATATATATGCGATTCAAGCAAACGCATATGATTATCTTGAGTTATGATTATGGCACGTATTACGATGTTTAGGCATGAGACCCGTCTGGTTAGTTTATGAACTGTTTTGAGTCATATATATGTATATGGATTTCGATGATTATCTTTAGTACTGCACTGTACATATCTACCTTTGTGATACTATCTCCTCCGGATGTGGGTACTCCAGAGTGGTCACGACGCAATGCCTGCGAGGGGTCATTCTACGGAGGGATCGGACCGTAGGGTGACTCAAGAGCAGGATTGCTATGATTGGACGTCTGGGACGTCAGACATCTGGGATGCCATACCCGGACTGGGTTCAGGATTTGGACTCAGGATTGAGACCCCGGGTGGCACACGTAGCCTTGGGACTGTGACCTTATTGGACATCTAGGATGTCAGACATCTGGGATGTCAGGGTTGGGATGTATAGTGCAGTGACTGATGTTATGATTATGTTTATATTATGTTGCTTATGTTTATATGATATGATATTATGGTTTTTGATACTAATGCATGCATGTTTGGAAAATTGAGGGGTAAAACTATATGTTTTCGATATGATGAACTGTTTTATAAACTTTGAGTTTCGGCCCACTCACCCTTATTATTTTATTGACCCTCCAGGCCGTGCTACTGAGACAGAAGAGGATCCCGAGGCAGAGGCATAGGTTTAAGTTGCGCACCTAAACCCCACTGCTGGGCAGGTTGGCATGTAGAGTATCTTAGAGTCGTGCTCAATAACCTATATTTGGAAACTATCCCTTGTCTTAAACCATTTGTATTCGGATTTTATGTATGACTTTATTATGGATATTTATGCATTTGAATTTATTAAGGGTAAGATTGGTATCTTATAATTGGGTGTCAGACGGGAGCAGGGCACGTCCCCGTGTGGTCCCAGGGGGATCGGGGCAGGTCCTGTCACTTTTGGCTGTACCAAGAAGTTTCTTGGTAGGGTTATGCATAAATTTAGATAGTAGGCTAGATGCATACATTTTATCATGTCTTGTTGCAGTTAAATAAAACAGGCTGCCTACCAATTTTCTGTAAATCTGTTCATCAGCAGGCTCACTATCATCTTCTTTTTGCAACCTTTCATTAGCTGCTAGGGGAATGCTTATAGGTGTGCACCCTTTCAAACCAAACTTTTCCAGTAGTGTAGAGGCATATTTCCTCTGATGGATATGATCCCAGACCTAGATTGGAGTATTCCCATACCCAAGAAATGATACAACATACCCAAATCTGCCATTTCATATCTCCCCGTCATTTCTTCCTTGAAATCCTGCATCATAGGCTCAATATCACCTGTATAGATGATGTCATCTACATAGATAGACACTATCAAATTTCCTTCATCTTGCTTGACCTTTAGATACAAAGTAGCCTCACTTGAACTTCTTTGAAATCCACAAGCTAACAGATAGGAATTGATCTCACCATACTAGGCCCTTGGAGCCTGTTTTAATCCATAAAGTGCCTTTTCCAACCTGTAAATCTTGTCCTCCTGTCCTTGTCTTTCAAACCCTTCAGTCTGATCAACATAAACCTCTTCCTCAAGTACCTCATTTATAAAAGCTGAATTCACATCAAGCTAAAACAGCTTCCACTCCTTTTGTGAAGCTAGGGCAATCAAGGTTCTAATAGTATCTAACCTTGTAACAGGTGCAAAAGTCTCATTGAAGTCAATCCCTGGTTTCTAGGCATATCCCTTAGTAACCAACCTAGCTTTGAACTTCTGAATTGAACCATCTAGGTTTAATTTGGTTTTATAAACCCCTTTGACACCAATCACTGGTTTATCTGTTGGTCTTTCCACCAGTTTAGAAGTGTCATTCTTTTCAATCATCTCCATTTCTGCTTCCATTGCTTTCTGCCATGTCAAGTCATTGACTGCATCCTGATAGCCTTCGGGTTCAACAATAGCTACATGGCACTGTGCATATATCTCATTCAAACTTCTCAGCTTGACAGGAGTGTTACTAGCCTCTGTATCACTCTCATCACCCTGGTTGTTTTGAGTATCCTGTCCCTGACCTATTCTAGTTTGATCAGTGACTAGTAGAACAGCAGCAGTTTCTTCTTCAGAGTTGAGTGGTACATAGAACTCCATGCTTGTTTTCCAGTCCCATGTGTCTTTCTCCTTGAAATTCATTGTCCTAGAAATCACCATCTTCCTTATTTCTAGGCAGTAAACTCTATAGCCTTTCTCACAATTTCCGTATCCCATGAAGACTCCTTTTTAGGCTGATGAATCCAGCTTCTTCCTGAGCTGATTAGGGATGTGAAAATAACAAATTGAACCAAAGATTCTTAGATGATTCACACCAGGTTTACTTCCACTATACACCTCAAAAGGTGTTTTCATCCTGATAGCTTTAGTAGGGCACCTGTTGAGTAAATAAACAGCTGTGTTTACAGCTTCTGCCTAGAATTAATAGGGCATTTTCTTGTCATGAAGCATTGCTTTGGACATTTCAACAATTGTCCTGTTCTTCCTTTCAGCCACACCATTTTGCCGTGGACTGTATGAGACAGTGAACTGTCTTTGTATTCGCATCTCTTCACATAAATCTAGGAACTTTTGAGACATGTACTCACCCCCTCTATCGCTTCTTATATTCTTAATGTTGCAATCAGTTTGGAGTTCAACCATGGATTTGAACTTCTTAAAGGTGTTGAAAACCCCTGATTTATGCCTATGAAAATAAACCCAGCACATCCTTGAGTAGTCATCTATGAAAGTCAGGAAATACTTGTTTCCATTTTGAGTCTCAGTCTGCATAGGTCCACAGACATCAGTGTGCACTAACTCAAGTAACTTGGTTGAGCTCCAGGCCCCACTCTTGTCAAAACTTTCAACATGCTGTTTTCCTAGTATGCAACCTTCACAGCAGTCCTCCTTCTTAGATAGACTAGGCAAGCCAATTACCATATCATCTTTGACTAAAGTAGTCAAACTTGCATGGTTTAGATGCCCAAACCTCCTGTGCCATAGCTATGTATCACCTTCTTCAACAGCAAGCTTTGCCATTGGTATAATCTGCTGGAAAGACAGTGGAAAACACATGTTTCCTGTCATTGCAGCACATGCTATCTCTTGACCCTGATCATAGATAGTGGCCTTCCTTCCTTCAAACAGAAGATTATAGCCATGTTCCACCATTTGTCCCACACTTAACAAGTTCTCATCCAAACCAGGTACCAACATTACCTCTTTAATCATCTTATCACCATTCTGAGTCTTGATAACCAAAGTTCCCTTACCCTTGGCCTTTACTAACTCCCCTGTGCCCATCTTAACTCTGCATTTCAGGGTTCTATCCAGGTTTATAAAAACAGACTCATCTGAAGTCATGTGGTTATTGCAGCCACTGTCAAGGTACAAGGTGTCTGCATTCTTTGCGGTTTTGACAGAATGACAGGCATAGAACAGTGTCCCATCTTCCTCTGCATGTTGTGCAAGATTCACACTCTCCTTGCTCCTACAATCCTTTGCATAATGTCCCATTTTATTGCACTTGAGGCATTTCCTGGTTTTGAACCAACAATTCCCAAAATTCTTCCTACTGCAGACACTGCAAGTAGGTTTAGACTCACTCCCACTTCTGTTTTCTTCTCTAGGCAGTCCACCATGTTCATTCATAGCTTGTTGATCAGATTTTCTGATCCAAGGTTTAGTTCCACCTTTGGAAAAACGTTTAGGCTTGTTTGAACTGGAGGAAGCTCCCATATGCATGCTAGAGAAGGCTTTCTCCACTGTGTTTTCAGAGTGGAGTTCTAGCCTTTGATTATAGGCTTTGATAGAAGCAATCAGTTCCTGTACATTAACCTCATCTAGATCTTTAGTTTCTTCTAGAATTGACACGATTGGATCATAGGGTTTCGTTAAACTGATGAGGATTTTCTGTCCCATCCTAGCTTCTTTTATCTCTTCTTAATAAGTCCTCATTTGATCCACAGTCATGTATAATCTAGATAGGTATGCACTTAGTGATTCATCATCCTTCATTCTCATATATTCAAAGTCTCTCCTTATGCCTTGAAGTTTAACTGATCTAACCTTTTGATCTCCACAAAATTCCCTCTTTAGTAGATCCCAAGCATCCTTGGAACTTTTTTCATTTGCAATCCTAGAGAAAATGGAGTCAACAACTGAGTTTTGGATAAAACCTAGTGCCCTGACATCTCTAATCAGATCAGCTCGGGTAGGCACCACCATTGCTCCCTCAGCACCTTCTGGATCTGTGTTGAAGCCCCTGTTGACTAGCTCCCACATATCTTGAGCTCGAAGTAAGGTTCTCATTTTGATACTCCAAAACTCGTAGTTGTTACCATCAAAGATAGGAGCTCATAGCTCATTTTTTCCAACACCAGCCATTGTAGTTTCAGCAGCAATTTGAATTCAGCAGCACAGTCTCCGATCACGTCCTAGCACTCTGATCATGAACCAGAATGCTCTGATATCATGTTGATTTTAGATCACTCCAAGAATCGCAGGGGAAGAGGCAGGGGATTGTTGTTTGCTCAAAGCACACCTGCGATGGTTTTCCAGTGAGGTAAGTATCTTCTCTCTTACGCTCTTAGTTGCAAACGGTTGGTTAGGATAGATTTAGGTTTTTGTGATGTAGATTTAGGTATTGATTGATTGTTTAGGCTTAGGCTTGAGAAAAATGGAGGAATTTATCACAATGAAGAAACAGTTATGCAAAGAATGCAAAATGCACACCAGGTGTTTGTAAAAATGAACCAGTGAGTTTTTTGAGTGATCTTGGTGCTCTCACCATCTAGAGAGAGTCACGCATACTTCTCATTAGTTTCTTAGTTGATTACAATTGTATTCTCACTCTTTTACACACACAATCCATTAGGATCCACATGGCATCATCCTACACGGTTTTCTTTAGTTTCTTGCTCACTAAGTCACTCACCCTTCACTCAATTTTGTTACAAAAACCTGCCTAGCTGGCACTCACACACTCCCTAGATTTTAGGACAGATGCCATTTATTGAAGTAGGGCTTTAGATCAGGTGCATTGCACCCTGATCATCACTGCTGCAGTAGCAGCTTACACACCAACAATTAGTACTTGAAGCTTCATGCTTTTAATATTGATTGTATTGTTTCTTGGGATGTGTACTCTTTTCTCTGGATCAGGTTTTTCCGATTAGTGAGTTTTGTGATAAGATTTTGATGAGGCCTCATTCAGGGGGTGGAGTCCATGTGATCTTCTAGAGTGCATCCAAGACTTTCTCCTAATTTAAATCCTAAATGTATTGTTTGTTGAAGTGGAGTCCCCTTTTTTCTTTCCGATTAGCGGGTTTTATGATAAGGTTTTGATGAGGCCCTATTTAGGCCCTAAATGTACTACTGTTTCTTTCGATTCAAGGAATCTCTTTTTAGATAAAAAAAAAAAAAAACAAAGGTGGCAACCCAAAGAAAATCTTAACCATGCTCAATGAACCAAGACTTGGAAGGAAAGTGGACGATATATATGAAGAGCATAAAAAAGGATATTATATGACGATATATATGCTCATCTTCTTCTTCTTTCATCTTCCTCTTAATTATTCTCTCCAATTTCTGAATCTTATTCTACATGATTGATTAAGGTAAAAAATTGTTTACTTTCATGCAACTGTAAATTTGTTTACTTTCATCCATTTTAATAGCAAGTGAGTCTAGTTCAATTGGTTCTAGTGTTGACTTGTAAACATTTGGTCTCAAGTTCGAACCCCGATGACATCTTGTATGGATAATTTCCAAAAATTCCCCATTCCCTTCATTAAAAAAAAGCATTAATGTGATTTTTTTTGTCTTATTAGTACCGTTTAATTATTTGCTCAAAATGCACTGTGAATCAGAAGAGTTGGCCCACTCAACTGTTTTCTGTTACTTTCTTTCCATTTGGAATTTAGATCATTGTGGTGTCTACATGGACTAAAATCAGCTGAATTAGCAAAGGGCAATAGAGGAATTTTACAATCCAAATGAATATCATCATCTAAGCAGTTGAGCCCCAATTCCGAGGAAAATCCCCAAATCGAAGCCAAATCCCTAAATCGGGTCATTTTCAATCTTGGTACCTTCTTCCCCTTATATTAATTCCTGAAGCACAAAATCAGTTGCTCTTCTTACATATTTCCATTCTCAGCTGGCCTTGTCCCCTTATCGAAGAAGAAAGGATGAACATGGTAAACCACATCACTTTCTTAGAATGATGCAGAAAATAAGGATACTGTTGTAAATTGTATTAAGTGATATGTCTATTTATGTAAATGGGTACAAGGGGTAGATAGGTAATTGTACTTATATTAACCCTAACCATATATAAGTGGGTTAATTAGTCTTGTATGATACTCTCTCATTATTAAAGAAGAACATTTCTTTCTCTACCTCCTTCTCTAATTCACTCCCTCCTAAATTCTTCACAACTTTTTATCAGCACGATCGTCTCCAAATCGGTGATTTCTCAAGAGAAGGATAAATCCAATAAAGTAGGTTTTCTAAATCCAAATTTTTATTATTAAAATCCAATCCCTAGAAGCATGTAATTTCTAGGATTATTTGATCTTTTTTATTAAATTCAAACCCAAGAATTCATGTTCATAAGAATTGTTTGGAATCAATAATTATGATGTTTGTAATCACATGAATTAATGATCATTGATATGTTCAATTGAATTATTTGACATAATCTTCATGATTTTTCTTTCCATGTTTGTAATCACATGAATTAATGATCATTGATATGTTCAATTGAATTATTTGACATAATCTTCATAATTTTTCGTTCCATGTTTGTAATCACATGAATTAATGATCATTGATATGTTCAATTGAATTATTTGACATAATCTTCATGATTTTTCGTTGCATGTTTGTAATCACATAAATTAATGATCATTGATATGTTCAATTGAATTATTTGACATAATTTTCATGATTTTTCGTTCCATGTTTGTAATCATATGAATTAATGACCATTGATATGTTCAATTGAATTATTTGACATAATCTTCATGAGTTTTCGTTCCATGTTTGTAATCACATGAATGAATGATCATTGATATGTTGAATAGAATTATTTGACATAATCTTCACGATTTTTCGTTCCATGTTTGTAATCATATGAATTAATGATCATTGATATGTTCAATTGAATTATTTGACATAATCTTCATGATTTTTCCGTTCCATATTTGTTGAATTGATGGTTCATCATGAGGTTGCAAAGACCATGATTATTTGTTGAATTGATGGTTCATCGTGATAGTTCATCAAGAGGTTGCAAACACCACAATTAGTGGAAAATATAAAAGAAGCCATTGATGGTTCATCATGAGGTTGCAAAGACCATGATTATTTGTTGAATTGATGATTCATCATGATGGTCCATCATGAGTTTGCAAACACCACAATTAGTGGAAAATATAAAAGAAGCCATTGATGGTTCATCATGAGGTTACAAAGACCATGATTATTTGTTGAATTGATGAGGTTGCAAAGACCATGATTATTTGTTGAATTGATGGTTCATCATGAGGTTGAAAACACCACAATTAGTGGAAAATATAAAAAAAGTCATTGATGGTTCATTATGAGGTTGCAAAGACCATGATTATTTGTTGAATTGATGGTTCATCATGAGGTTGCAAACACCACAATTAGTGGAAAATATAAAAGAAACCTTGAAGGTCCATCGTTCCTCATTTTGTGCCACAATTAGTGGAAAATATAAAAGAAGCCTTGAAGATCTGTCCTTCCTCACTTTGTGCCACAATTAGTGGAAAATAGAAAAGAAGTCTTGAGGGTCCATCATTCCTCACTTTGTGCCACAATTAGTGAAAAATAGAAAAGAAGCCTTGAGTGTCCATCCTTCCTCACTTTGTGCCACAATTAGTGAAAAATAGAAAAGAAGTCTTGAGGGCCCATCCTTCCTCACTTTGTGTCATAATTAGTGGAAAATAGAAAAGAAGTCTTGAGGGTCCATCATTCCTCACTTTGTGCCACAATTAGTGGAAAATAAAAAAGAAGCCTTGATGGTCCATAACAATTAGTGGAAAATAGAAAAGAAGCCTTGAGGGTCCATCCTTCCTCACTTTGTGCCACAATTAGTGGAAAATAGAAAGAAAAAAAAAACTCTTGAGGGTCCATCATTCCTTACTTTGTGCCACAATTAGTGGAAAATAGAAAAGAAGTCTTAAGGGTCCATCCTTCCTCACTTTGTGCCATAATTAGTGGCAATATTTACACAACTGCCTCACACAGCCGAACAGAGAGGGACAGCAGTTGGAAAAACCCATCATCGACTGGCCCAGCATGCCACCAGGTCAAGCCTATTTCAAATTAGCTCAGAAGGGTAGAAGCCCAGCAGGCTACTAAATCAAATCAGGCTCCGAAGGTTTATAAAGTAGATGAGGAGCCCATAAGGCCCAACAAGCTGGTGTACTTTGAAGGTTTACACCTAAAGCCATGTTTTGCATTGAAAGTTGCTCATATCTAAATGATAAATGTATGATTGAGATTCGATAACCATATGATGCCAAAAGCATTAATTTAAGTTATTCTCACATGCTATTTAATGTTTGTTTATTTAGTAAATGTATGCGTTTAAATGAACCATACGTTTATAAACGAATTAAACATTATAAATGAGCTAATAGTTCATACTAATCACGGAACCCGTAGTTTCGGCAATGCTATGAAAATGAACAAGTAGATTTTACATTTTAAATCCGATTTATCATACAATTTGTTAGAACCTAAAATTCTTAATTGTTGCTTATGGATGAGTTTTCTCAAAGCATTAAATGTAATGATTTGTTCTTTATATAGACTCCAGAAGAGTGGTTTAATTGTCATGGGGACAACTTCTTGCCTGAAGCAAGAAATGAATGACATATCACTCATTCTTTACAGGATATTAAATTCACGTATGTATATATTCAAAAATAATGTTGAACACATCCATCTTGCAAAATTTTGCAAACGAGTATAACGACAGTTGCGAAACTCAAGAGGCCATAATAAATTCGCTTATATGGATTAAATCAGTGATTTATGTTTTTGGGATTCGAATGTGTGGTTTTTCGCTCGAATATGATTTAATTCAATACAAGCACTTATTCTCATGCATGTGATCCATTGAATTAAATCCATAAATATGTATGTTTTGTGGAGATGTTTATTGTCTGGCTGACAATGTTATACTCCAAGAGATATGATAAAAGAACATTGTAGACTGATACTGAATTACCATCAATAAGATTTTTTTTTGTTATTCTCCAAGTTCCAGAAGAACTTTGTCGAGATTTATAGATATTCGAGCCAACGGTTATTACATTGAAACCACTAATGACAAGCAAGTGGCATATCTTTGCATAACCTCCAATCAGTATGACCAGAAGCATACACTAGAGAAACTAGCCTGAAGCTAGCCAAAAGTTAACAAGAAGCTAACTAGTATGAGCAATTTCTCATTATGACATAACTGGTTGGGACACCCAGATCAGAGTAATGATGCGCCGTATCCTCAATATATTGCACGGGCATCCTCTTACTCATAAACACCTTTGTGTTAAATGAGACATTATGCCAAGTTTGCTCGTTAGCAGAAACCGAATATTAGACCATTATATGCAAAGATGAGTTAAGACTCCACCATTTTCTTGTAGATAATACAATGGAAACTTTGTGGACTTTTCAACCACCATGTGGACCATTCTGAAAACATTCATGGTTCAGGTTGAGATACCGACAAAGTGGTCACATGCTACACTTTTGTCCACACGTATACTGCGTTTGCTAAACTCTTAGCCCAAATCATTACATTGAGGGCCACACCACCTGGATTCTCTTATATAGTCTATAAGACTCGATAATCATTACATTGAGGGCCACACCACCTGGATTCTCTTATATAGTCTATAAGACTCGATAATACTAGAAAGTTTACATCGACATACATCGATGATTATTGCATGCCCTTTGGGATTGTTGATGAACATTTGGTTCCCCATGTTCACACCTATAATGGTCTCGCAGAAACACTAATTCACCTTGGTAATGCGCACCAAGCTTCTAGTTTCTAGCGGGGGCAATGCAATTTTGCATGTAGTAATATTGGTCTGGTTGACGTCAATGCCACCCAATGATGTTCTGCGTTACAGCTGGTGACTGGGTACAAATCAGATGTTTCGTACTTACGCATTTTTGGGTGTGCAGTTACATGCCAATTGTTCCACCACAACGTACACATATGGGACCTCAACAAAGGAGGGGCATACATGTCGGTTATGAATCTCTCTTCATTGTACGCTATTTAGAGCCCTTGATAGGCGATCTCATTCCCACAATATTGCGGATAGTCATTTTGATGAGACAATCTTCTCGTCGTTATGGGGAGATAAGAACGTAAAACGTTCCTAAAGAACGACGTGAATTAACGTGGAATGTCCTCACTATGTCTCATCTTCATCCCCGAACGCACAAAATAAGAACATAGTGCGGAGAATTCTAGATTTACAGAGTGTAGCTAATAATATGGAAGACGCTTTTCTAGCTAAAGTGATGAGATCACATATACATGCTGCAAACTTGCCTGCAAGGATAAACGTCCCAGTAGGACGTGTCGTCCCAAACAAACGAGGTATGACAATAGCGGCTAACTAGTCATATGTCCCTACCCAGAAGCGAGGTAGAATAATAGGTTCGAAGGATTCTTATCCCTGGAAAAGGATATTTGGCACAATCGAATCCCTTCTAAATATCAACTGATCCATCTCATGAGATAATTCCGGATAATAGGTCTATGACGGCGTTGGGGGACGCTCCAACGTCTGAACCCACTCTCGAGAATAAAGAGATCTCAGTAAATCATGCATGCTTATGTAAGATAGGGAATCAGAATGATATTATCATCGATGATTTATATGTATTCATGGTAGCTACCGAAATAATAACTAGAAATGAAATCGAACCTTACTCCGTTGATGAATGAATGCCAACGTAGAGAAGACTGGCCAAAATGGAAAAACAATCCAGGTCGAATCAGATTCCTTGACAAAAAGGAAGGTGTTTGGACATGTAGTTCCCACACCTCTCCATATTAAACCTGCAGAATTTAAATGGGTAGTCATAAAGAAGCGTAATGAGAAAAATGAGGTTGTGAGATATACAACTCATTTAATGGCGCATAGTTTTCTCAACGCCCTGAGATTGATTACGAGGAGACGTATTCTCCCGTAATGAACGTCATAACGTTATTATACCTTATCAGTTTGGTAGTTTCCAGAAAAAACTGAATATGTAGCTTATAAACGTGGTTAATGTTTATCTCTATATGGGATCTAAATAGAGATATGTTTTAAAATTCTTGAAGGACTTAAGATATCTGATGCAAATATTTCCATACCACGGAACACGCTCTCCATTCGTTTGAGGCGTTCACTTTATGGATTGAAATAATCCGGACGGATGTGGTATAATCGTCTAAGTGAATATTTGATCAGATTGGGATATGTTAATAATGAATTATGCCAATGCGTGTTTATTAAGAAAACAAGTTCCGGGTTCGCTATAGTGGCAATTTATGTCGATGACATGAATCTGATTGGTACTCCTGAAGAGATCCAAGAAACTACTAAGCACCTGAAGCTAGAATTTGAAATGAAGGATCTTGGGAGTACACACTTCTGTCTCGGCATGTAGCTCGAGCACCGTGCAAATGGAATTTTGGTCCATCAATCGAATTACATCCAGAAGATGTTGAGACACTTTAATGAGGATAAAGCGAAACCTTCAAGCACGCCCATGATCGTCCGAAGTCTAGATCCTAAGAAGGACTCGTTTCGTCCAGCAGATGACAACGAAGAGATATTAACACCAAAAGTGTCATATCTAAGTGCAATAGGCGCACTATTATACTTGACTCAATGCACTAAACTGGACATTTCATTCGATGTGAACTTGCTAACTAGGTTTAGCTCTGCGCCCACACGCCGCCACTGGAATGGCATAAAAGACATCTTCTGATACCTTAGAGGTACAACGGATATGGACTTATTCTATCCCTATGAATCAAGCAATGAATCAAACGCCCTTGGTCCTCGGAATGATGCAGGCCTTGTTGGGTATGCTGATGCAGGCTACTTATCAGACCCACACAAGGCAAGTTCCCAATCCGGTTATGTCTTTACCATTGGGAACACAGCAATATCTTGGAGGTCTATGAAACAGACCCTTGTTGCTACGCCATCGAATCATGTAAAGATTTTAGCCCTACACGAAACAGTTCGTGAATGCATATGGTTAAGAGTCATTACTGGGCATATTCAAAGTACCTATGGATTGAATTCCACCCATAATAAACCGACAGTTATCTACGAAGATAATGTTGCCTGCATAGAGCAGATGAAAACCGGTTTCATTAAGGGAGACAACACCAAGCATATTGCACCAAAGTTTTTCTTTAACCAACAACACTAAGAACATCGGAAGATTGACATCAAGCCAATACGATCTCAAGATAATCATGCAGACTTGTTCACCAAGTCATTACCAAAGACCACATTCCAGCAGCATGTGCGATGTATTGGTTTACGCAGACTAGTTGATCTACCTAATCTGTAGCTTTCAGGAGGAGTCAAGATTAGGGGGAGTATCCTGAAGTATACCAAGTATCCAGAAGTATACTCGAGTATCCCGAAGTATACTCACATGATCATTGTGTACTCTTTTGTCCTACGACTAGGGTTATTTTGTCTCATTGGGTTTTGTTACCTGGCTAGGTTTTAATGAGGCACATTTTGGTATGATCACCCCGCTAACAATGCATCCTGAAGATGCCATGATTTGGTTCATATGCATTTGCACATCTTTTCCCTTCGACCACGGGTTTTTACCATTGGGTTTACCGGGCAAGGTTTTTGGTGGAGCAACACTAATGCATTTTATCTCAAAGGCGGACTATCTACTTGTATTCCAGAAGAGACGACATCAGCTACCTCAGAAGATTCTGATGTGATCGTTTACACGCGCATTGCACTCTTTTCTTCGACCAGGGTTATTTTTGTCCCATAGGGTTTTTGTCACCTGACAAGGTTTTAACGAGGCAACACATAGGTGCGTAGTCCAGTGAAACCATTACATGAAATATCCAAGGGGGAGTGTTGTAAATTGTATTAAGTGATATGTCTATTTATGTAAATGGGTACAAGGGGTAGATAGGTAATTATACTTATATTAACCCTAACCATATATAAGTGGGTTAATTAGTCTTGTATGATACTCTCTCATTATTAAAGAAGAACATTTTTTTCTCTACCTCCTTCTCTAATTCACTCCCTCCTAAATTCTTCACAACATATACAATTTTTTCCTCTTATGTCTTCCCCTTTGTTTTGTTACAGGTTAATCTTGCAGCAAAATCTGTCGTGAAAGCTCTTGAAAGGCCAGACTTGCTTTAATTAACTAAACACAGTATATTTTATTACATCACTCTTGAAAGATCTTTACATCCAGCACTATATCTTGCAGCAATGACATGGTCTTATCCTTTTTAATTAGCTAAACCCAGTATATTTTACGCTCATTAAAATGTAAATGGAAAGAACTTATTGGAAATAGCATAAGTTATTCAAAGGTCGAAACTCGCTTATGTAATTTATACAATCATTCTTGATCAAAAAATTTATACAATCATTGTACAAGGAAAATGGATCATCACACACATTCTCAATCCCAACCCATTATTTATTACATAAAAATACACACAAACAAAGCCCATAAGATGCAGTTTATAAACAGTCATGGGCACTTTATTCAATTTCAAAAGAGGCAAATAAGAAACTAACATCAATCTTTGTAGCTTCACACAAACAACAGATTCTTCCTTCCTGTAGGAGCATATTAACTGGGTAGAATCTGAACTGTAGCTTCTTGCCCTTCATTCTACAAACGATACAACAAGATAAAAGCAATAAGCTTATGAATTAAAATCTTAATGCTCACAGCAACTTACAACTAAGAATGTGCAAAAAATTTCTTAGGTAACAGTTCAAATATTCAAGTTTAGGAAAGTTTCAATAAGAAGGTGAAAAACGTACCTTTTGGGGAGAAGAATTCTAGGACAAGCTTTCATAGAACCTCCCAAATTCTGTGTCGTAGAAATGGTTGATTTCAGGAATGTGTTTTACCTTCGGATGATCCACACCTCCTTTGCGTATGGAATTTATGATTTGTAGTGGAATAGACTTCAACTCCAATCTGTTTAGATTCACAAGGTATTCAATTCCCTTTGGCAATGTCTTTAATTCCATGCAGCTATTAAGTGATAAGGTACGGAGATTTAGCAATACCCCTTTTTCTATAGTTATATCATTCAACAAGGGGAAATTGAACAAGATCAAATGGTTAAGCTTTGCGAAGCCTCTGCTGAAGCACAATTGTCTCCCAACAACTGCATTACAAAGTGTAAGACGTCCCAGATTCGGAAGTGCTTCAATGTGAGGTAGTAGATCTTCCTCGAGTCTAGACCAATGCAGGTACAGAGATGTGAGGTTGTGCAAAGAACCAAGCCAAATTGGTACCGTTTCCAGTTTTCCAACCAAAATAACCATTCGAAGTTGGGGAGGAGGCAATTGTAGTGCATTAACTCAAAGCAACTCTTCTTCATCACTTGCCATTAGAAACAAATAGTGAAGAAGCTTCAACTTTTGAATGGAGGCACATAGGTCAATCTCATCTCTTGCCTTAACATTTGTTATGCCAACCCTTGTAAGTTGTGTCATATTCCTGACCAGTCTAATAATCTCCCCTTCGGATTCAACACACGACAAAACTTGTAGTTTCTTCCACTTACTGATGTCTGATGGTGCTTTTGTCCCATTCACATATCTAAATCCCAAAAAATCAAAGGTGTAACGGTACATGATTAGATGCCGGAGGTTTAGTAACTTAGAGATGGCTCTTGGAAGTGCCTCTATCATACTGTCACGGATGTTCAAAGTTTGAAGGTTTCGAAGCCTTCCTATGGATTCTGGAAGCTCCTTAATGAGAGTTCCCTTCAAATTCAAATATCTCAAATTGAATAAGTACACAAACTCATCCGGCAATCTATCAATCGGGGCATACTCCAAATCTAGTACCCTCAACAACTTGAACCCAGAAGGCAATACCTTTTCTGACATAGATGATGAGAATATGCCAATGGAAAAGACAAGAAAAGAGCGAAGTTCTGATGTACCTGTACAAGAAGTAATTTCTCTTTCAATTGTGTGAATTGACAAGCGGCGAACTCCAATTTCTTCAATTTCTTCTTTTCCATCATATGCATCCCCAAACTTTTCTTTCTTGGAGGTAGACAAAGCAAGCTCCCGGATAAGATCATGCATCTTACATGATTTTGGTCTTCCAGCTTCATTCCTTTCTGCCACTTGTAGCATGCTACGAAAAATGAGTTCCATGAGATAGTCTTCTGCAACTTCTTCTGGTGTCATGCCTTTGACAGGTGCAACAAACCCTTCAGCTATCCACAACCTAATCAGCCTTTTTCGTCTGATGTAATAATCTTCTGGAAAAAGTGAACAATATAGAAAACAAGGCTTCAATCTATTGGGCAAATGAACGAAACTAAGCATTAAAATACTCTTCACAGGTTCTAGCAAAGGATTGTTAGTGAGATGCCAATTCAAGCTGCTCAATATTTTCCCCCATTCTGATGGACATTTAGAAGACATAAGACCGCCCAAAGCTACGATTGCTAGAGGTAGCCCGTCACACTTTTGCACAAGTTCCCATGCTAATGATTCAAGCTCTTTGGGACAATACTGATCATGATTTGGGAATGCTTTCTTGCAAAAGAGCTCCCAAGCTTCATGGTCTTCCAAGGGTTGAATTTTGAAAGGACAGCTTTCAACTTCAAAATTATAGGAGGCTATGTCTTCATTTCGAGTGGTGAGCATGATTCGACTTCCATGCTGTTTGTCTGGAAGTGCTATTTTTATTTCTTGCCAAAGTTTAATGTCCCAGACATCATCAAGTACAACAAGGTACCTTTCAGACTCCAAATAGCTTAGCAACATCCCTAGCAATTCTTTGTAGCTCATGGAGTTCAAATGCTGAGGGACCTCTTCCTTTTTTCCTTCATGAAACTCCTTGATCAGTCTTTTAAATAAGTCTTCAATCAAATAGGATTGTGAAATAGTGATCCAAGCATAACAGCTGAAATATCTCTTTACAACTTCATTAGTGAAGGATTTGGCAACTAGTGTTGTCTTCCCAGATCCTCCCATCCCGACCACGGGCACAACCATTTGCTTTTGCTCTCCATTCATCAGCAACCCCAGCAACATTTGCTTATTGCTTTCAATCCCTACGAGTTCATCCTCCTTAATATAAATAGAAGACTCAGCTTGGTTCTGCGCCCATCTCGGAATGCTATTATCAGCGTTACTTGTTGCTCCTTCTAGAGTACCAACCCCATATCTCTGATTCCTTTCTGGGATGGCTTTGATCTTTAGAGTGATTTTTTTCAAGTGGTTTGCAATTTTACGCCTATACCAAAGATTGCTTGGAAGGTAAATGGTTTTGCGGAGCCACCTTACATATCGACCAGCAGTTTTGTGCTCATACATGCGATAAATGAATTCATCAATGATATCTTCAACATCATAGGTCAGGTCTCTAACATTTGTGATCCAAGTTTCCCCTCCAGCAGTGTGTCCTTACTGGTCCTCTGCATCCTGTAGGAAGGATTTCATGCTTATAAGCTCTGCCTTAATTTCATCAATCTGATCACGAACTCCAGCTATGGAAGATGCTTCATTCTCAAGGACTATTGCAATTTTGCCAATCAATAGATCTGTTGCAGTAGAGGCCATATTTCCCTTTTGATCCCCACCTAAGGTACTTAGTTTGCAATCCCTGTAAACAAGAGGCAAGGTTAATAGATCAATCCAAAACTAAAGATTATCGATAATCTGTACAATATCATCAAAACTAAAAATTTATATCAAAATTCAAATAAAATTTATCATTCAGTGCAAAACTACCAAAAACTACAAAAAATAAAATTTATCATTTGGTGCAAAACTACCAAAAATAATTTATCATTCGGCACCAAAAATAAAATTTTCTTGTTTAAATTTAAAACAAAATGGCCGCTGGGCCTTAATTGAAACGTAGTTAGTGATTATTTTTGGGTAACTATCACGAGTGTTCTCACACCTGAAGAATGGGATTAATGCCCCTAGGGGTGCGGCTTGTACCTAGCCATAAAGTGCTACTAGTGAGTCCAAAAAAGTGGCTCTTTGCAAATTGCACAACTCCTTGTGGTTAGGAGTTGATGCTTTTAGTGCCAAGCAACTGTAAAAGCACTACAAGAAATCATGGGTTGCCCATCCAAATTTGGCTCGACGAAGCAATAAGTTCACTTTACACGAAGAGAAAAACAGTTCGCCTCTAATTTGTATAAAAAGAAATAAAAAATTGAGCATAAATTATAATACACGTCAATAATTATAAAAAAATGGCAGAATTTTTTATAATTCACGCTGTATTTTTTTAATTTTTTTTAATATAATTATAAATGGAAGAGTTTTTATCATTTATTTATTTTTTATAAAAATAAAATAATTTTTTTTTTTATAAAAAGCTTAAAATTTTGAGGGAAGGTGTTTGGTTGTAAGATAGCTTAATTTTTATTAAGAATTGTTATTCAAGGGTAATTTTTTCATTATAAATAAAACTTTAAACAGAAGGGGTTGTGCACAAGGATTTTAAAATCTGAGGGGGTGTTTGTGTAATTGTGGCAAATTGAGGGGATATTTATCTAAATACAAGAAATCTCTATGTGTAAATTAATTATTTGATATGGAAATTAATTTGATATGGAATTAATGTAACAAAATTCATTTGGTATGAAAATTAAGTTCGTATCAGAATTTGATATGAAAATTAATTTCGTATCAAAATTTGATATGGAAATGACCTATAAAGTGGATGGAATGAGCATTCTCAAACCATCCTTCAAGCATTCGCAAATCATTCTCAAGATCGGCCCCATCGATTTTTTGAAAAACTAGAAGAAAATGACAAGGGATATTCATGTGGCCGTTTGTGAAATTTGGTTTGTTTTGGAAAGTCTTTGAAAAACTTCTTTGAGTTTTTCCCTTTTAAAACTCGAAGCACAATGTCTCTAGAATTGATACCATGTAATTCTCGTGACGTTGTGCTTCGTTTTTGAATAGGAGAACTTGGTTTGTCCAATTGAAAATTGAAAAGAATAAACTGAAATAAATTTTTGAAACCCTTTCAAAACCAAATAGTACACTTTCGGCAACATGGCTGTCCCTTGTTTATTTTTTTCTGCTACATATTGCCCAGCAAATATTAGAAAACAAGTCGTCCGTCGAATGTTTTCATTGGGCAAATATTTTTCATGGCCAATGAAAAATATCTAGCGAACACGCATGCGACGAAGTCATTAAATTTTGCATGGTGAATGTCTTTGTTTAATTATCAAACAACCGTTTGTAAAATACTTGTGAAATGAAATCTACAAATCTATTTGTCCATATTTATTGCATATATTCATAGATCACCTACGTTAAATATTAGCCAATTTTGAATTACCGGGATTAGGCAATGTTATGCGACGATTCGAAGGTTACAAAACATTTTTTGACGATTCAACGGCTTAAACTTCCAAAACCTCACAATTTTATACGGACGAGGTCTAGGCAGATATCTGAACTGTTACATCGGTCAAATTCAATCATTCAATTGAACCAAAAATGTTAAAAACTTATTGAAGTTTTCTTGAAATGTTTAAACTCCCTTGATGAATAGGTTATTTTACAAACGTCAATCATTTCCTTCAATAAATTGACAAATCTAACCTTCTACATTTATTGCATGTGCTCATAGATCACTTACGTAAAATATTATAGCTAATTCGAATTCCTAGTGTTAAGTAACAGGGCACGACAATTTGACGGTTATAAAATGTTTATAGACGATCAGATGACTATAAAACCTCAAAATCGGGGGAAAAATAAATTGTGTGATCCTATTCGCACCCGTTGGAGGATCAACGTAATGCCGAGTTCATGTTCCGAGGTGGATATCTGGGGCCAAGTTTACGCTGGCTGTGACAACCAAACGGCTGACACTATTTACGTAGGTTTATTTTTTGCATATTAAATATTAATTTTTAATTTTATAATTATATTTCTAATTAATATTTATTCAAATTTGTAGGCGGCAATGGAGAAAGATGTCTAGCAGGTACATGCTAATTAAGCTATCACAACAATAGCCCGAGGTGCCATTAGCACAGCAGCTACTAGATCCTGAGAGGTCAATCAAAATCTTGGAGCTACAGCTTGGTAAGCGTCCAAGGAAGATCACCTGGGGGTAGGTGACGCAATAATTCGGAATGTTATTGGTGGCTCACTGGCTCTTCAAGTTCTTTCCCAAGAGTCAATGCCAAGGGGTTCATGGAGCTCAAGACAAGCGTCGAGAACCGCTCGAACAAATGCGTGAGTGTTAGGGCTAAAAACGTAACCCTCAATGCCCAAACCGCGAACATCCAAGCCAACCTCAATGCGGTGCTTGATGGCTTGCATGCGAGTGGGGTGGATATTCCTCTGCCACAACCTCAACACCCGGCGCAGCAGCCCGCCTAGGAGCCCTACCACTCCGACCAGCACTCCAACCAGCCGCTTAACACTTATATGTAGGACGTTGTAAAACAATAATTTAGTTTTAATTTTTAGAAATATTTTTCTTAATTTCATTTGATTCATTTTATTATTTACTTTATATTCATTTAAAAATATTTTTATTTTAATTATTTGTTTTATTTATTTAATTATACAACTAGTTAATTTTAAAAAAAATTCAAGGCTTGTCGACGAACTGGAATATTTGGTCAGATAGCATTATAATGTATTCGGTGGATAGCTGCCAAATTGTAGAGTTGAATTAGGTGTTATGTTACACTTTGCCCAACGAAGTGTGTTGGTTCGTCGTGCAAGGTTTACGAATTTTGCCCAGCTGGGGCTCTATCTTCATCACGCAAGATTCGTTAACTTTTTGAGATTGCACAACACACGCTGAGAGAGAGGGACATTGCATGATGAACCTTGTTTGTTGAGAGAGAGGGACTCGAGAGGTTCAGAGAACTGAGAGAGAGGGACTCGAGAGGTTCAGAGAACTGAGAGAATTTTTGCTTCGAAAATTCTGGAAAATTGGGGGAAAATCGAATTCGGATTTGGGAGCCAGGAGAGGAGCAATTGAGGATTTCATTAAGTTGCTAGGATCAAAACTAAAAGCTTTGCAACAAAAACGAGAAGAAATCGTGTCGAATTGAGGAAGAACAGACGCTGCCATGGCTACCAAAAATCGACCTTGAGTTCAGATACTTAGAGGTAAGCTCGTTTGAAATTGATCATGGAAAATTGTTCCCTATACTCTCACGATGCTAACCATATGAATTAATTGAAAAATCAGGCACGGAATCGTGAAACCCGAATAGGAGACCCGTCGAATTTCGATCGTGAGTCGTGAAGATTTGGACCTTACTTGAGGTAATTGAATTCACAGAACTAAAATGAAGTTGGATTAGATGAGATCAGTTGAAAGAACGGATCGATTTGAGGTCGAATTGACTGAGATTGCATCGGATCCTATCGCGGGTATTTCAACCCGTTTATCAGACAAACGGGCGAGAACGATGCACTGTAGCTATACTGTGCTAGGCGCGTGGCTTTCACGCGCAGCCGCTTGCGGCGGCACGTGACGGCGCGTGGGGAGGATTCCGGCAAAGTGTTCAACATGAAACTTGATGTTCTCGATGATACGAACCTATCCGCGTTGGTTTCGGGTCAATCGGATATGGTTTCAGTGTAGTTCCGAGTACCCGACACGTTTAAATTATATTAAAATAATATTATAAAATTCCGACAATTAGGGGATTCCTGTTTAAGGATTATATGATAGTCTAGTAACCTTAAATCACTTTGTTTGACAGGCTGGAATATTCCCGGGACTTCGGAGGAAAACGAACAGCTCGAGGCTGAACAATCGGGACGGTGTGTGTGAGTGGACTTTTGGTTTTCTAACTGTGATGCATGCATATATGGTTTAAAATGCTTATTTATATGATTTTCTATGATTTGACATGATTAATGCTTTGATTCGGTGATTTCTCGATTTTCTCGATTTTATGATTATTATATTATTATATTCTGGCACGATTTTCGAGAAATCATGAAATTGGTTAAAATTGATATTGTGGGCGTGAGAACCCAAGTAAATAATGATTTTGACTCGGATTTGGAGTTACATGTGAATTTGATGATTTTTGGTATTCTCGTGATTTTCTGATTATTTTAATCAGTCTTTCGGGCACGTTTTACGAGGAACGTGCAAATGATGTTTTGGGTTAGGCCCGGATTGAAAATGATGTTTTGACTTGGGTTATGAGTCAGGAAATTGAAAATGATATTTGGACTCGGATTATGAGTCAGTGATTGATTTTATGGATTTACGTGTTCGTGGCAACTCGGGTTTACGGTTGCACGGATTTACGTGAAATTGATATTTTGGGGTTGGGACCCAATGGAATTGTGTTTCTGATTGGATTTGAATTTCCATGTGATTATATGATATTGATGATTTCGGATGTATAAAGTAAATCGGGACTTTGGTTAATTTAGGGCTGAGACCCTGTGTCGATATGTGATTAGATTTTTATGCAACTGTTTTTCACTGGTTTTTGTGATGATAATATGTTGCGGATATTTAGGGCTTTTGGGAGAAAATATGTTTTTCCCCGGAGTGCACCCTGGAGATAACGCTCGCCTTCGGGATGGAAGTATTTACCCCGAAGAGGTCACGTAGCACGATCTTTGTCTTGCAGCCCAGGGGAGGCTTGACTCAGATCAGATGTGCTGGATTATATGGATCGGTAAGTGATGTGTTCACTAGATCTGGATTGCCGGCTTGTGATGTGTTCACAGCGGCGGATGCTCGGATTTTGAGCGGTCCTTGAGCCTATTGATATGCACGCGTTGCAGGGATAAAACGTGACTCTAAGCAACAAGATATGGATATAAGTCCCGTGATTTTGTGGAAATTGTTTTGATTAATCCACTGAACATATTTAATTGATTTCCTATTATCACTCGTGTTTTATGATATGCATGCATGTTTGTGAAAACTGGAGGGTAAGAAATGTATTTTGGCAAATGTTTTTATAAGAGGTTATTTTTGTCCACTCACACCTTTATTGTTTTATGCACCCTCCAGGCCAGTGTACAGGTACGAGGGCTAAAAACGAGGCAAGCGAGGCAAAAGAATAATTAGACCGTTGCGCACTCAGACATTCTACAGAGTAGGAATTTGACCCTATCTGTAACGGTACCTATGCTCTGTATTGTCCTTGACTAGTCAAACTTGTGACGTCATTGGTCTGTAAAACTTAACTATCCCTTGTCTGACAATGTTTTCGGGATTTTTTGTGTGTTGTATGTATATAAGTTTGGTTACTTTCGGAAATTTTTAGTTATTGTCAGACGGGAGCAGGATTCATCACGACTATCGAGGGATAATCGGGATGGGTCTTGTCAAATTGGTATCAGCGCATTAGGTCACGGTCTGAGTCTTGCACATTAGTATGCACGAGTTGTGATACTGATATGTTTCTCTTACAGAACATCACAATATGCCTCCGAGACGCGAGCCCCGTACCCAGTCTGGCGATGATTTTGGAGGTCCGGACATAGAGAGAGCTCAACGTTTAGGGGCCATTGCATTCACTGGCCTGACTGACCCAGAAGAGGCTTTTGAGTGGATTACTCAATTTGAGCGGATCTTCGAGATTATGCAATGTCCACCAGGAGATATGGTTCCACTGGCCACATTTATGCTGAGCAGCCAAGCTTACCGTTGGTGGCGCGGATTGCAGCTGACAGGGATGGATGCCCGTACCCTGAGTTGGGAGGACTTCCGTCATCGTTTCCTGGATCGGTTCTATCCTCGCTCCTTTCGTAATGCTAGGGAGGTTGAATTCCTACAACTACATCAGGGGGACATGTCAGTGGCAGACTATGAGCAGAAATTCCTGAACCTGTCCAGTTTTGCTCCTCTATATGTATCTAACGAGGAGGACAAGTGCCGAAGGTTTGAGCAAGGACTGAGGAATGACATCCGAGGAGCTGTGACTGTAGGAACTTATGCCACCCTGCGAGAGTTGTCTGATGCAGCTGCACGAGTTGAGGCGACCTTGCCAGTGCCACAGCAATTTTCGGGCTCTGGTCGACGCCGGGACCGTCAGTACCAGGGATCTGCGAACCAGAGGTCCTCCAAGCGAGGTAATTATGGCTCTGGATCTTCGCGTGGTGCTCGTCCGAGTTATGGAGGTAGGGGAACACAGACATTTGGGTATCGACCATCAGCGACTGCACAGTTCAGTGAGGCATCAGTGGGATCTACTGACTGACAGAGTAATGACCGAGGCAATGTTCTTGTCTGCTTTTACTGTAGGGAGCCGGGTCACTTCAAACGAGACTGTCCACGATTGGTTGGTAGTAGCGGCACTGGATGGGGCTCTACTGAGCGGGGCCCTAGTACGACTTCGGCTTCAAATGCTACAAGTGGGAGAGGAGGTGGCAGAACTCGTGGTGGATCTAGTGGATCACAAGGGTGTGGTCGGACTTCGGGACCATAGGCTCGAGTCTATACAGTGACTCAACAGGAGGCCTGAGCAGCCCCGGAGGTGGTGACAGGTATGCTTACTATTTTCGGTCATCATGCACGTACTTTAATAGATCCGGGAGCTACCCACTCTTTTGTTTCTCGGGAGTATGCACTGTTGGCAAATAGAGAGATTTCTGCGATCGGGTGTGACTTGTGTGACTTGTGTAAACCAAGTGATACGAGGATACCCTATTGTGATAGGGGATGTACATTTAATGGTTGATTTGATACTCCTAGACTTGTGTGACTTTGATGTTATCCTTGGGATGGATTGGCTGACAACCCATCATGCCTCTATCGAGTGTTTCGATAAGAGGGTGATACTTCGGAGCCCTGGATTACCTGAGGTGATATTTCAGGGAGATCGGAGGATGATAACCCCTAGAGTCATATCAGCCCTCTCGGCAGATAGATTTCTGAGGAAGGGCTGCCAGGGTTATCTAGCTTATGTTGTCGATGTGCGGGATGCACCAATCAAGGACGAGGATATCCCAGTAGTGTGTGACTTCCCAGATGTATTTCCTGAGGATTTACCAGGATTACCCCCTTCTCGAGAGATTGAGTTCATTATCGAACTAATTCCTGGTACACGACCTATATCCTTGACACCTTATCGGATGGCACCAGCTGAGTTAAGGGAATTGAAGGTACAGTTGCAAGATCTTGTGGATGTGGGATTCATTCGACCGAGTGTATCGCCAAGGGGAGCCCCAGTATTGTTTGTGAAAAAGAAGGAAGGAAGTTTGAGACTCTGTATGGATTACAGGCAACTTAATAAAGTCGCGATAAAGAATAAGTATCCTTTGCCTCGGATTGACGATCTGTTTGGTCAATTAAGGGGAGCCAAGTATTTTTTGAAGATTGATCTGCATTCTGGTTACCACCAGTTAAGGATTCGAGAGGAGGACATTCCAAAAACAGCTTTTCGAACTCGATATGGTCATTATGAATTTCTGGTGATGCCATTTGGGTTGACTAATGCACCTGCGGCATTCATGGATTTGATGAACCGAGTATTCCGGAAGTACCTTGACCGATTTGTTATTGTGTTCATTGATGACATTCTAGTGTATTCAAGCAGTAAGAGGGCGCATGAGGAACATTTGAGGATTGTGCTTGATACGCTAAGGAGGAACCAGCTCTTTGCCAAACTGAGTAAGTGCCAATTTTGGTTAACGAGTGTTGGTTTTCTGGGACATGTGATTTCCGTGGATGGGATTCGTGTTGATCCCCAGAAGATAGAAGCGATAGAAAACTGGGAGCAGCCGAAGACAGTAACCGAAGTAAGGAGCTTTTTGGGATTGGCCGGTTATTACAGACGTTTTGTGGAAGGCTTCTCTGCGATTACTGCTCCGATGACCCGCCTAACCAGGAAAGGAATCAAGTTTGTTTAGGGCGAAGACTGTGAGCAAAGTTTCCAAGAATTGAAGAAAAGGTTGACCTCCGCTCCTATCTTAACCCTTCCGGATGATAGTGGGGAGTTTGAAGTGTACAGTGATGCATCCTTACAAGGATTAGGGTGTGTGTTAATGCAACATGGAAAGGTGATTGCATATGCCTCTCGACAACTGAAACCGCATGAACATAACTATCCCACCCATGATTTGGAATTAGCTGCGGTGGTACATGCCCTGAAGATTTGGAGACATTACTTGTATGGGGAGACATGTAGGCTTTTCACGGATCATAAGAGTTTGAAGTACTTTTTTCACACAGAAGGAATTGAATTTGAGACAGAGACGATGGTTGGAGCTAATTAAGGATTACAACTGCACGATTGAGTACCATCCTGGAAAAGCTAATGTGGTAGCTGATGCACTGAGTCGGAAATCAGCTCACACTGTGGCACATCTACGAATGGTGCATTTACCCTTATTGGTGGAACTACGTAAGACTGGAGTTGCTTTGGGACTGGATAACCAGGGTGGCTTACTAGCTAGTTTCCAGGTGCGACTGATTCTGATTGATCGAGTTATTGAAGCCCAACTGGAAGTCCCTATCTTATGTGTCCTTCGAATTGAAGCTGATGCGGGGGAACGACAAGATGTTGCAATTAGAAGGGATGGAGCCCTAGTAAAGGACGGACGGTTGTGTGTGCCCGGAAATGTAACATTAAAGAAAGAGATTCTGGACGAGGCCCATAGTTCGGCGTATGCAATGCATCCAGGTGGGACGAAAATGTACCGTACGCTACGAGAGCATTATTGGTGGCCGGGTATGAAACGGGAGATTGCAGAGTTTGTGAGTAAGTGCTTGGTATGTCAACAAGTAAAGGCTGAAAGGAAAAGACCCTATGGAGCACTGCAACCACTACTGATCCCGGAATGGAAATGGGATCATATAACAATGGATTTTGTGTTTAAACTTCCCAGAACGCCTAAAGGACACGATGGAGTCTGGGTAATTGTGGATAAGCTTACCAAATCAGCACATTTCCTACTGTAAGGGAAGACTTTCGATTGACGCAGTATGCCAGACTCTTCATTGACGAGATTATTCGACTACATGGTACTCCTGTCTCTATTGTATCTGATCGAGATCCCCGATTTACATCCAGATTCTGGCAAAGCTTACAGGAAGCTTTCGGGACGAGATTGCATTTTAGTACGGCATTCCACCCTCAGACCGACGGGCAATCGGAACGGACTATCCAGACCTTGGAAGATATGATGAGGGCATGTGTTTTGCAATTCCAGGGTACTTGGGAGTCACATCTACCATTGATGGAATTCGCCTACAACAATAGTTACCAAGAAAGTATCGGGATGGCTCCTTATGAAGCCTTATATGGACGACAGTGCAGAACCCCTTTGTGTTGGACTGAGGTGGGCGAAAGGAAATTTTCTAAATCTGAATTGATAGACTTAACAATGGAAAAGGTTAAACTCATCCGAGATAGACTCAAGACAGCCCAAGACAGACAAAAGAGTTATGCAGACCACCGAGTCAGAGATCTGGAATTTGCAGTTGGAGATTGGGTATTCTTGAAGTTATCTCCTTGGAAAGGTATAGTGCAATTCGGCAGACGCGGGAAACTGAGCCCCCGTTTCATTGGACCTTATGAGATTGTTGAGAGAATTGGTCGGGTTGCCTACAGATTAGCATTACCTTCTGAGCTTTCGAGGGTCCATAATGTTTTCCATGTGTCAATGCTACGAAAATATGTATATGATGAGTCCCATGTGTTGGAGGAACAACATGTTGAACTCAGAGAAGACCTAAGTTTTTAAGAACAGCCTGTACAGATCTTGGACCGAAAGGACAAAGTGCTCCGACGAAAGACGATTCCCTTAGTGAAGGTTCTTTGGAGGAATCAGAACGTGGAAGAAGCTACGTGGGAACCTGAGACGCAGATGCGAGACCAGTACCCGTATTTGTTTCATTGAAATTTTGGGGACGAAATTTCTTAAGGGGGGAAGGTTGTAACGCCCCGGAAATTTAGAAAATGTAATTTTGTAACATAATGAACAAATGACGTTTTTACCCTTGTGAATAGTATGGTCAAATTGTTGACTTTTTGATTGGTGAATCAAACGGATGTTGACCGATGACCGTGACGTAGTTCGGGACGTCACGAGTCCATAGACAGGTGGCACGCCCAATTCCGACAATCTGGGAAAAAGTTATGACGTTCGGAAGCCCAAGGGCATTTTCGTAATTTGGGTGAAAAGGGGGGAAAATGTTGACTTTTTGTTTGCCAACTAATTTTCACACGATTCGAAGACCGTTAGGTAGGTCTCGATGCCCGGAGTACAACGACAGGCGGCACGTCGAAAGCGGAGTTCGGTTACGAACGTTACGGGTCACAGAAGGCTAGGGGCAAAATGGTAATTTGTCCAACCAAGGGCAAAATGGTCTTTTGGCCTTGATCAGACTTGTCTTTTGTCTGATACTCACCTCAGGAAACACAGAATCGGGTCTTAAGGGAAACACAATGATATCCCCTTTTGACAACTTTTCCCCAAATTAAGGCTTGAACCATGATTATGTTCAATTGGCCCGTGATAAACCCCAAACTCGTCGTCATTATGCAATTGAACGTCTAAGTAACATAACTGAGAGAGAGGGACTCGAGAGGTTCAGAGAACTGAGAGAATTTTTGCTTCGAAAATTCTGGAAAATTGGGGGAAAATCGAATTCGGATTTGGGAGCCAGGAGAGGAGCAATTGAGGATTTCATTAAGTTGCTAGGATCAAAACTAAAAGCTTTGCAACAAAAACGAGAAGAAATCGTGTCGAATTGAGGAAGAACAGACGCTGCCATGGCTGCCAAAAATCGACCTTGAGTTCAGATACTTAGAGGTAAGCTCGTTTGAAATTGATCATGGAAAATTGTTCCCTATACTCTCACGATGCTAAGCATATGAATTAATTGAAAAATCAGGCACGGAATCGTGAAACCCGAATAGAAGACCCGTCGAATTTCGATCGTGAGTCGTGAAGATTTGGACCTTACTTGAGGTAATTGAATTCACATAACTAAAATGAAGTTGGATTAGATGAGATCAGTTGAAAGAACGGATCGATTTGAGGTCGAATTGACTGAGATTGCATCGGATCCTATCGCGGGTATTTCAACCCGTTTATCAGACAAACGGGCGAGAACGATGCACTGTAGCTGTACTGTGCTAGGCGCGTGGCTTTCACGCGCAGCCGCTTGCGGCGGCACGTGACGGCGCATGGGGAGGATTCCGGCAAAGTGTTCAACATGAAACTTGATGTTCTCGATGATACGAACCTATCCGCGTTGGTTTCGGGTCAATCGGATATGGTTTCAGTGTAGTTCCGAGTACCCGACACGTTTAAATTATATTAAAATAATATTATAAAATTCCGACAATTAGGGGATTCCTGTTTAAGGATTATATGATAGTCTAGTAACCTTAAATCACTTTGTTTGACAGGCTGGAATATTCCCGGGACTTCGGAGGAAAACGAACAGCTCGAGGCTGAACAATCGGGACGGTGTGTGTGAGTGGACTTTTGGTTTTCTAACTGTGATGCATGCATATATGGTTTAAAATGCTTATTTATATGATTTTCTATGATTTGACATGATTAATGCTTTGATTCGGTGATTTCTCGATTTTCTCGATTTTATGATTATTATATTATTATATTCTGGCACGATTTTCGAGAAATCATGAAATTGGTTAAAATTGATATTGTGGGCGTGAGAACCCAAGTAAATAATGATTTTGACTCGGATTTGGAGTTACATGTGAATTTGATGATTTTTGGTATTCTCGTGATTTTCTGATTATTTTAATCAGTCTTTCGGACACGTTTTACGAGGAACGTGCAAATGATGTTTTGGGCTAGGCCCGGATTGAAAATGATGTTTTGACTTGGGTTATGAGTCAGGAAATTGAAAATGATATTTGGACTCGGATTATGAGTCAGTGATTGATTTTATGGATTTACATGTTCGTGGCAACTCGGGTTTACGGTTGCACGGATTTACGTGAAATTGGTATTTTGGGGTTCGGACCCAATGGAATTGTGTTTCTGATTGGATTTGTATTTCCATGTGATTATATGATGATATTGATGATTTCGGATTTATAAAGTAAATCGGGACTTTGGTTAATTTAGGGCTGAGACCCTGTGTCGATATGTGATTAGATTTTTATGCAACTGTTTTTCACTGGTTTTTGTGATGATAATATGTTGCGGATATTTAGGGCTTTCGGGAGAAAATATGTTTTTCCCCGGAGTGCACCCTGGAGATAACGCTCGCCTTCGGGATGGAAGTGTTTACCCCGAAGAGGTCACGTAGCACGATCTTTGCCTTGCAGCCCAGGGGAGGCTTGACTCAGATCAGATGTGCTGGATTATATGGATCGATAAGTGATGTGTTCACTAGATCTGGATTGCCGGCTTGTGATGTGTTCACAGCGGCGGATGCTCGGATTTTGAGCGGTCCTTGAGCCTATTGATATGCACGCGTTGCAGGGATAAAACGTGACTCTAAGCAACAAGATATGGATATAAGTCCCGTGATTTTGTGGAAATTGTTTTGATTAATCCACTGAACATATTAATTGATTTCCTATTATCACTCGTGTTTTATGATATGCATGCATGTTTGTGAAAACTGGAGGGTAAGAAATGTATTTTGGCAAATGTTTTTATAAGAGGTTATTTTTGTCCACTCACACCTTTATTGTTTTATGCACCCTCCAGGCCAGTGTACAGGTACGAGGGCTAAAAACGAGGCAAGCGAGGCAAAAGAATAATTAGACCGTTGCGCACTCAGACATTCTACAGAGTAGGAATTTGACCCCTATCTGTAACGGTACCTATGCTCTGTATTGTCCTTGACTAGTCAAACTTGTGACGTCATTGGTCTGTAAAACTTAACTATCCCTTGTCTGACAATGTTTTCGGGATTTGTTGTGTGTTGTATGTATATAAGTTTGGTTACTTTCGGAAATTTTTAGTTATTGTCAGACGGGAGCAGGATTCATCACGACTATCGAGGGATAATCGGGATGGGTCTTGTCAGAAATTGGGGTTTTTGTATGAGTAATTGAGACCTAAGGCTATGACTATGAGGGTTGCATTTACATGCTAGTTTCTATTGTGGGAAGCAAGGTTATTAAATGATTTGTTAATTGTTGATATTAAATATTTGATTTAATTTGGTAAAAATCCCACACTTCTCAAGTTATGTCAAATATTGATGAAAATAACTTTAATATATAAGTGTTGTTTAATTTATAGACTCATTTGACATGTATTGACTTTTCATGTTTTAATAATAATGAAATTTTTCATCTTTGTGAATTATAAAGAATCGATTTCAAAATAAAATAAGTGATGGATCTCTTGATTATATGACCCTCCACATTGAAAGAGATTTTACTTATACTAATAGTAACGAAAAGATAATAGAGGATCTTGACACTCTTAAGCTGCGAAATGTACAATTTAAAATTAAAAAGTGATAATTTGTATCTGCAAATTTAATTATGATTTTTTGTTGTAATTCTTTTTTTTGCAATCAAATTTGTATTTATGTATATAGATGTATTTGAGGGGTACGATTTATTTCGTCCTTTTGACTATATATATTTTTTATATTTATTAATAAAATTCATTTGTACCGTTGAGTTTCTTCTACATCTAACGTGCAAGTTAGCCCATTCGAAATTCAGGTTCAGGAATCGTCCCTGGCCGGACAAAATCATCCTAATGTATGTTGACCGACCAGCTTACTATTTTGTCGATGAATCGATTTCGCAAGGCAAAGTCTTTTTCCTTGTAGTGTAAGTGTATATAAAAATCATGTAACTATAAAATGAATGGTTTCATAGTGTTACGCTGACGAAATAAATTTTTATTATAATACAATATTACAAATGATAACATCATAATTGAGAAAAAAAAATTAAAAAATATAGTTGTAGAATTTTCTCATCACTCTCACACAACCACCTATCTCTTTTTCTATTGCAAACAAATTTGGGGGGATGGTTTTGGATTCAGCCACACACCGTAAGTTAGACCTGCTCTCATTCACAAAGACTATGGTGCTACTCCCAATAAATTTTAGAGCAAATTATTGGTTTACGTTGATAACTTTTATTTTATTTTTATTGGGAAGTCTTTCAAATAATTAAAAATAACATTATCTTCTTAATCTTCTTTGCACCCATGTGCCCTTTAATGTTTGGCCTCTTTGGCTTCTTGAGCCCTTTATTATATTATACATATAATAAATATTATATTATATTATATATATATAATATAATTACGATTGAATTTTTCTATGAAATCAAGAATAAAATTCGTATTATCTGGAGTTTAACGCTATAGTATAGAAAATTTTTGGGAGGAGATGAGGTGGTGGTGAAAAAGCGTACGACCTAGAATTTAAGATTTAATTCTTGGATTTTGGGTACAAATTCCAAGAATTAAACCCTAAATCAAAAGTAATTATTCAAATGATTTAATATCAGATAATAAAGATTTTTTTAATTTATAGTTTAAAAGTATTTTTGAAGAATTCTTACTTTTAATTATCTTATTTTAAGTCGGATTAAATACTCACATTACTTCTTAAAATGAACAAGTGAATAAAAAATATTATAAATAAGAGTAATATTTTCATAATTAAAAAGGAAAAAAAATTAGGGATTAAAAGTTCTAAATGGGGTGTTTGAGTAATTATTATAGATTAGGGACTAGAAAGTTTAAAGAAGATATGGTTAGTGGGTTTTCTGAATAAACATTGATGTTATTAATGACTAATTAATGGATAGCCAAAATATTTATTTTCATAAATTGCAATAGTATTCATATATTATAGCCTAATTAAGAAAAGCTATGTACATACCTTCAAATCAGTACCTGCGCTATTCAGCCAACAATAACGTCCCTGTGTCCAATGCAAACTTAATATTAGCTATAATTCAATCAAAACTTTTAAAAAAAGAAATTGTTTGATAAAAATATTTAAGCGGGCTCGGAAGGGTGACATCCTTAGATTTATCCCTAACTATTTTTCTCCCAGAAAATAATATGCTAGAAGTTAGTAAGTAGGCAGTGAGAATACAGAATAACATACCAATCAAGGGTTTCACAGAGATGGATCTGCTTCTTCAAGATCAGTTCCATGAAGGCTGATCTGATCCCCTAACTTTAACCAAATGAAACAACCAAAATAGCTGCCTTTTATTCTAATATTGGATTACGTATGCAATCTTAATTAGTCATGAGATAATGTAAAAAAAAAAAATATTAGTTAAGATAACCAAGACTTAATTAACAGGAAACTTGATCAAGATATATGATGCTGAGATATTAGATTTTTGGAGATACGCTTAAGCTGACATAACCCAATCAAGATACTAAACAATGCACAATTAACCAAGGCTTAGAAGGCAACTGGGATCATAAACTACATAATTAAGGAGATAATTAAAGATCAAGGCTATTGGATTGCGTATGCAATCTCAATTACACATGAAATAATGTAAGAAAAAAATATTAGTTAAGATGACCAAGTCTATTAAGAGGAAACTTGATCAACATATTGATAAATGTTGAAAAAATAATACGAAGCCAAAGACATAAGCAAGCTGGAAAACCAATGAAATTATTGGATGATGTATCAGCACGTGAAATATAAAAAGACTGAGGAGGAAGCAACTGGATCCTAAACTACATAAGGAGATAATTAAAGAACCAAGACTTTATTTGCTGAGATTTGCATCCCAATGAAAATACTACAATTAACCAATACTTAGAAGGCATCTGGGATGATAAACTACATCGTAGGGAGATAATTAATTAAAGACCTTATTTGCGACGACTAAGGAAGTCGTTGATTTTGAGATTTTAGCAAATTCAATTTGATTGTACGCCAAAACTAATTGATTAAGGTCAACTATTCATATGTTCACCATATTGATGGTTCATTACAAGGATAATACTTAGTTGGAATGCAAGTATATACCATTAGTTAGAAGTGACACGTTTCCTACTTTGTCACCTGTGACAATTCATGCACTTAAAATTCAAAATGGGCTAAACTTGCATGTTAACTTTAGAAGAAAACAATAGTAATACAAGTATTTTTAATACAGAATGAACTACTAGATTTCAATTTCATCAACGTGGTATGGACCATTAAGTTTGTTGTCATGATGGACTAGGTTCCTACACTTCAAATCCGATAGTTCATGTGCTTAAAATTCAGATGGGCTAAACTTGCATGCTAACTATACACCCCAAGATTTGATGTCAATTACAGAATATGCCACTTCGTTTCAATTTCATCATTTTACTCAATTTTCCTATTTCAACTATTAAATCATCAATTAAATTGAGGGTATTATTGGTATTAATTAAAAATTCTTACTCATTATATTTTTCACTAAGTAACTAATTATTTTTATTTAACTAATTATTCAAATTAACACATTAATTAAACAAGCTAAGTATAGTTAATTAAACTTAAATGTAAATGTAAATTAATATATATAATGCCCTTATAGTTTATTTAAATGCACTAATTTTGAAAAAACAAAAGTAGCTAAATCAAAATAATAAGTCATTTAATGTAAAATAAAATGGGTAAAATTTTTTAATGAACACCAAGAATGCCCTTAATTTAATTGATGATTTAATGGTGAAATATGCCGATGAAGTTAATTGACCTAATTTCAAAGCCAGAGTAAAATGATGAAATTAAAACCTAGTACATAGTCTATTCTGATGTTAATCCATAATAATATTGGCAATCAGAACAGATTCGAAAGGATGCTCGAGACTCAGCTTTCCTGCCACAATGCCAGACACTGTTCCATTGCTTCAGGTACTTCTTCGATACATGATCTTTTTAGCTGAAAATGACGAGACTAGCTCGTATGGTTTAGGAATAGATTTAAATCTTCTTCTACTCAATTTCTAGGCTCAAATTCTTAGAGAAGATTGAATTGAATCACAGATTACTCTAATGCACTCTAGGTGTTTGTGAAAATGCTATAGAGACTTCAGGTTGTTCAATCTCATTGAGGGCTGAGTATTCTTCTTATTCAAGCTCTCTCTATATGTTCCTCTCACAGATTCTCATTCTAATTCATCAATTAAGAGAGTACGATTACATATACACATTCATTGCACACTCATCTCACACTCTCACTGTGATCCCACTTTTTACGGGTCACATTACACGTCACTCATTCTTTTAACTGATTCACACACACACACACACGCACGCACACACACACACACACACACACACACACACACACACACACACACACACACACACACACACACACACACACACATCACTCACACAATCGTACTAACTTCTTCCTCACAAGTTGATAGCTGTCCACTGCCAAGTCAGATTCCAATGAGCTGCTTAATGTCCAACAGCCTCTCCAAAGTTGTTAATTGGAACCACACCTAGGAGTCTTCTTAGAAAACAGAACCTGTCTTTAGGTAGAGCCTTTGTGAAGATGTCTGCTACCTACTCTTCAGTCCTGCAATACTGGATGGATATCTCTCCATTCTAGATTGCATCTCTGATGTAATGCCACCTTCTGTTGATGTGTTTTGTCTTTTGATGAAAGACAAGATTCTTGGCCATGGAAATGGCTGACATGTTGTCACATAGCAAAGGTGTAGCCTCTTCTTGTCCTTACCCTAGATCACCAAGCACAAACCTCAGCCATATGGCTTGTGTTGTTGCCTCAAAGGCACTAATATACTCACCTTCTGCAGTATAGAGGGCAACACTGTCCTATTTTACTAAGTCCTAGGAGAAAATGCCACTGCCAAATGTAAAGGCATATCCAGATGTATTCTTCATGTCATCCAGTGAGCATCCCCAATCACTAGCACAATATCCTACCAGAGTAGCTGTATTCCCTTTCATGTAGTTTATCCCATAGTCTAATGTTCCATGAACATACCTGAGAACCCTCTTGGCTGTCCCATAGTGTATCTTAGTAGGGTTATGCATGAACCTAGACAATAGACTTGAAGCATACATCAAATCTGGTCTAGTGGCAGTCAGGTACAGCAGGCTCCCTACAATCTGTCTGTATTGCTACTTATCTGCAGCTTCACTGCCATCATCCTTGGGTAGTTTCTCACCTGTAGTAAGTGGTAAGCTCACAGGTTTACAATCTTTTAGGGAAAACTTGTCCAGCAAGGTTATTGCATACTTCCTTTGGTGAATGAAGATCCCTTCCTTGGATTGTATCACTCCCATACCTAGAAAGTGGTGTAACAACCCTATATCATTCATCTCATATTTCCCCATCATGTCCTGCTTGAATTCTTCCATCAAACTTGTACTGTCACCTGTATATACAATATCATCCACGGTTCCTTCATTCTTCTTGACTTTTAGGTATAGGCTGGCCTCACTTGTACTTCTCTCAAACCCACAACTCAACAAGTAGGTATCTATTTCCTCATACCATGCCTTTGGTGCTTGCTTTAACGCATAAAGTTCCTTCTTCAACTTATAGACCCAATCAACATTTTTCTGCACTTTAAAACCCTCAGGTTGATCAACATAAACTTCTTCTTCTAGTACCCCATTCAGGAATGCTGATTTCACATCCTGTTGATATAATTCCCACTCCTTTTGAGCTGCTAAGGCCACAAGGATCCTAATTGTGTCTAGCCTTGCAACTGGTGCAGGACTCATTGAAATCCACTCCCGGTTTCTGTGAGTACCCTTTAGCAACCAATATGGCCTTGTATTTCTACAAAAAAACCATCTAGGTTCAGCTTTGTTTTGTACACCCACTTAACCCCTATCACAAGTTTAGTTGTAGGTCGTTCCACAAGCTCCCAAATCTCATTCTTCTCTATCATTTTTATCTCTGTCTGCATAGCCTCTTTCCAAGCTTGTTCCTTGACAGCTTCTCTGAATCTTTTGGGTTCTATCATACTCATGTGACATCTAGCATAGATGTCACTAAGATCCCTCAGCTTTATAGGTGTATTCTGACCTGAAGAATCATTTGATTCACTACTCAGTGAGGGGTTGGGACTTGTGATGTTATCTGTTCCTGCCTCTGGAATAGATCCTGAAGTCTCAGGTCCCTAAGGTATAGTTTCTGGTTTAGTGTAGAGACTGCCTGAACTGAAACTTATAGGTGCCATACTTGAAACTTTTGTTTCTCCCAATCACAGTGTCCTCCTTCATCAAAACCACACTCCTTGAGACTACAACCATCTTGGTCTTCAAACTGAACACCCTGTACCCCTTCTCACAATTTCCAATGCCAACAAACAATCTTTTGCTGCTAGAGTCATCCAGCTTCTGTCTGGTCTGTTTTGGAATGTGAGTATAACACAGTGATCCAAAAACTTTCAGATGAGATACCCCTGGTTTTCTTCCTGTAAACTTCTCAAAAGGGGTCTTATCTTTCACAGCCTTGGTAGGACACATGTTCAAGAGATACACAGCAGTGTTCACTGTTTTTCCCCAAAATTCATAGGACATGTGCTTGCTATGAAGCATTGATTTGGCCATTTCAACAATGGTCCTGTTTTTTCTCTCAGCAACCCCATTTCGATGAGGGGAATAGGCAACAGTTAGCTACATTTCAATCCCACTTTCATCAAGAAATTTTTGAAAATCTGCTGAATGGTATTCACCCCCTCTGTCACTTCTCAGTTTCTTTATCTGAAATCCATTCTACAGTTCAATCACGGCCTCAAACTTTTTGAACACATTTAGTACTCCTGATTTGTGCCTTAGGAAGTACACCCAGGTCATCCTAGAGTAATCATCAATTAATGCGAGGAAGGAAATGTTTCCTTCCATGGTTTCTGTATGCATTGGACTGCACACATCAGTGTGTATGAGTTCTAGTGGTGAAGATGCCCTCCAGGGCCCTTCTGTGTCAAATGAACTCACATGATGCTTTGACACGACCCATTATAAATCCCACCGGGATTAATGCGGGATGTGCCATGCTCCCTTCTGACACGAAGTGTCAGACAAGGGATAACTCGAAACCGCAGCCCATTCGGGGCTTCCAGAGCGCGCCATGATCGGTGGAGGAGTGTGATGTTTTGATCGCTACTATAGCCCGCATCCGCGATCAACCTGAACGTCATTAAAATCATTTAAAAGGTGTGAGTGGACGAAAAATCAATAGTTTAATAAAACACATTTCATAAAAAGACATTTATGCCCTTCACTAAAAAGTATACATGCATTCGAAAACCAATAATCAAACCATTTACTTTAATTAAATCATGAGGGCCTTAGCCCAAAACCATAAATCCATGTATGTGGGAACTCAGCCTAAAACCACCAACACTGAAATGCCATTTCATAAATCCAATAAATCTGAAGTCCACATACATAATCCAGTAAAGCCATGAATCACAATTCAATCTAATACCATTATATACCAATCATCGGCATCCCAGATGCCTGGCGTCCCAGACTCCTGACATCATAGACGTCATGTCACGATCCAAGCTACGCATGCTACTCGGGGTCTCAACCCGAGTCAATCTCCGACATCCCAGATGTCTGAAGTCCCAGACGTCAAGCAATCCTGCTCCTGAGTCACTATACGGTCCGGTCGCTCCGTGCAGTGATGTCAGGACCCGTCCCAATCCCCCCGGGATTAACGCAGGATGCTCCTGATCCCGTCTGACACGGAGTGTGAGACAAGGGAAATTCCAACCTTAGCCCTCTCGGGCTTCAGAGTATGCCAGGATCTGGAGGAGGTATGTGATGTCTCGGTCTCTACTATAGTCTGCATCTGCCGTCAACCTGAAGGACAGTCAAAACATTAAAAGCTGTGAGTGGACAAAACAATCATTTAATAAAAAAAAAATTAACAAAAGACATTTGTACCCTTCACTAAAAAGCCTGCATGCATTCAAAAACCGTTTAACGAAAAGAACCATAATGAAACCAACCATACAGGCCACTGCCCAAATCCATGTGGGACTCAGCCCAAAACCTGTATACATCACATATCATATCGCATATACATATAAATCGCATAACCAATCCTGTCACGGTTTCTAAAGCTACGCGCGTGCTACGTGGGGTCTCAAAGCCCAAGTCTCTTAGGGTCCACCCAGGTCAATGTCCGTAGATCAATGACACTCCCTGAGGTTATAATCCATGCCTTCCTGAGAGTAAGGTACCCAACGGGGGCAACTCCACTCAGTTAGTGCTCCGTGATTACTCCAGGGTCCATCCATGCAAACCACCCTCCCCGGAGGAGACATTCCAAATAAAGAAGGTATATGAATATATATATATATATATATATATATATATCGAAAACATTCTTAAAACCTTTCAATGGATTCATGCTCTGTCCCCATAAACCGTCATGAACTTGGAAATCCATTTAGGGTCCCCGACTCGAAATCACAAACGTAAAGTAACTGGGCCTCGTGCCCGAACTCATGACTCAACTGGGCATCGTGCCCGATATCTCAGGGTCAGTCACGATTCCGATCGTAGTGATACGTACAACCATCCGTCCAGGACCGCCCTCAATCCTGGTATGTCGCCGTGAACGAATCAACTGACGCGACCACCGCTAGATTATGAAGTACTCATCACCGATCGATATGCTGAACCGTCAGCACTCCGTAGTCGAGCCTCCATCAGCTGCCCGACAACAGATCGTGCATCGTGACCTCTCTGGAAGGAAGATATCCCAGTCCGGAGGTGAGAGACGTATCGTCCATTGCCGTGCACATAGCACTCGCCGCGACCACAATTCAGACCCGTAGGTCCCCAATAGGGCTATATGCCCGAGACAAAACCAAATGGGTCTCATGCCCAAGTTTATCCTTTTTAAATCCAAAACCATTTCATTTAAACCATCATAGAAATACAAACACGTATAGCCACCGTATAAGACCGAAACCTCGAGATACGTGCCAATACTTAACCACACACAAATTCACTCATGGCATCACAAACAAGTATTAAAACATATAATAAACATTTATGCATGCATCAATTTAGAAAACAAGGTCTACTCACAGACCGTCCGAGCTACCGCCTTGATACGCGTGCCATTCGGCTCTCCCGGGCCAATCACCGTCACCGAGACTCCCAAACCTGTCCAAATCACTTTAGAGGGTTACTAACTACCTTATTAACCTCTCACTAAAGCCTCGTAACTTTCTGGAATTTTTAACTATTTTTAATCTCGATCCTAAACCTTCGGACTCCCTGAAACTTATCGAAACGATGTCCGATCGACACGAAACCAGTCCCAAAATGTTCGTTACATCGAAAGGATGATTTCGTGTGTTAAAAGTTTCCCCAAAAGCTGGGCCACGTGCCCCCACGCGCGGCCTGAAGTCCCTGTGCGTGAAGCCCATGCGCGGGGTACTATTCATCATCCTTAACCTCTAGCCAGCCGGTTCAAACCAGTTCGAACCGGTTCGGTCCAACCGAATCGACGGTCACGGTTCAACCCTATAACCCACCCATTTTCACTCATTTCCTTCCCATTTTTATTCCTAGATGTTCCTAACACCAAACCTAATTAAACCAGTCATTAAAAACAGAAGGAACATGTCGAAATCTCACCTTGAAGGTCCATGGTTGAACCGGCCACCTGCAAGCCTCCACCGTCGTGGCCTCCGGCAGTCCTAGCCCTCAAAATCGGTCCAGAACTTCCCCCTAAGGTCCCCAAAAGCCAACCCAATTAATGAAAGCAACCAAAAACCCCTCAAACTAAAACTCAGATTTTTAAACTTGCTTACCCGCCATTTCGGGTTTCCCTCTGCCGTGTCCACCGTCGTGGCATGTCGGCCCTTCCTCCGTCGTCTTAACCTCTCTCTCAGTCTCTCATTATCCCTCACAAATCGTATGGATGCAAGTGGGGTGTGCGTGTTTGTTTGTTCGAAAAGAAAATGGAGGAATGGAGGGGAAAGACTTTCGAGTTGTGAGAGAACAGAGAGGGTGATGGTGATCAGGTGAAGGAGAAGGGAATGGATAGTGAGGATTGAAGGAAGAAATATAGATGAAGGGTGAGGATTAAAAGATGAGATGGGTGAAAAATATAAAATAATAAATAATATTATTTTAATGGTTTAGATCTACTTTTTTAGGGGATTGACCAATGGGATGAGTGACACTTGTCACTCATCCATGAGTCCCACTAAAATATCTGCCCAATTAGATATTGCCGCCTCATCCCCGTCTCGAAATGCGTGCATAGTGAAATTGAACTTCTGTGACCCATAACTTTCCCGTTTGAGTCCGATTTCTGCGTGCCGCCTGTCTACGAACTCGTATCTACTCGATCTACGTAACGATCCTCGGCCCTTGGCCATCGGACCTCCCAGGTCAAAAGTCAACTAGTTACCACTTTAAACCAAATTACCAAAATACCCATGAACTTTCGAACATCATAACTTCTTTCTCGAACATCGGAATCGAACGTGCCACCTGTCTAAGAACTCGTGACGTCCCGAATTACGTCACAGTCGTTGGCCAAAGTCCATTTGACCGCTTGAACGAAAAGTCAACATTTTATCCACGACCAGGGGCAAAACAGTCATTTTCCATCGTTCGTCCGATTTCGCCCAATTAATTACCGATTAACCTCACTAATATTTGATTAGTCACTAATCTAATCTCAAAATTCGGGACAGGTCGTTACAAGTGAACTCTAGCAGGAAATGCACCGTAACTACTCCAGCGTCCCAGACGATTGGAAAAGATAATCCATATATATAAGGATGGTATATGGAAAATATTTCATAAATCATCTCAACCGTTCAAATGGGCCTATGCCCGGGATTTCCATAAAACCATCATAATCCACAAATCTGATTTCTCCAATCCAAATCCATTTATGAGTCCCCGACCCAAAATCAGATTCATAAAACACAATTGGGCCTCATGCCCGATTTCGTAAACCAACTGGCCCCCTGGCCCGATAATATAACTCAAATTGAGTTCATGTTTGAGGGTTTCCAAAACAAATGGGTCTCATACCCGAGTTCACCTTTTCAAATGCAAAACCATTTCATCAAACCATAACCGAAACCATAAGAGTGTAAAAACCATAAACCTCGATATACGTGCAAATACGTAAATCACCTCGAAATACGTGCAAATATGTAAATAACCAATATCACAATCATCATCATAGAAATCACATATATAAAACATATAAAACAATTATGCATGCATCACAGTTTAAAAAACAATGTCCACTTACAGATCGTCCTATCTGCCGCCTCGATACGCTTGTCATAAGCCTCCACGGACTAAATCACCGTTCTCGGAATATCCGAACCTATCCAAATCATACTAGAGGGTTACTAACTACTTTAATAACCTCTCATTAAAGCCCCCTAATTTTCCAGAATTTTTAAACTTATTTTGTATAGACTTTAAACCTTCGGAGACCCAAAACTACCCCGAAATGGTATCCGATCGACACCAAATCAGTCACAAAATGTTCTTTACATCGAAAGGATGATTTCATATGTTGAATACGACTCCCAAAACTACCCCACGCGCCGCCCAAAGAAGCTGCGTGTGTGGTCCACGCGCGGGGGTATTGTGCTTTTTCTTCCTCGGCTTAATTGGTCTGAACCGGTCCACTAGTCAGCAGGTCCAACCGAACTGGTGTGATTGGTTCAAGGCCATATCTCCCTCTTTTTCAACCCGTTTTCTTCCTTCTTTCCACCAATTTTCTCTAATCTATCCTAGGAGTTTTTTTATGTAATTAAATCCATGAAAACTAACCTAAATCATGGTGGTTCAACATACCATTCACGACCCAAAAACTCATCCTATGCTCTGAGCACAACCAAGGGCCAAAACTACTTCCTAGGGACTTCATTTAGCTTATAGGAACCTCAAAATCATGTTTAGGGCTTAGGTTTGAGCTTACCTGGCCAAATGGAGATTTCGACCGGTTGCCACTGAATTCCTCTCATGGAAGTTCCACCGCCGTGCGTGCATCACCTTGGCCACCATTGGACTCGTCTCGACCTCAGAAGCATCCTCCAATTCACAGAAAGGGTTAACAACCAACCAAACTCAATCTTCCATTTTTTAACTTAAAACAGGTTCCCGGCTTACCTTTGAGCTTCCACCACCGTGCACGATGGTCCACCCCGACAGCCTCATCGTCATTGACCCAGTCCCCTCACTCTTTTTCGATCAAGGACCATCATCATTTGATGAAGGATTGAATGTGTTGTATAGGATGGGTTCACGGTTATGGGTTCTTCTCTGCCGTGGCCACCGCCGTGGCTCAGGCATTCCCTCAGTCTCACCGTTCTCAGTCCTTCACTCACGGTCTATCAGTGATCACAGAAGATAACAAAGCAAAAGGGTGGTTAGAGCTGGTGTGTTTGTTTAGGAAGAAGGAAATGGTGCACAGATTTGGAGGAATAACATAGATGATGAATATGAACTGATGATGATGAAGGGTGAGAATTAAAGGGCTGAGAGAGATAGACAGTTAGGATTGTGAGATGAGTGTGTGAGTGCATTTAACAACATTTAAAAATGGACCAATGAGAAACAAGATCCACAATTTAGGGGAAATGACCAATGGGATGAGTGACACTTGTCACTCATCCAAGGGCTCCACCTTAATTAATCGGCCAATCAAATTTAATTATCATTTAATGCGAAACCCAAGATGTTAAATTCTTGATTTCGGTTCCATGACCATAACTTCCCGGTCGAACGTCCGATTTTGGCGTGTCACATGTCTACGTATTCATAACAACCCGATATACGTAACGGTTCTCGGTCCTCATATGTTTGACTCCCCGAGTCAAAAGTCAACATTTTATCCAAATTCAGGGGCAAAACCGTCATTTTACACCGTCTGTCCGAATTCTCTTAACTTATCCCAAATTAGTCATACTAAATCCATAATTAATTAATATTAAATCCCGATATTTCGAGACGGATTGTTACAACCTTCTCCCCTTAAATAATTTCATCCTCGAAATTCATACGAACCCAGTTCCACATCCATATCATGGAAAAATAAGCTCAGTCTCACCGTCACGTTTAACAGCCCAGGTATACGTCTACACCCACTAACCAGCATAATACTTGTCTACACCCAGATGTTCCATCACGAACCCACGTCGTATCGACTACACCCGACCACGTCGAGTGGCATTGATCACACGTTCCGAGTTGATACCACTGAACAATTCTACCATTACGCTGACACATTTAGCTGACACATTCAACTTGATGGTTCTTTTCAATCACCAATTCACCCTGACATCTGCTCCCACTAGGAGTCACCAAATCTCACTCATCAATCCACGCTGACACATCTAGCCAAAATGTCACCACTTTTCCAGTCGTAAATCAATCTGACATCTCTCCCACACCGAGAGTTACAAAATCTCACAATTTCTCCGCATTTCTTGAATTTTACCATGTAAACATCACACGTCCCATAACGCCGCACTCAGCCTGCACTCACGGCTCCATGGTCACCATTCTAGTCACCAACACAACTCTGACTCACTATAGAGTCGCACCAAGGTACCTCATACCAAATCTCCCTCACCAATCCACGTTGACTCTGGTGAGAGTCACAGAGCAGTCGCTTCACGCAAAGTAACCCGTGGTTATGCTAACCACCAACTCATTTCACTTGTGGCTACACAATCCATGTCTCACTCGCCTGGGAACTTACAGTAAATATTTCTTACCTTTAATTTCAATGGAAGCTGAAATCAGCTCGATAGGATTCCCTAACAATGAAATGCATCTCACTCGAGCAGTGTGTAACTGGACCCCATCGAATACCTACCTAGTAGTGATACAAATCACAAAACTAGGGTTCCACTAGCCATCCACGGCTCTTGGCATTTTCTCTTACAATCACTAAACCCATCAAAAATACTCTGGCCCAGCGCATAGTATCTAATTTCCAGTCCACGTCCCCAACCAATCCAATGATATTGGAACTAAGCCGATTACTAACACACTCATTAACATACCACTGGTATATCCCATATACCGTCACTAGGCATCACTCAGGCCTGTCTAATATCGATCCTCACACCACGTACCCAGTACGTATATCCATCCACCAATTAGCCCACTACATAGCTTATAGCCAATCACACTTCAATTCTGGAGTCCATCTGTCTAGTCCAGTACTAAACAGATCAAATACTCCAACTCATCATCCATTCCGAGTCCCATGGTCACCCAACCAACATCACAATGTCTACTCCCAATCATGTAATCCAACACTTATTAATCTGAATCATGTCCACCAAGACGTACCCAATCATGCCAAATGGGCATCCAATCTCACCCACGTCTACCGAGATGCACCAACTCTGAACCTATCAGTTACCTGCTCATTCGATTACCATATCATATTCGATTGACTTTGAAAGGAAGCCAATCCCATCATTCACATATCCAAACATCCAAGACAAATCATATACACCTCAATTCACTCAACTACCGTCTCATACCGGATTAACTTCGAAAAGAAGTCGACCCAACATTCCCATATCCAACCTCTATCTTGTTATCTCACTAACTATTCCAAAAGATTCTTCAACTGACACACAATACGATTCTCTTCTGCTTCTAGCTTTGCATAATCCGCAAGGTGAAGTTTGCCAGCAAGGGCACGACATCATGATCCACGCCATCCTAATCCAACACATAACTTGATCATCAAGATCACGATCCAGATCCATCACAACATCACCCGATCATTAACATCACGATCTTCGATCATCACAACACCCTATATCCTCAACATCACGATCATGAACCACATCGCGATCCTAGGTGGATCCACACTGGTTCTCTCTCAGCTAACTACCAGATTTCAGGTCATAGGGTCTTACACCCTATTTGAATCCTTAGACAGTCACATCGTTCCTTAACCGTTTCACATCTATTCACTCAGTCAAAGACGAAAAACGTCTAGACTGTGGGTTCTCTCTAATTATCTCATATCGATCCTTGTCATTCCACCTAGGAAAAATCAAGGATGATCTAAGAGAATGACATCAAAATTCATCCTACGTGAGTGCAACACAATCTCACTGCACTCACCACACCATGTAACCCAAAATCGTCTGCCACCAAGCAGAAAATGAGAAATCTTCTTCACCAATTTCCAAATGCCCAATTCCTCTTGACGACTTAAAACCAATCACAGTTCCACCAACCAATACCCGATCAACGTACTGGTGACAACAGACATTATCTGCCATGGGCAGAAATTGAGAAGTCACCCTCTGTGACTTCGGAATATCCATCACCAATACGAAATCAAGCACTCTTCGCATCGTCTCAATCAAAATTTCTCCTGATTCCGAAGTTCCAACCATGTTGGAACCAACACATTCGTGAATCAACCACGTGTCTGTACCAAGCTAACTTGGTACCCCAACTCGGCTATTCGTTCATACCGTTTCATTCATTTACCACTTAATCATTCCAATCACATCAGTTATGTAACACCCCGGACATTCGAGGACTTTAATATTGTAATTTAATGTATCAATTGACGTTTTTACCCTTGTTAATGGTATGGCCAAATTGTTGACTTTTTGATTGGTAGGTCAAATGGACCTTGACCAATGACCGTGACGTAGTTCGGGACGTCACGAGTTCATAGACGGGTGGCACGTCCATTTCGGGCGATCAGGGAAAAAGTTATGACTATCGGAAGTTCAGGCGCGTTACCGTAATGGTGACGGTTAGGGCGAAAATGTTGACTTTTCGTTTAACAATTAATTTTCACACGACTCCAGGACCGTTTGGTAGGTCTCAACGTCCTGAGTCCGTAGACAGGCGGCACGCCGAAATCGGACTTCGTATGGCTGAGTTACGGGTCTAGGAAGTGAGGGGCATTTTGGTAATTATTGAACCAGGGGCATTTTGGTCTTTTGCCCTGGTTACTGTAGCAACCGAAGAGGGAACCATGGACGGCACCACCATGTGCGGTGGTCTAGTGCACAATTGATTATGCCAATATGTGCTGGAAAGTCTGGGCTGTCTTTTGCTTTTGAACGTGGCCTGAACCGTCCAAACCTGCACGATCAATTGTTAATTGAAATTCGAAGCTTTCGGGGGACAAATTTCAGTGGACAAATTGGACACCCACGAGCCTCTGGGATGGCTTGAATTTGTTTAAAACTGATTAGGACATAAGTGAGCATCACTCTGATGCAGAAATAACTGAGAACGGGTTAGGAAAACCAGAGAAACCATTTCGGGAAAAATTGGAGGGAAAATCGGGTTTTAATTTCTGGTGAGTGTTGGACGAAACCAAGGCCTGGTTTAGTCTTCTGGGAGTGTTTGGAACTCAACCACATCGGAATTGAAGGCTAACAGTCACGGTTGAGCTAGGACGGAGGCTGCTGTTTTCAGGGAAGTTGCAGAGCTTGGGACGACAACCTTCAGGTACTTTCAGACACAATTGATTGTTCATTTTGGTTCGTTTTGATCCGGTTATGCTTCCTGTGAAGTTAATTGGACAATGGGTTTGAAACCAGGAAGTTCTGGTGATTGACCCGATTGGTTGATCGCGGGTCGATGGGTCGTTTGGGGATGTGTCGAGGTTGATTTTTGTCACAGAACCTAAATTGGATAGTTAATGAACATGTTAGGATCAAATTGGATTGAAATCGAGTAGAAATTGATGGGTATTCAACCGGGTCAAGCCGCGGGTGGCAGGCCAGTATTACAGACAAACGGGTGAAGGAGGTGACACTGTAGCTACAGTGTCAGGCGCGTGACTTTCACGCGCAGCCACTTTGGGCGGCGCGTGAGGGCACGTTGGACCTTATCTCCGATCACGATCAACATGACTTTTGTTCCTCTCATCATTCTGAACATTTTTGGTGATTTAACCATGTTGATCTGAGATAAGCTTTGATGGGTCAATTTAGGGCCGGTTACCTCGGGAAACGTGTTGTACGGTTTCCCCGGGCCGGTTTCTATTTCGGACTTTGTGGTTAAACGTTTAGGACTGGTAGTGACCCTTACATGTGATTTGAGCTGACAGGAATTGTACGATAATCTCGGTACAGGTCCGTACGCGCAGATTCGCAGCGGAATCGTACAGTGAGTGGGCCCGTTATCATTAAACCCTTACATGCTTAAATGTTTTCTGATTTACTTATATGTTCACATGCTGGAATCTATAAATGATTTTGATGATATTGAGATTTCGGTTATAGCACGTTTCACGGTATTTGGGCATGAGACCCGTTTGATGAAACGTAACGATCGGTTCAGATTTTACCTATGTATACATATATGTTTGCATGTGGATATCAATAAAATGTATTTGGTACTGCACTGTATAGATCCTTCCATATTATATTGTCTCCTCCGGATGAGGTACCCCGGAGAGGTCACGGACGTCTAGAACGTCTAGCGTCTATGACGCTAAGCATCGGGGATGCTGTAACCGAACAGGGTTCGGGGATTGAACTCGGAATTGAGACCCGAGTGGCACGCGTAGCCTTGTGATTGTGACCTTATTGGACGTCGGGGACGTCAGACATCAGGGATGTCGGATTGGAGTGTATAGTGCAGTGGCTAAAATTATGGTTATGGTTTTATTACATGCCTTATGATTCATATTATATTATTTATGATTTTAAATGATGCTGCATGCATGTTTGGAAAAAGGAGGGGTAAATTATATGTTTTACTTATCAAACGATTTTATAAACTTGAGTTTCGGTCCACTCACCCTTAATGTTTTGGTAACCCCTCCAGGTCGTGATACTGAGGTAGAGGAGGAACCCGAGGCTGAGGCATAGATCTACTTCTGCGTACCTGAACCCCTGCTGGGTGGTGTACCCGCAGGATATTGTTAGAGTCGTGCTCGCAACTTGTAATTTCGGATTTCATCCCTTGTCTGACATCTGTTTAATTCGGATTTGTTGTATGACTTTAATTTTGATTATTTATGCATTTGAGGTTTTGGGGTCAAAATTGGTATGAGTTATTGGGTGTCAGACGGGAGCAGGGCACGTCCCCATATGGTTCCAGAGAGGATTGGGGCGGGTCCTGTCAAGTTATCACACGCATGGTTGGGTTAGAGTCCCAACACATCTCATCAACTGCCGAGTCTCAGATACCGAACGTATGCCCATCACTACGGAGTCACATCCCAACTCGTGGCTCATTGTCATTACAATCACCGGCACACTGCGTGTAAATCAGACCCAACCTAAATCTCAGCTCATACCGAGCGATAACCACGTACCTCAGCTCAGGTTGGAGGAACTCTACCTCCCTCAACTCACCAACTCCGGGTACAATCACCCTGGCAATTCATTCAAGAAAATGAACGTTTCCTGAACGTCCCCCGATTATCAACAACCACAACTATAAACACATTAGATAATAGTGCCCGCTACAATCTCGTGCAGACCCAACCACCAGACATCGCTATCGAGACTTCGCATCCAACCGAAATCAACCGCCAGTACTCACTACTCTGTATCCCCGCTTCGGGATTCCATCGACAAGTATCACATGTCAGGACCTGTCCCAATGACAGGACCCCGTCCCAATTGGACGTCAAAAACCGTGCCTGGTCCTACTCCCGTCTGACAAGTCAACCAAAGGTCTGAAACTACCCTTCAGTGCTTGCCAGACAAGGGATGTTTGCGCTGATTTCTGTTGCTGCCACTGCCTCACGATCAGTCCCGAACGTCTTACCACGGCCTGGAGGGTCACAAAACAGAAAAGGTGTGAGTGGACAAAAATGACCTCTTATAAAAACGTTTGCCAAAATACATTCTTACCCTCCAGTTTTCACAAACTTGCATGCATATCACAAAACATGAGTAATAGTATGAAATCATTCAAGTATGAACCGTGGACCGATAAAATCAAAACATATTTTCCCATGGTCCATAAAACTCATGTTCACCAAATCAGTTCATGTTATAAAACATCAAATCCCGGCTCTCAAGCCAAAACATGTGAAAACATAATCACCTGGCCACAAAGACCAAAAACCCGTACTCAATACCAGTACGTCATCAAACAACAGCAATCAACACTAATCCCAAGTGCACAATAAATATATCAATCCAATCAATCCGTACTACTCACAAGTGCACAAACTATCACAATCACAACTGCACTACTCACAAGTACACAATCAAACCATCAACTGCACTACTCACAAGTGCTGCACTACGCGTAGGCCAATATCCAGTCACTCTCTCGGGAACAGACACCTCTGGGCTCAACCCTCGGGCTCAGTCACATCTGGGCGAACACATCCCCAGGCTCAGACCCATGCGAGTGGTACATCTAGGCTCAGTCACATCCGAGAAGCTGACTACCATAGGATCAACTCTCGATCCTACAATCACATCCCCCAAGCTCCGGTCGTCTGGTTAATCCCCCCAAGCTCCGACCGTCTGGGAATTTCACAATCACAATGAAAACCATCTCGGGAATTGCATCCCAAAATATGTCAATCAAATCTTGTCTTCATACAAAGTCAAGATCATTCCCGACTGGGTCTCAAGCCCAAAAATACCATTTACACATAAACCGTTAAAATCACATTTTAAAACAATAAAATAATCCAGAAATCATCGTTGACTCACCAACTAAGTCAATATATCATTTTAGAAATCATTTAAACTCTGGGCCTAGCCCAAAACAACATTTGCACGTTCCTCGTAAAACGTGCCCGAAAGGCTGATTAAAATAATCATAAAATCACAATAAATCATACAAAATCATCAAATTCACAAGTGACTCCAATCCGAGTTAAAATCACTATTCACTTGGGTCTCACGCCCAAAATCTCATTTTCACGCAAATCCATGCGTTGCAACCTCCGTTGCCATTTTCACGTAACTCCACGAAATTGACCCTTGACTCATTCCCGAGTCACAACATCATTTTTCAATCCATGACTCATAATCCGAGTCCAAACATTATTTTCAATCAAATTCAATACCGGACTCATAAACCAAGTCCAAACATCATTTTCAACCAATTTCATAATTTCTCGAAAATCGTGCCCAAAAATAATATAATAATCCATAAAATCGAGAAATCATCGGATTGAAATATCAACCATGCCAAAGCATATAAAATCATATAATAAGGCATTTTAAATCATATATGCATGCATCACGGTTAGAAAACAAAGTCCACTCACACACCGTCCAAAACGGTCCGTTTCCGAGCTGCACGTTTTTCCATAAATTCTGGAAATCACCACTCCTGTCCAAAATCATTATAGAGGGTTACTAACATCTCAAAATACTTCATATAATTTTCCCCAATTTTTCCGGAATTTTTAACGTAAAACAAAACTTCGGATACGCGGAACATTAACGAAACAAAATCTGATTTCCTTGAAACCAGCGTCAAAATGTTCGTTACACTGAGAGGATTCAAAGTCATGTTGACCTCACCTTGAAACTAGACCGTACGCGCCCTCACGCGCCGCCCAAAATGGCTGCGCGTGAAACCCACTCGCCTGCTACAATAACCGTCGTCCTCACCCGTTTGTCTGTAAAACGGGTCCTTTTACCAGCGAACAGACCCGGTTCAAATCCTATCAATTCGATACCAATTTCAACAATTGAGAATTCAATTAGTTTCGGTTTAAGTTAAATTAGAGATCTGTTAACATAATTTCACCAAAACCTTCCTCAAATCACACAACTCGAAGATGAACATCGAAGAACTCTCGAACACTGTTCATCTTCGAAAGTCGTCAATGTCAAACTATTTCCTTCAATTGATGCATCCAGAAGCTTCAATGGACTCAGTTACACTCTTTCCCCACCTTAATTGCATCAATCCAAGGCTCAAACTCCACGACTCAAGCTCGAACTTGCACACTGTTACCAAACCCAGTTCAGCGCCAATTGGGCCTCAATTCTCCTCGTTTTTGATCTGGATCAACTCGTCACATCCTCAGGAAGCTAAATGAAGCTTCAATTCCAATCCTCACGGCTCAAATCTCATTATTCGAATTTCCTTCCCAAAATCCAAATTTTCGATTCTCAGTCTCTTTCTCCCTCTCAATCCCCCGTGTAATCCCAGTTCAATTCAATCTCACAAATCTCTCAGTTTCACACTCTCTGGCTCAGAAATGGAAGGGAAATGGTGGACAGAGATCAAGCTCTCTTCTCTGTGTTTTGCTTGCACACGGGTTAAGAGAAATACAATGATTAATGGCTGATAAAAAAGGATTAAATGATTAATGGTAATTTAAAAATAATAAAACAGCATGATTGTGTTTCCCCAAAACATGGAGCTGAAATTAGGCAATAATTCAAGGGATGGGTGGCACTTGTCACTCATCCAGGTGTGTTCAATCATCGGGTACTGTTCATAAAATAATATTTTAATCCCGGTTTGTTCGGTTAATCGAGTCCGTTCACGTGACCATAACTTCGTCGTCGAATCTCCGCTGTCGGCATGCCGCCTGTCGTTGGATTCGTATCGACGAGACCTACGTAACGGTCTTTGGCACTTGTCCATTGGACTTCCCGGGTCAAAAGTCAACATTTGGCCCCTTTTTAGCCAAATGACCAAAATACCCCTCAACTTCCGAACGTCATAACTTTTTCCTCAAATGTCGAAATCGAACGTGCCACCTGTCTATGAACTCGTGACGTCCCGAACTACGTCACAGTCATCGGTCAAAGTCTGTTTGACCGCCCGAACTAAAAGTCAACATTTTACCCACGTAGGGGCAAAACGGTCATTTTGCACACGTAGGGGCAAAACGGTCATTTTGCACAATTCGTCCGATTTCACTCAACTAATCCCAGATTAGTCACTCTAAATCATAATTAATTAATATTCAATCCCGATACTCGGGACGGGTCATTACACCCAATCCCCCCAGGATTAATGTAGGACGCGCCTGATCCCGTCTGACACGGAGTGTCAGACAAGGGATATTCTCACTTTATCCCGCTCGGGGCTTTAGAGTACTCCAGGATCCGGATGAGGTATGTGATGTTTCGGTCTCTGCTACAGCCCGTATCCGCGATCAACCTGAAGGGCAATCAAAACATTAAAATCTGTGAGTGGAAAAAACAAAGAGTTTATAAAAACATTTAATCAAAAAGACATTTGTACCCTTCACTAAAAAGCATGCATGCATTCAAAAATCAATTTATCAAACCAATAGGGCCTTGGCCCAAAATCGTAAATGAAACTAATCATATGGGCCACTGCCCAAATCCATGTGGGACTCAGCCCAAAACCTGTACATCATATATCATATAACGTATACATATAAGTCACATAACCAATCCTATCACGGTTTCTAAAGCTACGCACGTGCTACCCGAGGTCTCAAAGCCTAAGTCTCCCCAGGGTCCACCCAGGTCAATGTTCATAGATCAATAACCATCTCTGTGAGTTACAATCCATAAGCCTTCTTGAGAGTAAGGTACCCAACGGGGGCGACTCCACACAGTTAGTCCTCCGTGACTACTCCTGGGTCCATCCAGGCCAACGACCTTCCCCGGAGGAGACAATCCAAATAAAGGAAGGTATATGAATATATATATATAATGAAAATATTCTTAAAACCTTTCAAAGGATTCATTGCTGGTCCCCATAAACCGTCATGAACCAAAAAATCCATTTAGGGTCCCCGACTCGAAATCACAAATGTAAACCAAAGGGGCCTCGAGCTCGAACTCATGAGTGCAACCACCCGTCCAGGATCACTCTCAATCCTGGTATGTCGCCGTGAATATATCAACCGACGTGACCACCTCTAGATCATGGTGCACCCATCAACGATTGATATCCCAAATCGTCAGCACTTCGAAGTCGAGCCTCCATCGGCTGCTCGACAATGGTTTGTGCATCGTGACCTCACCGGAAGGAACACATCCCAGCCCGGAGGCGAGCGTCGTGTCGTCCGTCGCCATGCACATAGCACTCGCCGCGACCACGACTCAGACTTGTAGGTCACCAATAGGGCCACATGCCTGAGACAAAACCAAATGGGTCTCATGCCCGAGTTTATCCTTTTTAAAGCCCAAAACCATTTCGTTTAAACCATCGTAGAAATACAAACCCGTATAGGCACCGTATAAGGCCAAAACTTCGAAATACATGCCAATACGTAACCACAAACAAATTCACTCATGGCATCACAAAACATGTATTAAAACACATAATAAACATTTAAGCATGCATCAATTTAGAAAACAAGGTCCACTCACAGACCGTCCGAGCTGCCGTCTCGATACGTGTGCCATACGACTCTCCTGGGCTAAACACTGTCACTGAGAGCTCCAAACATGTCTAAATCGTAATAGAGGGTTACTAACTACTTAAATAACGCCTCACTAAAACCCCGTAATTTTTCGGAATTTTTAACTATTTTTAAAATCAATCCTAAACCTTCGGACACCCCGAAGCCTATCGAAACGATGTCCGATTGACACGAAACCAGTCCCAAAATGTTCGTTACATCAAATAGAGTATTTCACATGTTGAAGTCATCCCCAAAAGGTCCACAACACGCCCTCACGCACTGCCCAAAGAGGCTGCGCGTGAAAGCCACGCGCCTGCTGCAGTGTCATCCCTTACCTCGCTACAGACCCGGTTCAGACCAGTTCGAACCGGTTTGGTCGAACCGAACTGGCAGTCAAGGTCTAGCCTTATTTCTCACTTGTTTTCAATGCATTTCTTCCCATTTTTATTCCTAAATGTTCCTAACAATGAACCTAATCAATCCAGCCGTTAAAAACAGGAAAAAAGGGCCGAAATCGTACCTTGAAAATCCATGGTTGAACCGGCCACCTGCAACTGATCACTGCCGTGGCCTCCGGCCTTCCTAGCCCTCGAAATCCATCCAAATCTTCCCCTTAGATCGCCAGGAAGTTATTCCCATTAACAGAATCGACTAAAAAATCCCTAAACACAAATTCAAAAATTCAAAAACAACCTACTCACGGTCTCGGGTTTTCCTCCGCCGTGTCCACCACCGTGGCATGTCGTCCCTCACCGTGTCATCCCAATCTCTCTCAGTCCCTCACTGGAACACAGAAACGATTATAGTGGTGAGGTGTGGGTGTTTGTTTGCTAAAACGGAAATTGAGGATGGAGGGGGAAGGGTGTTCGGATTGTTAGAGGAATCAGAGAAGGATGATTGATGATCAGGTGACAGAGGGAAGGAAATGGACGGTCAGGATTGAAAGATTAGATGAGATGGCTGGCTGGGATTAAGAGATGAGATGAGTAGGAATTATAAAATAATATAAATAATATTATTTTAATCCAAATCTCACCAATCAATTTTGAGATCCACAATTTAGGGTTAATGACCAAGGGAATGAGTGGCACTTGTCACTCATCCATGGGTCCCACTTAAATATCCGCCCAATCAGATATTTCTACCTAATCATTGCCTCGTAATGCGTGCATAGTGAAATCGAACTTCCGTGAACCATAACTACTTTGTTCGACGTCCGATTTCGGCGTGCCACTTATCTACGGATTCGTATCGACTCGATCTACATAACGATCCTCGGCCCTTGGCCATTGGACCTCCTGGGTCAAAATTCAAAATTTTGCCCACGACTAGGGGCAAAAAGGTCATTTTGCGTCGTCCGTCCAATTTCGCTCAACTAATCACCGATTAACCTCACTAATTCTTGATTAGTCACTAATCTAATCCCTAATTTTGGGACGGGTCGTTACATCAGACCCTGGTAACCTGTCCAACCAATCTCTAACCAATCTTTAATTAGTCTCAACTCGACTCAACCAGTGTCGTCCACCAGGTCATCCCCGACCTCAGCTGCACTCTATAGCACAATCACCACAGTTGACATAACATGCCCGACCAATGGTTGCCAAAGTCAAACCACACGTCGACTCACATTTTCGAACCATACATCGTACACGAGGGTTCCCCGGACCTGGCCACCCTCGGCAGCGCAATTCCCAACTCAACATGACCTGACCATCTAATAGTCACAACTCCACACTATCGTCATATCCAATCCTGCAATATCGTGATAGACGATCAAAACATAATCGTCCCGCAGTCAAAACTCTAAAGCATTGTTACGTTCATCCCTTAGTAGGGTCCCACACTGCCAAACCACGACATAATTATGGCAAACTCAGGCACCAATTGTCGAACCAAAACTATCAACGATTCATTTCCGCTAACTATCAAACCGGCATCCTAACTATCAGGTTGATAACGGGCTGACCACGTAGAGACATCACATCATCCACCTGCGCATACCACAAGAGCAAACCGTGCTCTGATACCACATGACACGACCCATCCCAAATCCCACCGGGATTAACGCGGGATGTGCCATGCTCCCGTCTGACACGAAGTGTCAGACAAGGGATAACTCAAAATCGCAGGCCATTCAGGGCTTCCAGAGCACACTAGGATCGGTGGAGGAGTGTGATATCTCGGTCACTACTACAGCCCGCATCCGCGATCAACCTGAAGGGCATTAAAATCATTTAAAAGCTGTGAGTGGACGAAAAATCAATAGTTTAATAAAACACATTTCATAAGAAGACATTTATGCCCTTCACTAAAAAGTATGCATGCATTCGAAAACAAATAATCAAACCATTTAATTTAATTAAATCATTAAGATCTTAGCCTAAAACCATAAATTTATGTATGTGGGAACTCAGCCCAAAACCACCAACACTGAAATACCATTTCATAAATCCAATAAATCTGAAGTCCACATACATACTCCAGTAAAGCCATGAATCATAATTCAATCCAATACCATCATATACCAATCCTCGACATCCCAGATGCTTGGCGTCACAGACGTCATGTCACGGTTCAAGCTACGCGTGCTACCCGGGGTCTTAACCCGAGTCAATCTCTGACATCCCAGATGTTTGACGTCCTAGTCATCAAGCAATCCTACTCCTGAGTCACTATACGGTCTGGTCGCTCCGTGTAGTGACCCCTCGCAAGCAATGCGCCGTGACCACTCCAGCGTCCCAGACGACTGGAGGAAACAATCCATAGATATAAGGATGGTATATGTAAATATTTCATCAATCATCTCAACATTTCAAATGGGCCTATGCCCAGGATTTCCATAAAACCATCGTAATCCAAAAATCTGATTTCTCCAATCCAAATCCATTTATGGGTCCCCGGCCCGAAATTACATTCATAAAACACAATTGGGCCTCATGTCCGATTTCGTAAACCAACTGGGCCTCTGACCCGATAATATAACTCAAATGGACTTCATGTCCGAGGGTTTCCTAAACAAATGGATCACCTGCCCGAGTTCACCTTTTCAAATGCAAAACCATTTCATCTAACCATCACCGAAACCACAAGCACGTATAACTACAGTGTAAAAATCATAAACCTCGATATACGTGAAATACATAAATCATCTTGAAATACGTGTAAATATGTAAATCACCAATATCACAATCATCATCATAGAAATCACATATATAAAACATATAAAACAGTTATGCATGCATCACAGTTTAGAAAACAATGTCCACTCATAGACCTTCCTAGCTTCCGCCTTGATACGCGTGTGATAAGCCTCCTCGGGCTAAATCACCGTCCTCAGAATATCTGAACCTGTCCAAATCATACTAGAGGGTTACTAACTACTTTAATAACCTCTCATTAAAGCCCCCTAACTTTCTGGGATTTTTAAACGTATTTTCCATAGAATTTAAACCTTCGGACACCCAAAACTACCCCGAAACGGTATCCGATCGACACGAAACCAATCCCAAAATATTCGTTACATCAAAAGGATGATTTCATATGTTGAACACGACTCCCAAAATTGCCCGATGCACCCCCACGCTCCGGGGTACTGTGCTTCTTCTTCCTTGGCTGAACCGATCCACTGGTTAGCTGGTCTAACCGAACCGACGGGACCAGTCCAAGGCCATATCTCCCTATTTTCCACCAATTATCTCTAATATATCCTAGGAGAAGTTTTATGCAATTAAATCCATGAAAACTAACCTAAATCATGGTGGTTCAACATACCATTCACGGCCCAAAAACTCATCCTATGCTCTGAGCACATCCAAGGGAAAAAATTACTTCCTATGGACTTCATTTAACTTCTAGGAACCTCAAAATCATGTTTAGGTCTTAGGTTTGAGCTTACCTGGCCAAATGGAGATTTCGACGGGTTGCCACTAAATTCCTCTCACAACCGTTCCATCGTCGTGCTTTCATCACCATGGCCACCATTGGACTCGTCTCGACCTCTGAAGCATCCTCCAATTCACAAAAAGGGTCAACAACCAACCAAACTCAATATTCCATTTTTGAACTTAAAACAAGGTTCCTGGCTTATCTTCGAGCTTCCACTACCGTGCATGACGGTCCACCCCGACAGCCTCATCGTCATCGACCCAGTCCCCTCACTCTTTTTCGTTCACGGTCCATCATCATTTGATGAAGGATTGAAGGTGTTGTATAGGATGGGTTCAGAGTTATGGGTTCTTCTCCGCCGTGGCCACCGATGTGGCTCATGCCGTCCCTCAGCCTCACCGTTCTCAGTCCTTCACTCACGGTCTCTCAATAATCACAGAAGATGACAGGGCAGAGGGGTGGTGAGTGCTGGTGTGTTTGTTTAGGAAGAAGGAAATGGTGCACGGGTTTGGAGGAATAACAGAGATGATGAATATGAACTGATGATGATGAAGGGTGAGGACGAAAGGGCTGAGAGAGATGGACAGTTAGGATTGGTAGATGAGTGTGTGAGTTCGTTTAACAATAATTAACAATGGACCAATGAGAAACAAGATCCACAATTTAGGGGAAGTGATCAATGGGATAAGTGACACTTGTCACTCATCCAAGGGCCCCACCTTAATTAATCAGCCAATCAGATTTAATTATCATTTAATGCGAATCCCAAGACGTTAAATTCTAGATTTCGATCCCGTGACCATAACTTCCCCGTCGAACGTCCGATTTCGACGTGCCGCTTGTCTACGTACTCGTAACGTCCCGATCTACATAACGGTCGTCGGTCCTCATATGTTTGACTTCCCAAGTCAAAAGTCAATATTTTTCCCAAATCTAAGGGCAAGACGGTCATTTTACACCATCCGTCTAAATTCTCTCAAATAATCCTGAATTAGTCATTCTAAATCCATAATTAATTAATATTAAATCTCAATATTCGGGACGGGTCGTTACATGCTTCCCTGAAATCCATCCTTCACAGAGTTCCTTATCACCCTGTAAACTTGGCAATCCTATCACCATTTCCTTCCGTTTGAGCATCTTAAGACTAGAGTAGTTTAAGTGTCCAAACCTTCTATGTCATACGTATGAAGCCTCCTTAGTCTCAGCTTTCCTAGCCTCAGTACTTTCTGGTTTTCTGCTTACAGGACTCACATAATCCAGTGAGAGTTTGAAACACCTACTTGCAGTCATAGGAACCTTTGCAATCCTTTGCTTCAAAGTGTCATCCTGATAGTTCTCTGCAGGACTGTTTCCAAACACCAAGCTATATTCATGTTCCACCATCTGTCCCACTCTAAGTAGATTTTCATCTAAACCAGGCACAAGCATTACCTCTCTGATGTACTTGGTACCCTGGTCTATCTGCACCAACAAGGAACCCTTTTCCTGCAACTTGAACCAGATCTCATGTGCCCATCTTGACTTTCACATTCAGATTTTTGTCAATGTGAGTTGGTAGAGACTCATGTCCAATCATATGGTTACTGCACCCACTATCTAAGTACAAGATAGTCTTGTCCTTCTCAATTGAGGCTGAATGACAAGCATAGAACATGCTCCCCTCTGCTCCTTCTGCTTTCTGTGCAAAAACAGGAATAAGTTGTTTCCCTGGGCAGTCCCTTGCATTGTGTCCCAGCTTTGAGCACTTAAAACGTTTGACCTTCCTTCCATTACAAAACACCTTGGTGACTTCCCCCTTCTGTGTTTCAGAGTGTTTGTCCTGTTTGACATTCTATTTACCCTTGGACCTGTCATTTCTCCAAGGTTTGTACCCTGATTTGCCCTGTGGTCTCCTAGGTTTCCAGGAAGTCGAGCTAGTATGCCCATGTGTTTTGGTTCCCATAATCATACTTGAGAAAGCCTTCTCCACCGCATTTTCAGTATGCATTTCCAATCTTTGGTCAAATGCCCTGATTGAAGCTGTTATACTCTCAACATCGATCTGGTCTAGGTCTCTTGTTTCTTCAAGGATTGAAACAATCGAATCATAGTCCTTAGTTAGACTGATTAGGATCTTTTGAGAGAGTCTCTTCTCAAAGATCTCCTCTCCATAGGACTTCATTTCATTCACAATTCCTAACAACTAGATATGTTGGAAGAAAAGATTTCGTCCTGTTTCATTCGAGTGTATTCAAGGCCCCTACGTAGAGATTGCAATTTAACAGCTCTCACCTTAGGATCACCTTTGAATTCTTTCTTCAGATTCTCCCAGGCTTGCTTAGCAACCTCCTCATTTGAGATCCTGAGAAAGATCTCCTCTGAGACTGCATCCTAGATCAGGTTCAATGCTTTAGCAATCTTGATCCAACTCTGCAAAACTTACATCAGACTCAATCTCCTCATCTTCATTGTCATACTTAGTGGCTGGTAGTCCTTGAAGCACCACAGATCATAGGTCACATGCCTTTAAAGTTGTTTTCATTTTAATGCACCAGAAGCCATATTTTACTCCTGTGAATACAGGTATATTCAGATCTCCTCCAGAGCCAACCATCGATGTCGTGGAGTGAAGCAATCGACAAGAAAACACTCACACCTTCAGCTACAGCTCTTCTCTCAAAGTAAGACGCCACAGATGAATCAGATCTTCACTGCTCTGATACCATATTGGCAATCAGAACAAATTCAAAAGGATGCTTGAGACTCAGCTTTCTCACCACAATGCCAGACACTGTTCCATTGCTTCAGGTACTTCTTCGATACTTGATCTTCTTAGCTGAAAATGACGAGGCTAGCTCGTATGGTTTAGGAATAGATTTAGATCTTCTTCTACTCAATTTCTTGGCTCAGATTCTTAGAGAAGATTGAATTGAATCACAAATTACTCTAATGCACTCTAGGTGTTTGTGAAAATGCAATAGAGATTTCGGGTTGTTCAATCTCACTGAGGGTTGAGTATTCTTCTTACTCAAGCTTTCTCTATCTGTTCCTCTCACATATTCTCATTCTAATTCATCAATTTAGAGTGTACGGTTACATATACACATTCATTTCACTCATTCTTCTAACTGATTCACACGCACAGCACTCACACAATCCCGCTAAGTTCTTTCTCACGAGTTGAGAGCTGTCTACTGCCAAGTCAGCTTCCAGTGAGCTGCTTAATGTCCAACAAATAAACCTTGAAGCGTAAAATGATATCCTTGACTATTAACGCTCGGATTATTGGTTTTGTGTGGCAAATGGCAACTGCAGGCGGTCAATTTGAGGTGGCTTGTAATCCTAGCTTGCTTCATTATATATAAAATTTTGAAATAATGGTAGATTGATGGCTGTCATAGATATTTATGAAAGAAAAAACTGGATTACAGCTCTGGAAATTACGTAATTATCATTGTTTTTAAATCATAAGAATTGAAAAATTAAGAAATATTAATCTCAACCATCCAATATGCTATTAGTCTAACTCTTAAGAATTATGTCAATGTTTTTCTTAAAATTCTGATATCACAGATCTGCAATGTGTGTATATATATATATATATACACGCTCATAATATCTTTATCCAAGATATTAACATGCTTGAGTTAGTAAGAATCCAGAATAACATACCAATTGCTTGTTTGAGAGGAATTCAGGCGGTACGAAAATGTGCTCGACTGCTTCATCATCAGTTCTGCGAAGGATGATCACCTGGCTTTTATGATCCCTTACGCCTACAATAAACCAAATGAAATAACCAAAAACAGTTGACTCATAGAACATGAAGTGTACAAAATATGAAATTTTGCAGTTAAAAGTAAAATAAGTGGAGGATTGGAGACAAGTGGATGATAAAATACTGAATAAGGAGACAAGCACCAACGCTTAATTAAGGTGGCAACAAAGCTGTTACTCTGATCAGGAAGAATGAAGAAAAGCTTCAGTGTTCTTACTTCTGAAATCAATTGGCTACTGGGCTTCATGGGGAACTCTGGTGTGGTTTTTAAGGGGCACGAATCTAATAAGGTGGAAAGTATTAGTACGTGGAGCTTCATGCCTTTATTGATTGTATTTTTTTTGGGGATATGTACTCTTTTCCCTATATTGGATTTTTCCGATTAGCGAGTTTTGTGATAAGATTTTGACGAGGCCTCATTTAGGGGTGGAGTCGAATGGGGTAGAGTGGTACAAAATATGAAGGGGTCCATCTATTGTGAGGGAGGTGCACCATCCATATGATCTTTTAAAGTGCACTTAAGACTTTCTCTTCATTTCAATCCTATATGTATTACTGTTTGTTGGAGTGGAGTACTCTTTTTCCTTATTCGAATTATTCGGATTTTTCCGATTAGTGGGTTTTATGATAAGGTTTTAATGAGGCCATATTTAGGCTCTAAATGTACTGTTTCTTCCGATCCAAGGAATATCTTTGTAGATAAAAAAAAGGTGGCAACCCAAAGCAAATCTTAACCATGCTCAATGAACCAAGACTTGGAATGCGAGTGGACGATAAAGAAGAGCATAAAAAAAGACATAAATTTGAGTGGCGTCAAGTAATGGTAGGATATGGTATTAGATGTTGGTTCCAAAACCCAACACGAGCGAAAGTGACTGAACATTCTCATCTTCTTCGATCTTCTTTCATCTTCCTCTCGATAATTCTCCCAAAATCTGAAGCTTATTCTACATGATTGATTAAGGTAAAAAATCGTTTGCTTTCACGCAACTGTAAAATTGTTTACTTTCATTCATTTTAATAGAAAGAATGGAAATAGAACAAGTTATTCAATCTTTGAAAAGAAACTCATTTATGTTTTCTTATATAATCATTAAAGAAGGAAAATGGGTAAGATTTTCAGTTCAAATCCATTATTATTACATGAAAATACACACAAACAAAACACATAAGCTGCAGTTTATATATAAATTGTCTTGGGCATTTTATTCAATTTCTGTTTAGGCATAATTTTCATAATTTCTATTGCTTAGTATATAATATAGCATTAGTAGTCATAATTGTTGTTGCCGTTAGTTACATTTTAGTGTCAGCAATAACATAACGTCGCATCTATAATCAGCTAGCTATCTTTTAGCATCGGTAAATCAGAGCATTTGTGTGATTATTTTTGTCTTATTATTACCGTTTCATTATTCGCTCAAAATACACTCTGAATCAGACGAATTAGCCCGCTCAACTGCTTTTCCGTTATCTTCTTTCCATTTTGCATTTAGATCATTGTAGCGTCTGCATGGGCTAGAATCAGTTGAATTGGCAAAGGGCAATAGAGGAATTTTACAATCAAAATGAATATCAAGCAGTCGATCCCCAATTCATAGCCAAATCCCTAAATCTGGTCGTCTTCAATCTCAGTAGCTTCTTCCCCTATACTAATTCCTAAAGCACAAAATCAGTTGCTCTTCTCACGTATTTCCATTCTCAGTTGGCCTCATCCCCTCATCCCCTCATCGAAGAAGAAGGGATGAACATGGCAAACCACATACCACTTCACTTTCTTTGAATGATGAAGAAAATAAGGATACAATTTGTTTTCTCTTATGTCTTCCCCTTTGTTTCGTTATAGATTAATCTTGCAACAAAATCTGCCGTGAAAGCTCGTGAAAGGCCAGTCATGCTTTAATTAACTAAACACAATACATTTTATTACATCACTCGTGAAAGCTCTTTACATCCAGCACTATATCTAGCAGCAATGGCATGGTCTTATCCTTTTTAATTAACTTTCAAAGAACATATATCTTGTTTTTTTTTTGGGTGAAAAGGAGTATATGTTCAAGATACTGATAACTGGAAAAATTAAATTTCCAGTTTGCCAAGCACCAAATTTTTTGTCCAAATTCAGTCTAATCAATCAGATATAACAATTAATCAATTAAATTTCCAGTCTACCAAGCACCAATTTTCTTCGTCAATTTCATTAATTTGATGATGAAATTTTTGTCCAAATTGGTGAATTTCCAGTCTACCAAGTTTTGCTGGGTTTTAGTTTATTTAATAAAGCATTTGGAGGAAATCAGAAGGAAATCAGTTCGATTTCTTCGTTAATTTCATTAATTGGATGATGAATTGCTTTGGATGGAAGAAAAATGATGTATTGTTCATTAATTTGGTGTCGATTATTTTGGAGTGACTGGATTTGGATGCATTTTTCTAAATAGCCCTAACTTAATTGCCACATGCCTGCGACATAAGTACTTAAATGTCAGTGACAAAAATAATGCAATGGATTTGATGATATAGCTTCTTTGAAATAAAGTGAGTTAATTATACTTTTAAGTGCATTTTGAAATTAAGTAATTTTGATTTAAGTGCAGTTGAAATAATAAATCAAGATTTTTTGTCAATGGCTTCCCTATTCGTTCCTGATCAAGCATTTTTGTCAATGACTTCCCTATTCCTTCATGTTTGTCATCCTTTTCTCCTATGTTCCCTCATCACCTTAATTTTCCATTCCGTTCTTTTTTACTCCATGACCACATCCAGTTTTCCCGTAACCTTTCCTTCCCCTACCCCTTGTTCCCATGGTCCTTTGGGGTCCTTGTTCGCTTCCCTTAAGTCTACCCATCTCTCTCACCTTTCCCCGCTCCATAAGACAAACTAGTTGTACTTTATTTTTATGTTTTCTTGGCAATTATTGTTGTTTATTGTGTTAAAATATGTTGAATGCTTATGTTCAACTTTTGAGTCGGAAGAGTTTGTGTCTCTTGGTTGTTCTTTCTATCTGCTATTTTCATTGTGAGAAATATGACTAATCTGTCTCTTGGTTTTTCTTTTTATGTTTGCTTTTATTCAGATGGAAATCTGTTTGATGATATTGGTCATAGTTTCGAAGATAGAAGTGCAACCGAAAATGATAATGAAAGATCAATTCCAGTTGATGCAAAGCCTCTGTCTCAAGCTCAAGCAGCTGCTGCAGCTAGTAAGAGGAGAAGAAGGTTGACTTCGGAGGTATGGAAACATTTTGAAATTCTTTCTCCTACTGAAGGAGAGAAAAAACAAAGAGCTAAGTGTATGAAATGTGGGTTAACATATATTGCTGATAGCAGTTATGGTACTGGAAATTTTAAAAGACATATTGAAACATGCATAAGGAAAGATACTAGAGATCTAGGACAATTATTGTTATCAAAATCTGATGGAGCAATTATAACTAGATCTGCAAAATTCGATGAAGATAAGTTTAGGGAGCTCTTGGTGATGGCTATTGTTATGCATAACTTACCATTTCAGTTTGTTAAATATGCTGGTATTAGACCAGTCTTTAGCTATATATGTGCTGATCTCAAGTTGATATCTACGAATACTGCCAAAGCTGATCTTTTCAGCATGTATAAAAGAGAAAAAGATAAGCTTAAGAAGATATTAGGGGTCAGTCCTGAAAGAATTTGTTTGACCTCAGATATGTGGAGCTCTTTAACAACTTATAGTTATCTATGCTTGACTGCTCATTATGTTGATGCTAATTGGAAACTACAGAAAAGAATTTTAAGCTTCAGTTTCATGCCTCCTGTAAGACCCGTGTCCTGGAGGGAACGGTGAACAATCCCACATTCCTGCGAGGGGGAATGGTTTGGGAGAGAATGGTGGTGTGCCTTAAAAGTGTAGGCACACACGTATCTAGCACTAGGCCTTTTGGGAGCTCAAGTGGCTTTGGGGGGGATTGGAACCCCAAAGTTAAGCGAGTTGAGGCTGGTACAATTCCATGATGGGTGACCCCCTGGGAAGTTGCACCATGAGCTCCCGAAAACAAAACCGTGAGGCCGAGGCCCAAAGTGGACAATATGGTGCTAGATGAGTCGAGTCCTGGCCGATGAGGGTCGGGTCCTGACACCTCCTCTGCATAGTGGTGTTGCCTTATCTGAGAAAATTTATAATTTATTGTGTGATTGGGGGATTGAAAGAAAATTGCACAAATGATTGTTTTGTTGACTTGTTGAAAAGACAACTTCTTTTGAAGGATGTACTTTTAGTGAATGGAAACTATTTTCATATCTGTTGTTGTGCGCACATTCTGAATTTAATTGTGCAAGATGGTATGAAAGAAATTGATGATGCTGTGATAAAGATAAGGGAGAGCATTAAGTATGTCAAGGGTTCACATATGAGGAAACAAAAAATTTTAGATTGTGCAACACATGTGTCCTTAGAATGTAAGAAAGGTTTGCGTCAAGATGTATCAACTAGATGGAATTCTACTTTTCTTATGCTTGATGGGGCTCTTTATTATCAGCGTGCATTTCTTCATTTGCAATTGAGTGATTCTAATTATAAACATCCTCTCTCTCAAGATGAGTGAGATAAGGTGGAGAAACTCTGTAAGTTTCTCAAGGCGTTTTATGATGTAACCTGCTTGTTTTCCGGCACGCAATATCCCACTTCAAATCTGTATTTTCCTCAAGTTTTTGTTGTCCAAGATACTTTAAGAAAGGTCAAGGAAGATTTAGATAGTTTTATGAGGACCATGGCTATAGGAATGATGTCAAAGTTTGATAAGTATTGGAAAGACTACAGCATGATCCTTTCTATTGCTGTAATTTTGGATCCTCGATGTAAAATTCAGTTTGTGGAGTTCAGTTATAAGAGGTTGTACGGTTTTACCTCCAGGGAAATGGCTAATGTGCGTGATAAGTTGTTTGAGCTATTTGACTTATACATGCAAAAGTATTCTAAACCTACGGGTCCAACAAGTAGCTCATCATCTTCTCGGTCTTCCAATGATGTTGATATGGTTTCTAAAGAATGCATGGATGTAATGCAGATACAAAATAATATCTAGTATACAATTTCTTACTATACTTGTTTATGCATCTAAAATTGTAGAATGTGGTTTCTATTTTTTTTTCTATATATTTTTTGTCGTCAATATGAATTAGTCTTATAGTTTATGATATCATATAGAAATTTGATGACTTTGAAAGTGAGGAATTCACTTTTTCGGCCCAAAAGAGTCAGCTACAGCTATATTTGGACGAGCCAAAAGTTGATAGAAAGATAAAATTGAATGTTTTTTATTTTTGGAAAACTAATCAATTTCGTTATCCTGAATTATCTATCATGGCCCGTGATATTTTGTCTATTCCTATTTCTACGGTTGCATCTGAATCGACTTTTAGTGTTGGTGGAAGAGTTTTAAACCAGTATCGCAGTGCACTCAAACCTGAAAATGCTGAAGCTATAATCTGCACACGCGATTGGATATTTGGTAGCGATGGTTTGTTTTCTTACTTTCACCTTTTAGCTAGATTTTTCTTATCTATTGTTTTCTTAATTAAGAAATCTCATTTAAATATTCAATTTTGTAGATGATTTAGCACTTGCACCCAAGTTGGAGGATCTCACTAAGGATATCAGCAAATTAGAAATTAGTATCAATAATTCTCAATCTGTTGAATGCTCTAATACCATTCCTAATGATGGATAGCATTTAGGTACTAAAAAATCACATTCTAGCATGTCTTTACACATTGATATTAATTTTGTGGCTGGATTCTAATGCTTTCTTCATTTTATTGTAGGTGCTGATTTGTTGCTGTCTTCTTGTGCAATTCTCGAAGATCTAATCAATTTTAATACTTTTTTTGTTGAAACTTTTCCCTTAGAGTTTGTTAATTAATCACTTAGTTTTATTTGGTATTATGTACTATGCTTATTTTCTTTTGGAACTTAATATTACATTGATGATATTGTATTGTTGGTTATGGATACTAAATTATTGCATGTACTTATGAATTATGAATTATGAAGTTTGTTGAATTATGAAGTTAGTTGATGGTTGGTATAATATTTTAGTGAAAAAATTATGCTTCAAATATTATGTAGGATATATGGTTAAATGGGTTAACCAGGTTAAATGGGTTAAACAGGTTAAACGGGTTAAACAGATTATTCAACACGATACGTTTAATAAACGGGTTAAACGGATAGGTTCGGGTTACCTGTTTAATAAATAGGTCGGGTTCGGGTTTACATGTTTTGACACGATTAATAAACGGGTCGGGTTCGGGTTGAGCTTAAATAGGTAAAATAGAGTACATGACACGACACGAACCCGACACGACACGACCCACTGTCAGGCTTAGTCTGGCCCATCGTGTTACACGTGGGTTAGACGGGAGCATGACACATCCTGCGTTAGTCCCGAGAGGGATTGGGATGGGTCGTGTCAGCGTGGCATCAGAGCGAGGTTATCAATTGGATGGTGCCCAGGTGTTGTAGATGTGATATCTTTAAGAGGATCAGCCTGTCATCAACCTGAAATTAGGGTAAGAGTACGAGAGTTAATGGAAATGAATAGTGTATGGGCTGCGATTGGCCCGATACGCTGTGAATCGGTAAGAAGGACCCGAGAAGGGTCATATTTGACGAAATTGCAGGGTGGGACCATTGGACGGTCAAGTCAGATAAGGAATTGTGTCACAGAGTACAGTGGAGGTCGTGGATGACCCTGGTTGAGCTTGGTTGAGACTGTTGAGGATTGGATGGGACATTCAGACAGTGACTTGGAAGACCTAGTGGTGGTCTACCTTAGAGATATCAGGATGTAACGTCTTCTCCTAGTGTGGTCCTGTCAGAGTAACGAAATCTTGTCAGATTTGTGTTACGATGAGCTACTGAGTAGGGATGCATTGAATTCCGGATGGATGTTGTTTGGCATAGGATGCCACGGTATAGATGTTGTGTGGCATGGTAGGTCGTGATTGTAGCAAGTCGTGGTTGAGTAGTGCCTAACACTGCGTAGGGCCAAGTTTCTTGTGGGCCCGATGGCTGGAGGCCGTAGTGTGCGAGAGGACGGGATCCTCGGATCGTGGTTACTGGTTGGTTAAATACCAGTTACCCTCATATGATGACTTTTCAAAGTTGAGAGAGATGGATCGGTCAGGATAGACGTGCTGCAGTGAGCAGTCAAGTACGCGATAACCCTAGTTTGAGATTGATTGGACAAGTTACCAGGAGTGTGGTACTCGTGGACCTATTGGGGATATTACGCATTAAGCGGTTGGTGCCTACGGTAAGTTGACCGCACAGGTATGTGTCTCAATAGAGGAGTGTTTCTGGGATTGGTCTACACGCGATTATGGCAGACGCTGCTATCAATAGACGTGGACAAGTCCTATCAAGTTGGATAGGCTCATGTTACAGTGACAACTGAGACGATGAAGATTCGCTAGTCGTGACAATGATACGGAGGTGTGTGAGTGTCGCTCAGTACGAGCAGAGATTTCTGGATTCGACTCGGTTACCACTGAGTGCGATCACAGAAGGGGATGTTAAGCTTTGGGTGTTGTCGAGTATGCCGCACTACCTCAGTGGAGGTGACTGAGATGAGTGCGAGATGCAGAGATGATTTGAATGGAATCAAGTAGTGATCGAATGGTTTCGAAAGACACGGAGTTTTTCTAAGTGATGTAGTGAGAATAAGGGCTTGGATTACGACTATAATGGTGGACGTGCCCTAGAAGAGCAAATAGGTGAGTTGGGTGGACACTGAGCGGGACGAAGAGGATCCCGAGTGGCTCAGTACGAGGCATGGGGTATACTTATTTTGGTGACTAGTTCCCTAGTGGATGCAAGATTTAAGGCAATGGTGTGTGCTCAGGAGGTGAACCCATAAAGGTTGAAATGTGAGAATCAGGTAGTCGTCCTATGCTACCTTTTGGATGGGCATAATGGTATAATTGGACATGTGAGTTGGATACTAAGGTTAGATGATTTACGGATGCGTGGACGAATGTCTGAATGGGGTGGGAATTAATTTTGGTCGATTGCGGGTGACCATACCTCCTGAGTTTCATACAAGCTTGTTCGAGGAAAAATAGAATGAGTTATCAATAGATATTATTGGTTGGTGAAGAAAACTTCTCATTTCCTGCTCTTTAGCAAGCGATACTCGATATTTACGCTCCCGCAGAATGACGTAGGATGAATTTTGATGTCATCGTCTGGGATTATCCTTGATTTTCTCTATGTGGAAGGATAAGGAGTGATATAGAAGTTAAAGGGTTCAAAGAGGGTGTAAGACCCTATGAATTGAAATCGGGTCGTTGGCGAGGAGAGAGTTAGTAAGGATCCACCTAGGATCAGAGGGATCAGGTGGCGTATCCCAGATGGTGTTGTTAGGATCGAATGGATCAGGTGGTGTTGTTAGGATCGACATGTTGCGGATTAGGATCGAAAGGTTATGGATCGAGTAATTCTGTGACAATCAAGACGATTGAAATAATTGAGATGACCGTGTCGACTCATAGTCGAGTCAACCGAAGCGGAGTCACAGGAATGATGAGGTATGAGAATGCAAGACAGAGGTTGGATATGGGAATGAGAATGAGTCTTGAGGTTAGATTCACTCACACTAGGTGAGTATAGATGAGTGATTTTTGGGTAGAAAATATTCTCAGGGCAAAGTAGACGAGGACCATACGTGGGTATCGATTAGGAAAAGATGAATAGTCGATGATTGGACGTCAAATACTATGTGCTAGAGTAGAGTGGATTGAGAGGGTTTAGGGGTTGTATGAGCCTAGAGCTCAGGGCCTTGTGGGCTGGAGCAACCCCAGAGATTTTACAGGTGATTACCTCTACTAGCAAGCATTTGATGGGGTCCAAATATTTCTTGAAGGTATCAGGAGGATAAGTGGGATGTCGATTGTTGTGTCGACATGAAGAACGATATGTCAGTTCAAGACTCGAGACGAGTCAGGATTTCAGTGCAGGTCGCTGAATGACCTGAGATACGATGTGGGGACTCGAGAGCGAGTCAGGATCAGAGTGGCGCAATGAAAGCGCAGTGGAGTCGGGAGTTTCCGGCTAGTCACATTAATTGTCGTGGATTTAGAGGGTTTTAGAAGAAGTAGTACCTCTTTGGACAGTGGGTTACAGTTGCAGACCGTTTAGTGACAAAGGATATAAGATCTCTCAGTGGGAGTAATGAGGACAACTTGAGATAACAGGATTTAGAGGATGATTGTATGACTAGATGATTGAGAAGAATCGTCAAGCTGAAAAGCTAAAGGACATCAGCTAGATTTGACGGAATTGTCGGCTTGATTTGTCAACTGAGCATGACGGTAAGTTAACTTGTCAAGTGGTATCAGTTGGACTTTGAGTGCACTTGTGTCAGTGACAGGTGATTTAGACTTGTATTGACGTATCAGTTGATGTTTGGATGCCTGAGACTTGAGTTGTGACTATATCCAATCCAACGGTCATTGCTGGTATGGGCTAGATGTTTGGATTGTGGTTCATGTCGAGTGACAGTGAGCACCGACGCATACTGTGGTTTGTGTAATGACCCGTCCCGAGAAATTAGGGTTAAGATGGTGATTAGTGAAGGATTGGTGAGCTTTAGTTGGTCTCGATAGGGTCGTTAGCGTAGAATGACGATTTTGCCCCTAGTTCAGGCAAAATGTAGACTTTGAGTTCGGGCCGTCAAATGGACTTTTACTGATGACTGTGATGTAGTTTAGGACGTCACGTATCCGTAGACAGGTGGCACGCCCGATTCCGACATCCGAGGAGGAAGTTATGATGTCCGGAAGGTTGAGGGCATAACCGTAATTTGGCTAAACTAGGGGGAAAAGTTGACTTTTCATACGACCGGGTTTTGACATGTTGACCTAGGACCGTTAGATAGATCTTGTCGTCCTGAGTTTAACGACAGGCGGCACGTGTTCATTGGACTTAGGACGGGCAAGTTACGGGTCTAAAACGGTAAGGGTAAAATGGTAATTTTGGGTTCAAAGAAGGGCATTTTGGTCTTTTGGTTGTTTGGGCCTTGTGCAACCAGATCAGGACAAGTGTACAGTGAGATGGGGATATTTTTGGAAAGGGACCCTAGGATTGGTGACACGTACAGTGTGTGTAGTGGGTTCTAGGCCGTGCACGGTGTGTGTTTAATTTGTGCTCGTGTGTGTGTGTTCGAACAAGAGAAACAGAGGGTGAGTTGGAGAGAAAATCGAAGGAGTGTTAGTGTGTTTTGGTGAGTGGATGAGAGACTGGAGATCGAGTGAGAGACAGTGAGTGAGTGGTGAGGGCAATTCGTGTGAGGAATCTTGTGAGTGTGAGGGGTTGAGTTTCCGGGAAACAGAGAAGGTGTTGGGTGGTTGACAGGACCCATCCCAATCTCCCCGGGATTAGTGCGGGATGACCCTGCTCCTGTCTGACACGAAGTGTCAGACAAGGGATATTTTCGTCCTTTGCCCTCCCGGGCTATCAGAGTACGCCAGGATCCGAAGGAGGCATGTGATATCTCGGTCTCTGCTACAGTCCACATCCGAAACCTCGAAATACGTGCTTATACGTAACCACATACAAATGCACCCATGGCATCATCAAACAAGTAATAAAACATATAATAAACATTTATGCATGCACCAATTTAGAAAACAAGGTCCACTCACAGACCGTCCGAGCTGCCGCCTCGATTTGCGTGCCATACGGCTCCTCGAGCCGATCACCGTCACCGGGACTCCCAAACCTGTCCAAATCGTAATAGAAGGTTACTAACTACTTAATTAACCTCCTACCAAAGCCCCGTAATTTTCCCGTATTTTAACTATTTTTAATCCCGAACCTAAACCTTCCAATGCCCCGAAACATCTCGAGACGGTGTCCGATCGACACGAAACCAGTCCCAAAATGTTCGTTACATCGAATAGATGATTTCACATGTTGGAAGCTTCCCCAGATTCCCTGCCACGCGCCCTCACGCGCCGCCTGAAGTGGCTGCGCGTGGGCTTCACGCGCCTGCTACAGTACCTGCTGACGTCATCGCTGACGTCAGCATGACGTCATCACTGACAGCCCCTGACAGTGACACGTGTCACGCTCCCATTGGCCCACTGTCTGACATGTCAGTCTGACATTGTCAGATCTGACATGATGACGTCATCCCTGACATGATGACGTCATCAGGATGACGTCATCAGTCATCCCTGCCTCCTCGCGGGTCGACCCGAATGTCTGCAACCGGGTCGCCGTGACCCGCGGCTTGACCCGGCCGGTTCTCCGCCGTCCGGCCACCAAAACCGTTCCCGTTTGTCCCATTTTCATCCTCTAATCCTAACCTACAGTCCTATGACATTAAAATGGAAGGAAAACGTCAAAACCCATACCTTCGAGCTTGGCCATGGCGGCCGTGTATTCCTCCGCCGTTCACGGCCATTCCAGGCCGTCTAATGCCTCGAAACCAATCCCACTCATCTCCTGGGTGTCCTAGAAACCTTACCCAATTAATGGAATCGAGTAAAACCCATTAAAACCCAATTTCGAATTTTTGAAATTTCCTTACCTCACGGGTTCTCCTCCGCCGTGTCCTCCACCGTGGGCCACCGTCCATCCTTTCCGTCCTCAGCCCTTCACTCTTCCCCCACGGTCATTCCCCGCTCATACAAGTGATGAAGGGTGAAGTGTGATTGTGTGTTTTGGTTTTTGAAGGAAAAGGAAGAAAATGGAGAAAATGGTGTTATGGGGTTTCGGGTGGAAGGATGAACAAAGATGAAGGAGATGGCTGATGAGAGAAGGAGAGATTGATGGTGAGGATTAAAAGGTAGGGTTGAAATGGATGGTTAGGATTAATAGTTGTTAGGTTTAATTATAAAATAATTAAAATAATAATATTTAATTATTTAGATCCACATTTTGGGGGATCAAATCAATGGGATGAGTGACACTTGTCACTCATCCATGGGGCCCACCAAAATATCCACCCAATCAGATTTCGCCGAAACGTCCCCGTCTCGAAGTTCGTGCATAGTGAAATCGAACTTCCGTGACCCATAACTCTCCCGTTCGAAGTCCGATTTCAGTGTGCCGCCTGCCTATGGATTCGTATCGTCCTTATCTACGTAACGGTCTTCGGGCCTCGGCCATCGGACCTCCCGGTCAAAAAGTCAACATTTGACCTCCTATTCGCCCAAATTACCAAAATGCCCCTAAACTTCCGAACGTCATAACTTCCTCCTCGAATGTCGGAATTGAACGTGCCACCTGTCTATGAACTCGTGACGTCACGAACTACGTCACGGTCATCGGTCAAAGTCCATTTGACCGCCCGATTAAAAAGTCAACGTTTTGCCACCATCAGGGGCAAAACGGTCATTTCGCATCGTTCGTCCGATTTCGCTCTACTAATCACGGATTAGCCTCACTAATCGTGATTAGTCACTAATCTAATCTTGGAATTCGGGACGGGTCGTTACAACCTTCCCTCCTTAATTAATTTCGTCCTCGAAATTCCAACCGACCTAAATCCAACCGTTCTTCCCTCCTTAATTAGTTTCATTCTTGAAACTCCAACTATTCTGATTCCACAACCTCCACCTCGTGGAAATAATTCGACCTACCACGCAACGCGTGTACGCTAGTACACCCACTAACCAGAACAATACTTACTCGTCTGCAGCCAGACGTACCGCTAACATCCATATCGTATCGACTACGTTCGACCACGTCGAATGACAGTAGTCATGCGTTCTGAATTGACACTACTTGTCAAATCTACCGTTTCGTTGACACAACCAACTAGACGGTTCCGTGCTCAACCGCTAACTATCCTGACATCTACTCCCACTGGGAGTCACCAAAACTCACTAACCGATCCACGATGACACCTCCGACAAATTGTCACCACTTGACAGTCGTCAATCGAAATCTGTCACAATACTCACTCGTGGTTACACTAACCAACAATTCACCCGACCTGTGTGTAACTAGACCCATCAGAAATACCATGACCCAATGCACGGTATCCAATGTCCAGTTCACGACCTCGACTAATTCAATGGTATCGGACTAAGCCGACTACCAATACGCTCTCCAATGTACCACTGGTATACCCTATATATCGTCACCAGACATCACCAGTCTTCCTGGTATCATACCTCGAACAACGCACAAAGTACGTACATCTACCCATCGACATACCACAACAATAACCAGACCACCTAGGTCGTAGTCAAACACGTTTCAATTATGGAGTTCATTTGTCCAATCGTATTAGACAATTCGAAACTCCGACCCATTATCCATTTCCAAATCCGAATCCGAATCCGCAATTTCGTATGAAATCCCAAATCCAAATCCAGAAATCATATCCATAATCATGTCCAAATTCGAATCCAAAATCATTATTCCGTAAGCTAGCATTTGGAATAACTATTCCGAACCCAAATCCATAAAAGAAAATCTACAGTCAAGCTTTAGAATCAAATCCTGAATCGTCACCCAGAATCCGATTCCAAAACCCAAATCTAGAAATCCTTTTTCAAGTTCCAAAATCAAATCTTGAATCGTCATCCAGAAATCTGATTCCAAAACCTGAAATATCGTTCACGTCTACCGAGACGTACCAAAACCAAACCTATCGGTTACTCGCTCAACTGATTACCACAATACGATCGATTGACTTCATAGGGAAGTCAATCCCAACATCAACACAACACTAGGTCAGACAAAATCCGACCTCGTCAGACACCTACTCATCGGACAACTACTCAGGCGAGTAGTAAGCCATATGGGATTTACCTCGAAAAGAAGTTCAGTCCCAACATACTCCACTCAACATCCAAGTAAGAGTAATAACTCTCCACCTATCTGGATATCCAATTCATGATCCAGATCCAACACTACATCAAACGACTATAGACGTCACGATCGAGACTGTGGGTCCTCCCCAATCACCTCGTATATATCCTTGGCATTCCACTGCGGAAAACCAAGAATGATCGAATAATCCATCCTACGTGAATGCAAACAACACTCGCTGCACTCACCACGTCATGTAACCTAACATCGTCTGCCACCAAGTAGAAAATGAGAAATCTCAGGCACCTAACTTCGATATACTCACTCCACCTGATGACCCAAGACAATCACGGGTCCACCAACCAATACACGATTAGTGTACTAGTGGCAACCAACAACATCAATAACATCTACATCCTCTACCACCATCAATTATGGTAGAACCTGAGAAGTCACCCAAAACGACTTCGACATACCCGTTACCAATGCGGAAAACCCGCATTCCTCTCGTCACCTCAATCGCAACCTCTCGCGATTTCGAAGTTCCAACAAGATTGGAAACAACATACCCGGACATCAACCACGTGTCCCCTAACCAGTTTGACTTTATCTGAGTTCCACTCCTGAACCACAGATACCGAACATATGCCCATTACGACGGAGTCACACCCCGATCCGTAACTCATCGTCATCACGATCACCGGCACCAGTACCAGCACTAGTACCAGCACCACGCACTATCACCAAAACTAATGTCAGTATCAACACGCCGTGTGCAAAACTGACACCCTGGATCTCCGCTCATACCGAGCGACGATCCCGTACCTCTACTCACATTGGAGAAACTCTACCTCCCTCGTACCCAACAACTCTGGGTACAGTCACCCTGAACACTCATACGAGAAAAAGAAACGTCACCTGAACTTCACCGATTACCAACAATCGTAACTACAACCACTCTCGGTAGTAATGCCTGCCACAACTCGTGCATACCAAGCCACCAGATATAGCGATCTAGACTCCGCATCCAACGGAATCCATCGACCGTACCAACTACTCCATATCCCCGCTCCGGGATTCCATCGACAAGTACCAACCCTGATAACTTGTCCAACCAATCACTAACCAATCGTAACTCGACTCAACCAATGTCCTCTACCAGGTCACCCGCGACCTTAGTTGCACCAACCCACAACTGAAGTAGCACGACAACCAACTCGGTCTAACCGATACGTACAACCCTGACTGCGAACCATACACCTAAGGTAGGGTTCCACAATCAAGCCCTAGGGTCACTCTGAACCCAACTGCGAAAAGCAGTAAAATCAACAATCTGACCGACTCCGCGGTCTTGACATCGTAATGACGTCAATCCAATCCTACCGTAAGTCCAATCAGGATCCTCGAATCCGGCTGCTAACTGCCGACTACAGTAAATCCATTTAACTCAACATAATCCGACCATCTAATGGTCACAACATCGGATCAGTAGTCGGAACCGATCCTACGACCTCGTTAAGACGATCCCAACTAACCGTCTCACGATCACACTCCAGAATACGAACACGTTAATCCTTCCGTAGGGTCCCACACTGTCAACCTTGACAGAACTATGGCAACCCCAGCCTCAAATGCCGAACCAAGGCATGCCAATCCTACTAACTATCGTACCGGTACCCCAACAATCAGGTTGACCACGAACTGCAGCCCCTTGAGATATCACATCCTCGACCTGCGTACATACTCCAAGAGCTACACGGTTGCTCGAATAGAGACAACCCCGCTCTGATACCACGCTGACAGGACCCATCCCAATCCCCCCGGGATTAGTGCGGGATGACCCTGCTCCCGTCTGACACGAAGTGTCAGACAAGGGATATTTTCGTCCTTTGCCCTCCCGGGCTATCAGAGTACGCCAGGATCCGGAGGAGGCATGTGATATCTCGGTCTCTGCTACAGTCCACATCCGATGTCAACCTGAAGGGCAGTCAAAACATTAAAAACTGTGAGTGGACAAAACAAAGAGTTTATAAAAACATTTAATAAGGAAGACATTTGTACCCTCCACTAAAAAGCATGCATGCATTCGAAAACCATTTATCCAAAACAACCATATGTGGGACTCAGCCCAAAGCAGATATAAACTAAGGTCGAAAGGACTACAATAAAAACGACCATACGGGCCACTGCCCAAATCCTGTGCACACCTGTACACACCACATATCATATATCATATATCCATCACATACATATATATAAGTCACACAACCAATCCTGTCACGGTATCCAAAGCCACGCGCATGCTACCCAGGTCTCAATCCGAGTCTTCTCAAAGTCAAGATCAATGTCCGTAGACCACTGACCCTACCCGAGGTAATAGTAATCATAGCCTTCCTGAGAGTAAGGAACCCAACTGGGGGGTGACTCCACTCAGTCGGTGCTCCGTGACTACTCCGGGGTCCACCCAGGCCAACGACCCTCCCCGGAGGAGATAATAGAAGTAAAGGAAGGTAGACGAACATATATATACATAACATAAACATTCATGACCGGTTCCCCTGAACCGTCATGATCCATAATATCCATAATCAGGTAACATGCCGGTTCCCATAAACCGTCATGTACCGTAATAACCAACAAGGGTTCATGCCGGTTCCCATAAACCGTCATGAACCATAATACCATAACAAGGGTTCATGCCGGTTCCCATAAACCGTCATGAACCTGGGAATCCATTTAAGGTTCCCTGACCTGAAATCAAAACCGTAAAGTGACTGGGTCTCGTACCCGAACATAGGACACCAACTGGGCACCGTGCCCGGAATCTGAGGTCATATGCCCGAGACAAAACCAAATGGGTTTCATACCCGAGTTTATCATTTTGAAATCCAAATTCAGTTCATTTAAATCAATAAAGAAATACAGACCCGTATAAGCACCGTATAAGGCCGAAACCTCGAAATACGTGCTTATACGTAACCACATACAAATGCACCCATGGCATCATCAAACAAGTAATAAAACATATAATAAACATTTATGCATGCACCAATTTAGAAAACAAGGTCCACTCACAGACCGTCCGAGCTGCCGCCTCGATTTGCGTGCCATACGACTCCTCGAGCCGATCACCGTCACCGGGACTCCCAAACCTGTCCAAATCGTAATAGAAGGTTACTAACTACTTAATTAACCTCCTACCAAAGCCCCGTAATTTTCCCGTATTTTAACTATTTTTAATCCCGAACCTAAACCTTCCAATGCCCCGAAACATCTCGAGACGGTGTCCGATCGACACGAAACCAGTCCCAAAATGTTCGTTACATCGAATAGATGATTTCACATGTTGGAAGCTTCCCCAGATTCCCTGCCACGCGCCCTCACGCGCCGCCTGAAGTGGCTGCGCGTGGGCTTCACGCGCCTGCTACAGTACCTGCTGACGTCATCGCTGACGTCAGCATGACGTCATCACTGACAGCCCCTGACAGTGACACGTGTCACGCTCCCATTGGCCCACTGTCTGACATGTCAGTCTGACATTGTCAGATCTGACATGATGACGTCATCCCTGACATGATGACGTCATCAGGATGACGTCATCAGTCATCCCTGCCTCCTCGCGGGTCGACCCGAATGTCTGCAACCGGGTCGCCGTGACCCGCGGCTTGACCCGGCCGGTTCTCCGCCGTCCGGCCACCAAAACCGTTCCCGTTTGTCCCATTTTCATCCTCTAATCCTAACCTACAGTCCTATGACATTAAAATGGAAGGAAAACGTCAAAACCCATACCTTCGAGCTTGGCCATGGCGGCCGTGTATTCCTCCGCCGTTCACGGCCATTCCAGGCCGTCTAATGCCTCGAAACCAATCCCACTCATCTCCTGGGTGTCCTAGAAACCTTACCCAATTAATGGAATCGAGTAAAACCCATTAAAACCCAATTTCGAATTTTTGAAATTTCCTTACCTCACGGGTTCTCCTCCGCCGTGTCCTCCACCGTGGGCCACCGTCCATCCTTTCCGTCCTCAGCCCTTCACTCTTCCCCCACGGTCATTCCCCGCTCATACAAGTGATGAAGGGTGAAGTGTGATTGTGTGTTTTGGTTTTTGAAGGAAAAGGAAGAAAATGGAGAAAATGGTGTTATGGGGTTTCGGGTGGAAGGATGAACAAAGATGAAGGAGATGGCTGATGAGAGAAGGAGAGATTGATGGTGAGGATTAAAAGGTAGGGTTGAAATGGATGGTTAGGATTAATAGTTGTTAGGTTTAATTATAAAATAATTAAAATAATAATATTTAATTATTTAGATCCACATTTTGGGGGATCAAATCAATGGGATGAGTGACACTTGTCACTCATCCATGGGGCCCACCAAAATATCCACCCAATCAGATTTCGCCGAAACGTCCCCGTCTCGAAGTTCGTGCATAGTGAAATCGAACTTCCGTGACCCATAACTCTCCCGTTCGAAGTCCGATTTCAGTGTGCCGCCTGCCTATGGATTCGTATCGTCCTTATCTACGTAACGGTCTTCGGGCCTCGGCCATCGGACCTCCCGGTCAAAAAGTCAACATTTGACCTCCTATTCGCCCAAATTACCAAAATGCCCCTAAACTTCCGAACGTCATAACTTCCTCCTCGAATGTCGGAATTGAACGTGCCACCTGTCTATGAACTCGTGACGTCACGAACTACGTCACGGTCATCGGTCAAAGTCCATTTGACCGCCCGATTAAAAAGTCAAGGTTTTGCCACCATCAGGGGCAAAACGGTCATTTCGCATCGTTCGTCCGATTTCGCTCTACTAATCACGGATTAGCCTCACTAATCGTGATTAGTCACTAATCTAATCCTGGAATTCGGGACGGGTCGTTACAGTGGTGGTGCTGCGGTGTGGTACTCCCATCATCAAATTGGACCCGTGGTGGTGTTATGAGGATTGAGAAGAGTCGACTAGCCCCAGCGGAGCTCACGGCGGCGACCGGAGCACACGGCGGCGACCGGAGCACGGGTAATTCCTCATTCCTGTTCAAATACTCTGTTTTTCCGTTTTGCTTCAAACCAATAATCGTGGGTTTTGGGTATGAGTCGACGGTTTTAGTGAGTTGGGTGAGACTTAGGAAGGTCCTAGGATTGGTTTAAGGTCGACACCGTGACGGGGGAAGACCTGGTTGGCCGGAAGGGAAAACAGGGGATTGGTTTGGGTTTTTGTTCGAGCTTGAGTCGACTACGTAGAGGCTGTGTCGAGGTGTTTGAGTGAGGGGACTGGATTGCTGAGGACTGGACGATGAAGATGGTGAAGAAAGGAAAGGAAACGGAGGCGGGACGGCGGAGAACCGGGAACGCCGGTTCAGACCTGTTCGCCCAAGGTAGACGACGGTGAACAGTATTCCTGTAGCAGGCGCGTGAGGCCCACGCGCAGCCACTTTGGGCGACGCGTGGAGGCGCGTGCGGCGGCGGTTGGGAAAATGGTCAACATGGTTTTTGGTCTAGGTGTTGTGACGAGTCTATTGGAAGTGGTTTCGAATTTTTCGGACGTCGTTTGAGGTTAGTTCCGCGAGGTCGAAGGTTTAGGGTTCCGGTTCGTTACTTTTAGGACCCCGGGGATTTTTGGGGAACTGAGGTGGACCTTCGTCGATGTGTTAGTAACGTACTTCGGTACTTGTTGACAGGATCGGGATTTCCCGAGGAAGCTGAGGAACGTACGAGACGTTTGGGACGCGATTGAGGGCTCGGTACTGTGAGTGGACCCTTTCTCTAAACTCGAGCATGCATAACTGTTTTCTATAACTGTTTTATGGTTTTATATGTGATTTTATGATTGTTGAATATGTGATGTTAGTTTTACATAATTGCACGGTTTTCGAGAAATAACGTAATTGGCACGTTTTACGAGGAATGTCAATTTCTGAGTATAATGCCATGGTTTTGGGGTTTTCAAATGATAACTGGTTTTGAATTCTTATAAATGGATTTTGAGACGTGATTTCGATGATTAAGGGTTTCGGTTTTAGAATCGGAATTTGGTTTTAAAGTGGGAAAAGTGGAATTCCGGATTTGGGTTCGGAATGACGGTTTTGGATGCCGGAAGGGCATCAGACCGTGATTTCGGATTCGGGTTTGGATATGGATTTCGAAATGGTTTTCAAATGGTTTTGGATTGGATTTGCTGGATCTGGTTATTGGGTTTAAAGACCCGGATTTTGATTGACGGGGGACGGGCCCGGATTGAGTTTAAAGACTCGGGAGTTTAAAGACTCAGATATATTGATATGTCCCCCGTATGCTTGTTGAGTTTAAAGACTCGGGAGTTTAAAGACTCAGATATTATTGAGGCCTGGATTGAGTTTAAAGACTCGGGAGTTTAAAGACTCGGATAGGTCCAGCAGGTTTGATCGGATGGTTATGGCTTGGTACTTATGTTTTCTGATACGGATGTTATGATGTTTGTGACATGATTTCCATAACTATTTTTATAATGATTCTGCAAATGTTTTTATGATGATCTTCATGTGATTTATAATTGTTTGTAATAACTGGGTTATGCATGTGATTTCAAAACAGAGGGCTAAACCCGGTTTTCTTAAAAAATGGTTTTGGAAACTTTTCTTTTATTTATGGTCCACTCACACTTTTCTGGTTTTAAATTGCCCTCCAGGTCGTGGAGCTAGAGCAGGGTTCCGGCGTCGAGGCAACGTTTGAGGCATAGAAGTTACGAGAGTGACCCCGGAGTGCTTAACCTTTTCCGTTGTGCATGTATCTAATTTAGCGGTTTTCTTTCTTGTGTATTTGAGTACTATGCTCTGTACATACGTTTGACTCTGGGATGTTTAAAGTTTTTCCTGCGTCTGACTGTTTTCTTTAGTAGTTACGTTGGTGTTGTGTCGGGCTGTCAGACGGGAGCAGGATTGACCTCGGTTTTCGGGGTGAAACCGGGGTGGGTCCTGACAATTTGTGTCGGACGTGTACGATTACACGGGAGTGCCCGAGTGGGAGATAAGATTGGATTTCCACAGTCTGGATGTGGACTTGGGATAGGTGGAATTTCGATGATGAAATTATTTAAGGGGGAAAGCTTGTAACGACCCGTCCTAAATTTCGGGATTAGTTTAGAAATTAATTGAGGATTAGCCCGACTAACCGGGGATTAGTCGAGAGATTTCAGAAGGATGGCGTGAAATGACTGTTTTGTTCCTAGGAATGGGCAAAAAGTTAACTTTTGACCCGGATGGTCCAATGGACTTGGACTGATGGCTGTGACATAGATCGGGACGTTACAAGTCCGTAGACAGGCGGCACGTCGAATTCGGATGCTCGACGAGGAAGTTACAGGTCACGGATGGTTTTGGGTACTATTTATGGTGGCACATTTTACGATGCGCTGTTGTCATTTGTCCTTTAGTGTGGGTCTAGATATTTCTATCCAGCCCAATGGATGAGTGACAAGTGTCACTCATCCATTGATCCCTAAACATACATATATGCATACCACCGCCCTTCCTTCATCTTATTTGTGTTTCCACACCCGAAACCCATAATCCGAACACCTAACCATGCTCTTTATCCTATCCTCACATGTTCAAGACTGAGAGTGGGTGACCGAGTGACTGAGAGTGAGGGACTGAGACAGAAGGGATGGCTGAGGAACGACGGAGCTACGACGGAGGTAAGAACCCGAAAACCCGTTTGTAGTTTAAAACTAGAATTCTAGATTTAGACGTTTAGTGATCGATCTAAGGGGCCCTAATACGTTCTAGGGTTTACGACGAGTTCATTGGATCGATTTTCGAGGCAGGAGGTGGTCGTAATCGAAAGTTATCGACGGAGGAAAAATAGGGTCACTGTTCATCGATTCGAATAGGTACTTCCAGTTCGATTTTCTCAAGTTTTATTAGGGGGATATATTTCTAGGGATTGGACTACCGTGTAGGAATCAACGGGTTCAAAAACGAACCAGAAACAAGGGAGAAAAATTCGGGCCAGGGTCGCGGGTCTGCGCGACCCAGTTGCAGGAATTCGGGTTGACCCGACTCAGCGAGGATGATGATGACATGGTAGGGTGACGTCATCATCTGTCAGACGTCAGGCCACATGGCCAATGGGAGGCTTCCACGTGACAGTTTTCAGTGCCTAATCAACCTGACATGTTAGTGACGTGGACCAATCAGATGGGGCCATGTGTCACTAACATGTTAGACACGTGGACCCGTGAGCTGCTGACATGTGGCACTATCAGCTGACAAGTATCAGCTATCAGAATGTTAGAGATAACATCATGTTGACGTCAATAGTAACGTCAGCTTTGATTGTTGACTGCTGACGTCAAAGTTGACTTTTTGTCAACATTGACTTTTGCTTTGACCCGCGCGTGGGGGTTCATGGGCACGTATAAGGTGTGACCAGGACTATTTTAAAGGTTGCCACGATTCGAATCCAATGATGGTGGTTTCGGGTCGATCGGAGATCGCTAAGTTGGTCAAATTAAGGTTTTTAGCCTCGAGATGTGTGTTCGGGACCCGTTCCCGAGCTAGTACTGTTCATGGGCTTTAGATATGACCTTATTGAGTCCGTTAGTGACCCTTGGTATGGTTTAGACAGGTCCGGAGTGTAAGGACCCGTCTCGGAAATTAGGGTTAAGGAAGTGATTAATGACGGATTAGTGAGCTTAATCGGTGGTTAGTTGGTTTCGATAGGTCCGTTAGTGAAGAATGACGATTTTGCCCCTAGTTTGGGCAAAATGTTGACTTTTAGTTCGGGCGGTCAATTGGGTATTGACCGATGACCGTGACGTAGTTCGGGACGTCACGAGTCCGTAAACAGGTGCCACGCCCGATTCCGACATCCGAGGAGGAAGTTATGATGTTCGGAAGGTTGAGGGCATTACCGTAATTTGGTTAAAATAGGGGAAAACGTTGACTTTTCGTGTGAAGAGGTTTTGACACGCAGACCGAGGACCGTTAGTTAGATCTCGTCGTCCTGAGTTCAACGACAGGCGGCACGTGTTCATTGGACATATGACGGGCAAGTTACGGGTCTAGAATGGCAGTGGCATAACCGTAAATTTTTGACTCAAAGAGGGGCATTTTGGTCTTTTGGTGCATTGGGAATTGGGCCAATCTGATAAGGCCAAGTGTACAGGAGAGATGGGATATTTTGTGAGAGGGCTGAGGGGATGGTGACACGTGGTGTGTGTGTAGTGGGTTCTAGGGAGTGCACGGTGTGTGTGTGTTTTAAATTTGTGCAGTGTGTGTTCGTGTTTGTTCGAACAAGAGAGAAACAGAGGGTGAGATTGGGAGAAAATTGAGTGTTGGCCGTGTGTGTTGGTGTGGCTTGGTGATTGAGTAAGTGAGGAGAGATCGAGAGGGAGGTAGTGAGTGAGTTGTGAGGGCAGCTCGTGTGAGTTTGAGTGTGTGAGGAGTGTGTGAGTTCACAGGAAAAACCAGAGAAACAGAGAGGGTGTTGGGTGGTGGTGTTGTCGTGGTTGACCAATCGAGGCTGGTGGTGGTGCTGCCGTGGTTGACCAATCGAGGCTGGTGGTGGTGTCCAGAGGACGGAGGAGGACGAAAGGAGTCGTATACTCACAGCTGAGCTCACGGCGGCGGCCTGAGCACAGGTAATTTCTCTTCCCCGTATAGTTGCTCTGTTTTGCCGTGAAAGTTCAAACGGTGAGTCGTGAAGTCTGGGGTTGAGTCGAAGGGTTTGGTGGGTGCTAGTCGACTCAGTGAGGTCCTAGGAAACTACTGGTTGTGCAGCCGTGATAGGGGGTGACACGGGTGGCCGGGAGTGCAAACAGGGGACTGAACGGGTTTTGCTTCGAGCTAGGGACGACGATTTAGGGGTTGTGTTGGAGTGTTTGGAGTAGGGGAATCGGTTACTGGGTAGAGGACGATGAGATTGGTGAAAGGAGGAAGGGAAATGGTGGACGGATGGCGGAGAACCGGTCACGCCGGTCTGGAATAATGCACAACCTAGTGCTAATTGCTAGTCTAGCATGCTGACCACAACCTAGTGCTCTGATACCAAGCTGATAGGACCCGCCCTGATCCCCCTGGGACCACATGGGGACGTGCCCTGCTCCCGTCTGACACCCAAAATAACGTTCCAATTTTAACCTCAAAAGTTCAAATGAATAAATAACCAAATAAAGTTATACATCAAATCCGAAATAAACCGATGTCAAACAAGGGATAAAGTTCCAAATTACAAATTGCGAGCACGACTCTAAAATAAACCTACGGGCAAACCACCCAACAGGAGATCAGGTACGCGGAAGTAGATCTATACCTCAGCCTCAAGATCCTCCTCTACCTCAGTAGCACAACCTGGAGGGGTTACCAAAACATTAAGGGTGAGTGGGCCGAAACTCAAGTTTATAAAACCGTTTAATAAGTAAAACATATAAGTTACCCCTCCGTTTTCTAAACATGCATGCATCAGAATTTTAAACCATAAATTATATAATATGAATCATAAGGCATGTAATAAAACCATAAACATAATTTTAACCACTGCATTATACACTCCAATCCTGACATCCCCGATGTCTGACGTCCCTGACGTTCACTAAGGTCACAGTCCCAAGGCTACGCGTGCCACTCGGGGTCTCAATCCCGAATCAAATCCCCGAACCCTGTCTGGGTACGGCATCTCAGATGCCTAGCGTCCTAGACGCTCGACGTCCCTGACGTCAAATTATAGCAATCCTGCTCCTGAGTCATTTTACGGTCCAGTTCCTCCGTAGAATGACCCCTCGCAGGCAATGCGCCGTGACCGCTCCGGGGTACCACATCCGGAGGAGACAGTATCATAAGAATGGATCTATATAATGCAGTACCAAATACATTTTATTGATATCCACATGCAAAACATATATATACATAGATAAAATCCAAACCAATCTTTAAGTTTCACCAAAACGGGTCTCAATCCCAAATGCCGTGGAACGTGCCATTATCATAATTTCAATATCATCAAAACCGTTTCTTGATTCCAGCATGTGAATATAAGTAAATCAGAAAACATTTAAGCATGCAAGGGTTTAATGAAATCGAGCCCACTCACAGTACGATCCTACTGCGAAATCTGCGCGTACGGACCTGTACCGGGATTATCGTACAACTCCTGTCAGTCCAAATCACACGTAAGGGTCACTACAAGTCTTAAACATTTATTCAAAAAGTCTGAAACAGAAACCGGCTCGGGGAAACAGTCCAAACACGTTTCCCGAGACAACTGGCCCTAAACTGACCCATAAAAACTATCTCATATCGACATGGTTAATTCACCAAAAATATTCAGAATGATGAGAGGAGTAAAAGTCATGTTGATCATGATCAGAGATAAGGCTCAACGCGCCCTCACACACCGCCCAAAGTGGCTGCGCGTGAAAGTCACGCACCTGACACTGTAGCTACAGTGTCACCACCTTCACCCGTTTGTCTGTAATACGGGCCTGCCACCCGCGGCTTGACCCGGTTAATTGACCCTCAATTTCCACTCGATTTCACTCGTATTTGATCCTAATATGTTCATTAACTATCCAATTTAGGTTCTGAGTCAAAAATCAACCTTAATGGTCCCTTAAATAGACCCTCGACCCGTGATCAACTAAACGGGTCAATCACCAGAACTCCCTGGTTTCAAACCCATTCTCCAATTAACTTCACAGGAAGCATAATAGGATCAAAACGAACTAAAATGAATGATCAATTGGGCCTGAAAGTACCTGAAGGTTGTCGTCCCAAGCTCTGCAACTTCTCTGAAAATGGCAGCCTCCGTCCCAGCTCAACCGTGGCTAATTCCCTTCGAACTTGACGTGGTTGAGTTCCTGATGTTCCCAGAAGACTAAACCAAGTCTTGGTTTGGTCCAACAAGCACTAGAAATTAAACTCCGAAATTCCCTCCAATTTTCCAGAAACTGAATTCTCTGGTTTTCCTCTCAAGCTCACTGTCCTCTCCTCAGCAGATTGTAGTACACACCATTCCTACTTTGTTTAAACAAACTGAGCCGTCCAACAGCTCGTGGAAACCCAGCCTGGCCACTGAGAAAAGTTTCCAGCAAGGTTTCGAATCTTGAATTAACAAATGGTGTCATTGACTGATGAATCGATCATCCCACGTTCCCACTGCCTTTAAGGCTTAAATAAAACCTTCATTTACAGTTCAATACGATTTAAACTAATGGGATTGCTCAGAATCACCACCCACAGCGGTGCAGCCATGTTCTCCCACGATTTGCTACAGTAACCCGTGAGTGAAATGACCAAAATGCCCCTAGTTCAGAAATTACCAAAATGCCCTTCACTTTCCAGACCCGTAACTCAACCATCCGAAGTCCGATTTCAGCGTGCCGCCTGTCAACGGACTCAGGGCGTCGAGACCTACCTAACGGTCCTCGAGTCGTGTGAAAATTAGTTGCCAAACGAAAAGTCAACATTTTCGCCCCTATCGTCCAAATTACGGTAATACCCCTGAACTTCTGATAGACATAACTTTTTCCCTGATCGTCCGAATTGGACGTGCCACCTGTCTATGGACTTGTGACGTCCCGAACTACGTCACGGTCATTGGTCAAAGTCCGTTCGACCCATCAATCAAAAAGTCAACAAATTGGGCAATACAATTCACAGGGGTAAAAACGTCAATTCATTCAATAATTTACAAAATTAGAATCCTCGAATTTCCGAGGTGTTACACAGTATCTGTGAGTGGACCCCTTCTCTAAACTCGAGCATGCATAACTGTTTTCCTATAATTGTTTTATGGTTTTACATGTGATTTCATGATTGTTGAATATGTGATGTTGGTTTTACATAATTGCACGTTTTTCGAGAAAGTATGTATTTGGCACGTTTTACGAGGAAGGTTTGAATTCTGAGTATGATTTATAATTGGTTTTCAATGATTATAAAGGGATTTTGGAACATGATTTCGATAGTTAAGGTTTTCGGTTTTAGAATCAGATTTCGAAATCGAGATTTGGTTTTTAAAGTTTGAAAAAGTGGAATTCCGGATTTGGGTTCGGGATGACGGTTCTGGATGCCGGAAAGGCATCAGACTAGTGATTTCGGATTCGGGTTTGGATATGGATTTAGAAATGGTTTTTGTATGGTTTGGATTGGATTTTCTGGATCTGGTTATTGGGTTTAAAGACTCGGATATTGTGATTGACGGGGGACGGGCCCGGATTGGGTTTAAAGACCCGGATTGAGTTTAAAGACTCGGATATATTGATATTTCCCCCGTAGGCCTGTTGAGTTTAAAGACTCGGGAGTTTAAAGACTCGGATATTCTTGAGGCCTGGATTGAGTTTAAAGACTCGGGAGTTTAAAGACTCGGATAGGTCCAGCAGGTTCGATCGGATAATGATTGCTTGATATTTTTGCTTTCTGATATGGTTTTCTGACGCTTATGACGTGATTTCTATAACTGTTTTCAACTCTGTTTTTATGATGATCCTTATGTGATTTATAACTGTTTCCAGTAAATGGGTTATGCATGTGTGTTTTCAAAACGGAGGGCTAAAACCCTAGTTTGATTATAAAACGGTTTTTCGAAACTTTTATTCTTTATGGTCCACTCACACCTTCTGTTTTTAATTTCCCTCCAGGTCGTGGAGCTAGCGCGGGGGTTAGACGTTGAGGCAGCGTCGGAGGCATAGAGTATTCGAGAGTGACCCCGGAGTGGTTTACATTTTCCCGTTGTGTGTGTACTCTGTGTATCGTTTTTGCGTTCCTTTTTTAGTACTATGCTCTGTATAGTTTTGACTCTGGGTTGTATTAAATTTCTCCTGCGTCTGACAATGTATTTGTGGTTTTCGTAAGGGTATTTTCGGTTTTTTTCGTTTTGGGGTGGTCAAACGGGAGCAAGATTTACCTTGATTTTCGGGGTGGAACTGGGGTGGGTCCTGACACGGAGGTTCCAGCGATGGTGATTTAGCCTAGGGGAGGCTTATGGCAAGCATATCGAGGCGACAGTTAGGACGGTCTGTGAGTGAACTTTTGTTTTCGAAATATGATGCATGCATAACTGTTTTATATGTTTTATATATGTGATTTCTATGATTATGATTGTGGTATTTATGATTTACGTATTGACACGTATTTCGAGATTTATGGTTTTATACTATGTTTATACGTGCTTGGGTTTTTTATGATGGTTTAATGGAATGGTTTCTGATTTGAAAATATGGAAATCGGGCATGAGACCCATTTGATTGGAAACTATCAGACTTGGAGTCCATTTGATTTAATGAGATATCGGGCTGGAAGCACAGTTGGCTTGAGGCCCAGTTGAGTATGATATCGGGCATGCGTCCCATTTGTGGTTTATAAATGTGATTTCGGGTTCGGAGACCCTAAAATGGAATTTGGATTTGAGAAATTGGATTTATGAGTTTATGATGAATTTATGGAAATTCCAGGCATGGCCCCTTTGAGATGTTTTGAAATGATTTTATAAAGATGTTTTCCATATACCATCCTTAAATGAGGATATGTGGATGGTCTCCTCCATATGTCTGGGACACTAGGGAAGTCACGACACATTTTTTGCGAGGGTTATTGCATGGAACGACCGGAACGTACAGTGACTCAGGAGCAGAATTGCTATGATTAGGTGTCTAGGACATTAGACATATGAGATGTCAGAGATTGACCTGGAGAGACCCCGGGCGGCACGCGTAGCCTTAGACCGTGATATGACGTCAAGGACGTCAAGCGTCTGGGACGCTAGGCATCTGGGATGCCGAGAATGGGTATTTGGTAAACATGAATTATTGGATTTATAAAATGGTGTTTCCATGCTAATGGATTTGGGCAATGGCCCACACGATTGGTTTTACAATTTTGGACTGAGTTCCTATCCTTTTTGGTTTCTATGGTTTTGGACTAAGGTCCTAAGGATTTGAAGGAAATGATTTTGGATTTTCTAAACAGTTTTCTTATATTTGGATTAACTGGTTTTCGTATGCATGCATGATTTTACGTGAAGGGAATAAAAGTCATCTATTATGAAATGAGTTTTTATTAAATTATTTATTTTCATCTACTCGCAACTTTTATGGTTTTTAATGCCCTTCGGGTTGATCGCGGATGCGGACTGAAGCAGAGACCAAGACATCATACTCTGTCACTGATCCTGGCACACTCTGGAAGCCCGAGTGGGCTAAGGTTTGGATTATCCCTTGTCTGGCCTTTGTGTTCTGCGTGGGTTAGATGGTCTGGCCCATCGTGTTACACGTGGGTTAGACGGGAGTATGGCACATCCTGTGTTAATCTCAGGGGGGATTGGGATGAGTCGTGTCATGTTATATTGATTTTTTCGTGTCATGTTATATTGATTTTTTCTATTCCTTATTTGTTGATGGCCTGCGCTCCAATAATAGCTTCATATTCATGGTTTTTTTCTTAACCTTGAGAGTGTCTGCATAGCTTAACTTCAGTCATCACGAAGTAAAACGAATGTCATAAATTGTTTGATTTCGTATTTATTAAATGATAGTTTATTTGACGAACATTCATTTTATTTCCACTTCGGTTATCAGTTTGTTGGTTTTTGGATGATTGGTTTTCATAAATTGGATGATAAGTTTGTTGATGTTTGAATCGCGTTCTAGCTTTCAAGATAGTTTCGCAATTACTTCATGTATGGTCTGGTGTCCTGATTCTAGTCTTGGCTTCTTAGCTTCTATCTTTACTTGCCTTTCTTGCGACTTAACTTCTATACTTATATGGCTCCGTTCCGGGCGCATAGACTTTGTGGTTGTATTTCTGATTTTTATTGTTAGATAGATTTTCAGCTCCTAAATATGTGTATCTAATTTATTTGATGTGTACACTTAAAGCTCAACTATGCATTAGTTTGTAATAAAATTTTGCGGAAATTACCATTCTTAATCCACGAGGCAAGGCACAGGGGGCTTCGTACTAGTGTATTCTATTTGTAAACTAAAATATAATACTATGCTTTTTGGATAAATTTAATTAATTACAAATCAAATATGATATTATCAAGTTGGTCATTGCAATTTGCAAAAATCACATATTCATATAGACTCAATTAGAGAAGGAGCCCGCGCAATGCTGTGGGTGGTGCGACTGGTTTATAAATATCATATAAATATTTACAAGGTGGTTATGTAAATAGAAAGTCAATATTTACAAATGATGGTATAATATATACTTTTAAGCTATGATAATTTTTTCTTTTCGGAATTTCTTTTCCTTTTTTGTGGCGTGGTTGGTATATCTATCGACTGATTATCGGTTGATGTTCTGGAACTGGATATGAGCATATCTGATGATGGTTTACTTGATGTAGCTATTATGTCTCCAATTCCAATTATGTTATAAACATGTTGAAGAAAAAGATCGTTCATGTTCTATTCGTTGTTTCGGGCATCGAATCGTAATTGAAATTTTTTTATTACGCCAATTGTTGCTAAGAGCTGTGGGGGGAATTCATTTTGGCTTGCATACCCTTGGTTCATAACCAAATAATCGCAATTTCAATTGAAGAGGTACTGGCCAGTTCTTCGGAGGACGATGACGTTTATTTCATTAGTGTGATCTTCAATAACCATACTAACTTTGCACCCACATTGATAGTTGTATGACACGTTGTACATGTGATTGTGTGTATTTGATAGGTTATAAGGATTAAGTACATAGTGACAGTAGAAGTTTCTAAGTGACATTTATTTCATTAATGTGATCTTCAATAACCATATTGACTTTGTACTTACATTGATAGTTGTATGACACGTTGTACACGTGATAGTACGTATTTGATAGGTTATAAGGTTTAAGTACATAGTAGATAGTAGAATTTTCTAAGTGATGGTTGTCTTACCAAGGTGTTGGAGTTTGATTAGGGTGACTTGGGCATGTCGGTTGGTCAAATGTGTATGGGCATGTCGGGTGGCTTGGCAGAGGTAAGAAGCACTCTAAAAAAAAGGAGTGTTACGCCGCTTATGAAAACGATGATATTAGAACAACGTTATAATGTAATGAAACCCATGTATAGTGCACATGAGTTTTGAAAGTGTAATGTTCGTACTATATGAGATTTCGGGTCGATGTAGCTCAGTTCCTATATGGTTAGTTTTGGAGCATTTCGTAGTTGTTTCATTGTCATTGAGTTAGATAAAGGTGCATAAATGATTTCTAATACAGGTGACAAACTGCTGAAACTGTTGACCAATATTTGGATAATGAGTATGAAATTTGTAAATCAGTATATGTATGTAAATTGAGAAGATGAAAGCTATAAATATTGAGTAATTGTTATGTTGAATTTACGTTGTTAGATATTGTATATAGTCTGGAGTGTCTGGATTTAAAAAGAATTGAGTTAAGACCCCGCTACTCAGAACAGGTTTTCCTATGAGGTGGTAAACGAAGAGTTAAATGTTGAACGTTATATCTTGTGACAGTAATATGATTAAGTATATGGGTGTTACCTTGGTATTGTTTTACTTTGATTCTGATGAAAACTATAATGACTGGTGTTGGTAGTTGAGGAATGTTTAGGGAAGAAAAAACCCATGCAATTTCTCCCTACAGTGTGAGACGAACTGTTTCATTCGTGTTATGTTATCACAGAGAGTATATTGATACAAATACGTGATGGACAAAATATTTTTTCTATGTGTCCATTGGAGCGAGTTGGTATTCACCTTAGATTTTGCAGTTCTATATCACATTTGCACTCAATTCTGTTCTGCAGTAATGTCTCTTCCAAATGTTGTATTCTAGTTATGAAATCAATTAGATCTTCTAATGTCAACGATACATATGAACAGAAGATAACAATATGTTAGTAAGATACTGGAATGGAAAATGAATATAACTATTTAGTTGGAAAGTGTAAACTCTGTCCGATTAGAATTATATCATTGTTTATGCGAGAAGGGAGGTCATTGAAATCTATAAGGTAAAAACGATGTCAAGGAATAGTCGGTATATCATCAGCAAGATGGGTAAAAATTGTTCACCGATTAAAATACATTTGATATTGGTAGGGTACAATTTGTTGTTCAGTTTTGGCCCCAATTACTCGGAAGTTGGTGATATCATATATGGTGTCTGCCTCGATATGAGGTGCAATGTAATGATAATCAACATCTAGAGCAGTTCCCTCAATTGTATCGTTCTATAATATACGAAAACAGAGATGTTAAAAATATGAAGAAAAAAAAGTGTCACTTTATATAATGAAGAAGAGATAATATTCTGCATGTGAAGTGTGAATGTGACGAGGGTTCAATTGTTGGAAGTGAAAATAGCATCAGATAATGAGTATATAACAATTTCTATGTTTAGTGAAGGTAAACATATGATGAAAATGGTGAATTGAATAATTCTTAGCATAACATTTTATGATCAGTTCGATGAACAGATCTTTACAGAATTAATTACAGCCTCATCTACTAAAATGCAATGCAAGCCACCAAATTTGTTGGGCGCTGTAAGAAACTTTGGTCTCTAAATTCTACATATTCCAAAACAGATAGTTTTTTTTTTGGTGATGGAAGGGCACCAAATCACGAATAGGTGTTATAGCCATCGTATTCTTAATTTGAAACAAAGTAAAGTCAAACAGTTAATGACAAATTATTTAATCTCGTAAGTATTGAAGTTAAATTTGCAAGCATTTGCACCATAAGAAAAAAACTATTAGTAAAATTTTGATAAATTTGGGCATGTTGGAATAAGAGAGGTCGGAAAGCTCTTAGAGATGAGGTTGTTGTACTGTTCGAATCAGTTTGTATCATAGTGAAAGCGTGGAGCATAATTGGAGCACAACCTAAAGCTATGAGCACTTACATGAAATTGTAATTGTAGGCAGAATTTGTGCACATTTCTAATTGACATCATACAAACACTGAGCCCATAAATAATTGCTGATTTAGAAGCCAAATCACATAAATGACCACCAAATTGTAAGTGGACTTTGAACATATTTTCTATTTGCATCATACAAACAATGAGAGGATAAGACAGTTGGTGATTTGGAGGTCAAATATTGTGTTTTACAGAGAGAAACTTCAGATTGGCAATCAAATATAAATGCAGACTTTCACATCATAAACATCGATAAACATCATTTGATTCAAGAATGAAGAGAAAGCTGAATAGATAATGGAACTAAAATTTTAATTCCCTATCTCAAGTGAAAGCTAACAATTTGCATGCAAATGTTAGATTTTGAAGTGAGTAATTACTTATACCATTGACAAATCTGTGTTTCGCAATGTTCAAATCAATGGACATGTCGAACTTTGAAGTAAGTCACTTATATCATTGACAAATGAGTGATTGAAAATGTTCAAATCAATGTTCCAAAATACCTCATCAAACTGTAGTTAGATAAAGTCTAGAACATGAAGCACACCCCCAAACAAAATGTACGATCAATATTAGAAAGCAAATGAATTCTGGAACTTTAAAATGAGTGACTTATAGTGTTGACAAATGAGTTGTTTAAAATGTTTCAATGAGTGTTTCAAAATGCTCTATCAGATTGGAGGTGAATAGAATGTGGGAGGACAAATATAAATACATATATTGTTCCTACTGTGACAGTGAGTGTATGAGTGGTTACATGGTTGCGAAAGATAATCTGAATATACAATATGTTAATTCCAAATATGTAGTATACTAATAATGAAAGGCATGTTAATGTGCTTCTCTATAATTTGAGAAATAGTCAAATGATGCGAAATGAAGTGGAAATGGAAAAGAAGCCAATGGCAAACCAAATAAGCAGCTTTGTAAAAATTGCAACGACAGTCAAATTGTGCACAAATGTAAAAACGCAAGAATGAAGCAATAAAAACCTAGATGAAAAGGAAAAAAAGGGACCAGCAAGTTGACGTTCAACATTTGAAGTCTACCATCGAAGCTGACAATAGAGCGGAGTGAAAATGAATGAAAAAAGTGGAGAAGCATACTTGAAAATGCTGCGACGTAGCGATCGTCCATACAAACAATAGAGCCTATCAATTTTGAAAACAAAATTTTAGATATAGAAGGAAAAACTAAAACAAAGATTATGAACAAAGAGAACACCAGTTGAAGAACAAAAGCAGACAAACAAGTTAATTAGTCAAATGATCCAACTTCAAATAACAGACACAATATACAGTCTCTCCTTCGTGGGAGCGTTTCTCTCCTTATAAGAGTTGCCCTTCTCCTCCGTGAGAGCCATTTTTTTTCGTTTTACTATCAAGATCGTGCGCCCAGAGAACGCGATGCGCTTTGCCCACTCATACACAAAAACACTCATACAAATTTACGTTATAGAAACACAAATCAGGTGAAAGGGAAAAGAATTTATGGTCTTGCTAACCCTTGTGAGTGATAGAGTGCATTTGGCGGGTAGGTGTTGCCCATTGGCCCGCTGGCTTGGGGGAGGTGATGTGAGATTGGAATATCAGATTTTTGGGTTTAGTTGAAGGAAAAATGTTAGGGTTTGCATGAATTTTTGGATCTACCTAATCGCAGAGGAGCTTCGCTTAAGCAGTGGGATATACAATTGCCGCATAATTGGATCTGCGCTCAATTTGTAGATCTCCTATGTCCCTTGGTGGTGGGAATTATTTGTTTTCTTATCCTCGAAATTTTGTTTAATTTTTAATTAATCAATTATTTGGTACTAGAAACAAAACCTAGCTTGGAATGCTTCCTCTTTCATTGAATCAACAATGAATTCAGAGAACCCCCATATAAATGAGATGTTCTACATTCCATCATCACTTTTCTTAGCTGTATTTTATTGAAAGCCAAAAGGGCAGTGTTTGGAGCTCCGGTTTGTGTTCTTGGGTTTGCTTTTATGGTTGGTTTTGTGCAAATTGTTTTGGGGTTTTGTATAGTTTGGTTATCTCTGAGTTTTCTTTGAGAATCCTCTGTTGGAACTGCCAAGGAATTAGTGGTGCCTTGAGAGTGCAAAGCTTGACTGACCAATGTCGGCTCCTCAAGTATGATATTGTTGTCCTATTAGAAACTAAAAACAGGAGTGTGAAGTTTAAGTTTTTGAAGCGAAAGCTTAACTTTGATTGTATGCTTGTTGTGGAGCCCAAGGGGCGAAGTGGAGGGATGAGACTTTCTGGAATACTGATGTCAATGTTGTTTTAAATAAATATGGGAAATTTCTTATTGAATTGTTGATTCATGATGGCTTTCCTAGTAAGCCTTGGTGGTTGTATGCTATTTATGCTAGTACTGATGATAAGATAAGAGAAAAGCAATGAGATTGCCTTCAAGATCGAATCAAGAGCTTTGATGAGGCGAGCCTTGTTGTAGGCGATTTCAATGATATCCTCAATAATGAAGAGAAGGAAGGGGGTAACTATAGAACTGAGAGCAACATGAGGGATTTACGGCACTTTGTCTCTAATTATAGTTTGTTGGATCTTGGTTATAAAGGGTATCCATTTACTTGGAGGAACAATAGAGATGAGGGGTATATTCAGGAACGCATTGATAGAGGCTTTGCTTCTGATCAATGGATCCATTGGTATCCTGAGATCTAAGTGACTTATGTGGTGGTGGAGGGCTCAGATCATACTATGCTTGATTTAGACACGAATCCAAGGAAAAAGAGACGAATGAGACAATTTATTTATGATCCAAGATGGGGGCATGATCAGGGTTGTGTTGAACAGATTAGAGCAGCTTAGCAGCATCCTTCTACTCGGGAAGGTAAAACCCTAGTTGAACGCAAGCTCAATGGGGTCCGTAGAGGCATCATTTCTTGGAGGAAGAAAAATATCTCTAACGCACAGAAGCAAATTGAGACCCTAAGGAAGGAGTTGTAGAATGCTTTACAACATTCGTGGTTTGATGCTAGCTGTGTCCACTATTTGGAGGATAGTCTAAAGGTTGCTATCCTTGATGAGGAGATCCAATAGAAGTTGAAATCTAGGATCCAGTGGTTGAATGATGGGGACAAGAACACAAAGTTCTTCCATGCTAAAACGGTGAAACATAGAAGGCAGAATCAGATCCTTGATATTCACGATAACTTAGGTGTGTGGACTAAAGATGAAGATGTTATCTGGTCCACTACGGTGGAATATTTCCAGAATTTGTTTCAGTCTACGACTACTTCTAGGGACATTCATGTGAGTCAGTGCATTCAAAGTTGTGTCTCTTCAGAGGAAAATACTATGCTTACTCGGCAGGTTGGGGATGAGGAACTTCGAAATGCCATGATTTCTTTGCACCTCATGAAATCACTAGGGCCAAAAGGATTCACAGTTGCCTTTTCCCACAAGCATTGGGGATTAATTGAGGAGAATGTGTGTGCTTTTGTTCGTGCGTTCTTTGCTTCGGGCCAGTTGGGAGGTAATTATAATCATACTCATATTGTCTTGATTCCAAAGAAATCTAACCTTACTGCAATGTCTTAGTTTAGGCCTATCTCTTTGTGCAATGTTACCTACAAGTTAATCTCCAAGATTCTCACTAATCGGTTAAAGAAGGTACTAAATCATACCATTTAGGGGTGGTCATATTATCCCGAAATACCGAAACCATCCCGTCCTGTATCATACCAAACTAGAAAAAAACTAAATAATAATACCGAATGGATGATCGGTACGGTACCAATATCGTCCCGGTTCAAATCGGTACGGGATCAATTTCGATGTTAGGGAATACTGTCTCGTATCGAAACTGAACCGATTTAAAAAAAAAATTAAATTCAAAAATAAAAATAAAAATAATAAAAAAATTCTAATATATAGTTTAATATCCTAATAGGCTAATAGCTAATAATAGATTTAATTGTATGTTAATTTTAGTTGATAGATTTAATTGTATGTTATAGTTTTTTAGTTGATGTTTTGAGATTGATTGGCTGCTTTATGAATTTTCTATACATTTTGAGTAAGAGGCCTAATTTCTCAATCTCATCAAAATGTTATTTTTAGAAATTCAATCAAGTAATCAAGAAATGAAATTATGAATTTGGACTAAAAACCGAAACCGTACCAAACATAATTAGTACGGTACGGTATCAATTTCATATTTTGAAATATCGTACCATACCGAACCGGTTAAAATTACTTGGTATGGTTCTGGTATCACCTCCATACCGAACTGTACCAAACCATGCCCATGGCTAATATCATTAGCCCTATGCAGTCTGCTTTTGTTGAAGGGAGACAAATCTCTGATAATATACTAGTGGTTCATGAGGTTTTGCATTCTTTGAGTCAGAAACGTGGTGTGAATAGGGAAGAGATGATGCTTAAGCTTGCCATGGCTAAGGCTTATGATCGAGTTCAATGGAGTTTTCTTATGGTTGTTTTGTCTCGACTTGGTTTTGATGATAGGTTCATTAAGTGGATTATGAGATGTGTCACTTCTGTCACCTATAGTGTAATAGTTAATGGTGAGCCATCCGGGGTGATTCAACCCTCTCGGGGCATCACACAAAGAGACTCTCTATCACCCTTCTTGTTTGTGCTTTGTGCTGAGGGACTCTCGGCTTTAATCAAGAAACGTGAAGAGGAATGGATGTTTAGGGGAATTAGCCTTGTTCCTAATGGTCTAAAGCTTACCCACCTCCTGTTTGCAGATGACTCAATTTTTGTGTAAGGCTACCCTTGATGAGGCATCTTGTGTTAAGAAGATCCTGAATACCTATGCTGGAGAGTCTGGTCAACTTATTAACTTTGACAAAAGTGGTGTCTTTTTCAGTAAGGATGTGTCCTCCAATTTTCGCAATTCTCTATCCAATCTTCTGGGAATACAAAGTAGTGAGGGATTGAGGAAATATTTAGGGCTCTTCCGCTCTTGTCTCATTTTGGTGCCTCAAAGAAGAAAGTTTTTGAAGATACTAGATTGAGGATTGAGCAACGTATTCAAGGATGGGAAAAACAATATCTATCTTTTGCTGGTAAGGAAGTCCTTCTCAAATCTGTTGTTATGGCCATGCCTATTTACTTTGTCTTATTTTCTCCTACCGGTTACTGTCTGTTAGGATATCATTCATGTTATGGCTAATTTTTGGTGGGGTAGCACAGGTAGGAAAACTGGGATCCATTGGGGTTCTTGGGATAAAACTAGCAAAGCCTAAATATGCTGGTAGTTTAGGGTTTACGGACCTAAGGTGTTTTAATGTGGCAATGCTCGCTAAGCTTGGATAGCGTGTCCTCAACAACCCAGTTTCTCTCCTTGCTAAGACCTTACAAAGGAAATACTACCCTAATGGCAATCTTCTCACAGCCAAAGAGGGGTGGGGTAGCTCTTGGGGTTGGAAGGGCATTGTGTAAGGCTTACAAGTTCTCAATGATAGGCTTTGTTGGAGGATTGGAAATGAACAAAATGTTCACATTCTCATTGACCCTTAGTTAAATACAAGGCATCACTTTCTCCCTCTCTCTCGACACCCGTTGATGCCTCCCAAGGTGATGGATCTCACTGATGTGGAAATCAAGTGTTGGAATACTAAGCTTGTAAACAATGTTTTCAATCCTGCGGAAGCTCATCGTGTGCTTTCTCTTCCTCTTGGTTTTCTTGGGTGCTCGGATAGGTACATATGACATCATGTCAAGTATGGAAGTTATTCTGTCAAGTTTGGGTATTTTGTTGCTATGGAGTTACTGAAAAATGGTGAGTTTCGAAGGAAGCTGGGCTCAGGGGAGTCTAGTAGTATGAGCCAACAATCTAAGGTTTGGGAGTCAATTTTGACAGGACCCGCCCCGATCCTACGAGGACCACAAGGGGACGTGCCCTGCTCCCGTCTGAGACCCAAAATAACATACCAATTTTAACCTCAAACATTCAAATGCATAAATAGCCAAATTAAAGTTATACATCAAATCCAAATTTAACAGATGTCAGACAAGGGATGAAAACCAAAATTACAAATTGCGAGCACGACTCTAAAATAATCCTGCGGGTCAAACCACCCGACAGGGGTTCAGGTACGCAGAAGTAGATCTATGCCTCAGCCTCAGGATCCTGCTCTACCTCAGTAGCACAGCCTGGGGGGTTACCAAAACATTAAGGGTGAGTGGGCCGAAACTCAAGTTTATAAAACCGTTTAATAAGTAAAACATATAATTTACCCCTCCGTTTTCTAAACATGCATGCATCAGAATTTAAAACCATAAATCATATAATATGAATCATAAGGCATGTAGTAAAACCATAAACATAATTATAGCCACTGCACTACACACTCCAATCCTGACATCCCCGATGTCTGACGTCCCTGACGTCCAATAAGATCACAGTCTCAAGGCTACGCGTGCCACTCGGGGTCTCAATCCCGAATCCAATCCCCGAACCCTGTCCGGGTACGGCATCTCAAATGCCTAGCGTCCTAGACGCTCGACGTCCCTGACATCAAATTATAGCAATCCTGCTCCTGAGTCATTTTACGGTCCGGTTCTTCCTTAGAATGACCCCTCGCAGGCAATGCGTCGTGACCGCTCCGGGGTACCACATCCGGAGGAGACAGTATCACAAGAGTGGATCTATACAGTGCAGTACCAAATACATTTTATTGATATCCACATGCAAAACATATATACATAGATAAAATCCAAACCGATCTTTAAGTTTCATCAAACGGGTCTCAAACCCAAATACCGTGAAACGTGCCATAATCATAATTTAAATACCATCAAACCGTTTCTTGATTCCAGCATGTGAATATATAAGTAAATCAGAAAACATTTAAGCATGCAAGGGTTTAATGAAATCGGGCCCACTCACAGTACAATCCTACTGAAAACCGAACGTATACCCTCGTCCTGGTACTATTGTACAATCCCTGTCATGTCCAAAGTATACGTAAAGGTCAATATAAGGCCCTAACATTCAACCATGAAACCCTAGACTGAAACCGGCCCGGAAAAGCCGCCCGAAGAGGCAATAAACCTCATTTTGACCAACTTAACGATCTCCGATCGACCCGAAACCACCGCCATTGGATCCAGATCGTCGAGACCTAAAGAATTGTGGTGGTCCCACCAAAAATACTATTCACACGCGCCCCTACGCGCCGGTCAACGAGTCGGTCAACATAGGAATAGTTCCTGCTGACGTCATCTGACAACTGTCAGGTCTGACGTGTCAGACCCTGACAGGTGCCACGTGTCAACACATGATTGGTCCACATCACTGCTCTGTCAGGTCTGACATGTGCCATGTGTCAGCACGGCACTGGTCCACGTCACTGACATGTCAGTGACACGTGGCAGCCCCTGATTGGGCCACATCACTGACATGTTAGTGGTGACTGTGCACTGACATGTGACACGTGTCGGTTGAAGAGTGGTCCACGTCACCTGACAGGTCTGAAAGGGTGCCACGTCATCACCACTGTACTCTCGACGGGTCAACCCATTTCTCTGAAACTGGGTCGTTCAGACCTGCGATCTGACCCGGTCACCAATCCTTCAATTCTCAACCATTTTAACTCTAATTTCTTCCTAAGTGCTCGTCACAATCCCAGTAAGGGTTCTAGCTAATTAAAACCTTCAAACAAGCACTGGATCAGAGGCTTACCTCGATGAACAGAACCCGATCTTCCTGTCACCGTTTAACCTCCGTTCAGGTCACCTCAGATCACGAAATCAAGCCCTAGAGGTTCCTATCAGTCCAGAGAATCGATTAGGGTCAAAAGGAATCGAAAATAAACGCTGAACAACAAGCTTCCAATTTTGAGTTTTCAAAACCGTTTTGGGTTAGGAACCACCTACCTCGCCGCCGTCAGCCACTGATCACCACCGTCTCTCAGCCTCACCAGCGAGTCTCTCACACACGGACACAGAGAATGGGTGATACGCAGGTGTGTTGATCGAATGGGCAGTATGTGTGTGTGTCGGGTTAGGAAAATATATATAGTATGGAGGGAATTCTGATAAAATGAAATGGACGGTCCAGATTCAATCTGGGGAATAAGATGAAGGGTTGAGATGAAATCTGGGAACTTTTGATGAATGGCTGAGATTAAAAGGTGGTTTTAATCCTATTTAATCACTTAGTGAAGCTTGATCCAATCTAGCCAATGGATGAGTGACACTTGTCACTCATCCAGGTGTCCTTCAACCTTTAATTCAGAATAAAATAATCGACACGATTACATAGACGTAAATTTTCCGATTTCACATTTCTGACCATAACTTCCTCGTACGAAGTCCGATTTCAGCTTGCCGCCTGTCTACGGACTCAGGGCATCGAGACCTACCTAACGGTCCTTGAGTCATGTGAAAATTATTTGTCAAACGAAAAGTCAACATTTTCGCCCCTATCGTCCAAATTACGGTAATGCCCCTGAACTTCCGATAGTCATAACTTTTTCCCTGATCGTCCGAATTGGTCGTGCCACCTATCTATGGACTCGTGACGTCCCGAACTACGTCACGGTCATTGGTCAAAGTATGTTTGACCCACCAATCAAAAAGTCAACAATTTGGCAATACAATTCATAGGGGTAAAAACGTCAAAACATGCATTAATTTATAATATAAAAATACTCGAATTTCCGGGGCGTTACACATTTGGTCTATGACAATGCCTCCTAAACTGCAGATGTTTCTGTGGAAGTGCTGCAAACAATTCTTGGCGGTGCATGCTAACCTGGCGAGGCACCGAATCTGGGTGAACAATATATGTCCTCAATGTGGTGAAGAGGAAGAAATGCAGGTACACCTTTTCTTTAAATGCAATTTTGCTCGAAGTTTTTGTTTTGGGTGTCCTCAATAGGTGGATGTGGGATGTCTTGATGGAGATGACTTCGTGTGGTATTGGAATCACTTCTTGACGGCTTTTGATGACATTGGGCAACATTGCTCTAATATGCAACTGTTTATGTTTGGATTATGACATATATGGAAGTGTCGTAATATGAAATGCTACAATGATATTGTTGTTGATCCCATCACTTCCATTCAACTTATGATAGATTAGGTTAGAGAGTTTAATGAGACCGGTTTTTTAAGCATCCACTGGTACAATTGGTCTCATCTCTCTTGGTTAGGGACAATGTTAACCACAGTTAGAGTCGACCTCCTATTAGTTTTGTGAAGGTGAATTGTGATGACATGTTTTGTAAGGAGGTTCGCTAGGGGGCTTATGGCTGGGTTTGCAGATCCTCCCTTGGGAGTTTCATTGCTGCAGGTGGAGGAGGTGGCCTCTCTTGTACCACTGCCTTGCAAGTGGAAGCCTATGAGTTTGGGCAGCTATGATTGCTTGTGCGGAATTTTATTGTAAGAAGGTAATCCTTGAGATAGATTCTAAATTCTTAGTGTAATGTGTTGCGACATGAGTAGTGGTGGATGCTAATATTGAAGGAGTTATCTTTGATATATTGGCGATGCAGCCCCTATTGAGTGCGTTAATGTAACAACCCGTCCCGAAAATTAGGGTTAAGACGGTGATTAGTGAAAGATTAGTGAGCTTAATCGGTGGTTAGTTGGTCTCGATAGGTCTGTTCGTGTAGAATGACGATTTTGCCCCTAGGTTGGCCAAATAGTTGACTTTTAGTTCGGGGGTCAAATGGACTTTGACCGATGATCGTGACGTAGTTCGGGACGTCACGAATCCGTAGACAGGTGGCACGCCCGATTCCGACATCCGAGGAGGAAGTTATGATGTTCGGAAGGTTGAGGGCATAACCGTAATTTGGTTAAACTAGGGGGAAAGAGTTGACTTTTTGTACGATTGGATTTTGACAATTTGACCCAGGACCGTTAGGTAGATCTCGTCGTCCTGAATTCAATGACAGGCGGCATGTGTTCATCAGACGTCAGACGAATTAGTTACGGGTCTAAAACGGTAAAGGTATTATCGTAAATTTGGACTCAGGAGGGGCATTTTGGTCTTTTGCACATTGGGAATTGTGCAACAGGATAGGAACAGCTGTACAGCTGAGATTGGGACAATTGTGAGAGGGTTGAGAGGATTGTGACATGTGGCAGGGACATAGTGGCTTCTAGACGGGTTCACGGGTCCAAATAATTGGGGGTGTAACCGTGCATTCGAGAAAAACAGAGACAGAGTGAGGCCGAGAGGAAATCGATCGATGGCCAGGAAGGGGTGAGTGTTGTGAGCTGGTGAGAGTGAACAGAGGTTAAGGGAGAGTTGAGGAGTGAACTGGAGTGGGTTGTGTGATCGTGAGTGAGTGAGAATGAAGGGTGAGTTCACGGGAAAAACAGAGAAAACTGAGGGAGTTGGTGGTGGTGTGGCCGTGTGTTGCTCCAATTGGACTCGAAAATAAACTGAGACGGCTCTGTGGACTCCAAGGAACACGGCAGCGAGCACGGTTGTGGACGGCTGCAGGTAATTTCTAATCCCCGTTCGTATGCTCTGTTTTGCCGTGATTTTCAAACCCTTAGTCGTGGACTTAGGGACTGAGTCGAGGGATTTGGTGAGTTGGGTGAGCTTTAGTGAGGTCCTAGGAACCGTCTACGGTGGTTGCCGTGACGGGGGAAAACTTGGGTGTCCGGATCGTGAAACAGAGTTTTGGGGAGGTTTGGTTTCGAGTTAGTGACGATGATTTAGGGGCTGTGTCGAGGTGTTAGAGTGAGGGCAATAGGTTGCTTAGGACTAGACGAAGAGGCTGGTGAAGAGAGGGAAGAAAACGGTGAAGGAACGGCGGAGAACCGGGTGGGCCGGTTCAGACCGGTTCGCCCAAGGTAGACGATGATGAACAGTGATCGTGTGCAGGCGCATGAGGCCCACGCGCAGCCACTTTGGACGGCGCGTGGGGGCGCGTGCAGCAGTTCTTGGGAAAATGGTCAACATAGTTTTTGGTCCAGGGGTTATAACGAGTCTAATGGAATTAGTTTCGAGTTAATCGAACGTCGATTCGAAGTAGTTCAACGAGGTTGAAAGTTTAGGGTTCCAGTTCTTTACGTTTAGGACCCGGGGATTTTTGGGGAAAATTAGGAGAGTCTTGGTAGAAGTATTAGTGACGTTCTTTGGTGACTTGTGACAGGATCGGGACCTCCCGAGGAAGCTGAGGAATGTACGGGACGTACGGGGCGGGAATGACGTGCTGGTGATTGTGAGTGGACCCCTTCTCTAAACTCGAGCATGCATAACTGCTTTTAATTAATTGTTTTATGGTTTTCATTATGATTTCATGATTATTGAATGCTTTATATTTTTTTTATGAAATGGCACGATTTTCGAGGAAATTGCGTATTTGGCATGTTTTACGAGAAAGGCTTGATTACTAATTATTATGCCGTGATTTGGGATTTTCAACCGATAAGTGATTTTCAATAATTATAAATGGATTTGAGATGTGATTTGATAATCGAGGTTTTCGGTTTTGAAATCGGATTTCGGAAACGGAATTTGGTTTTAAAGTTGAAAAGTGGAATTCCGGATTTGGGTTCGGAATGACGGTTCTGGACGCCGGAAGGGCTTCAGACCGGTGATTTCGGATTCGGGTTTGGATGTGGATTTAGAAATGGTTTTCAAATGGTTTTGGATTGGATTTGCTAGATCTGGTTATTGGGTTTAAAGACCCGGATATTGTGATTGACGGGGGACGGGCCCGGATTGGGTTTAAAGACCCGGATTGAGTTTAAAGACTCGGAGTTTAAAGACTCGGATATATTGATATTTCCCCCGTAGGCCTGTTGAGTTTAAAGACTCGGATATTATTGAGGCCTGGATTGAGTTTAAAGACTCGGGAGTTTAAAGACTCGGATAGGTCCAGCAGATTTGATCGGATAATGGTTGGTTGAAACTTATGTTTTATGACGTGGTTTTTATGATGCTTATGACATGATTTCTATAATTGTTTTTATGATGATTCTGCAAATGTTTTTATGACAATCTTTATGTGATTTATAACTGATTTCAGTAAATGGGTTATGCATGTGTGATTTCAAAACGGAGGGCTAAAACCCTTGTTTTATTATGAAATGGTTTTCGGAAAGTATTTTATTATTTATGGTCCACTCACACCTTCTGTTTTAAATTGCCCTACAGGTCGTGGAGCTAGCGCGGGGGTTGACGTTGAGGCAGCGTCGGAGGCATAGAATACTCGAGAGTGACCCCGGAGTGCTTTACATTTTCCGTTGTGCATGTACCTTATTTATCGGTTTTTCTTTCCTTTGTATTTGGTACTATGCTCTGTAAAACTTTGACTTCGGGATGTTTAAATTTTTCTCCTGCGTCTGGTATGTACTAGTGGTTTTTGTGAGTTTACTTTGGTTTTGCGTGTCGGGGTGTCAGACGGGAGCAGGATTTACCTCGGTTTTCGGGGTGGAACTAAGGTGGGTTCTGACAATTGGTATCAGAGCATAGGTTTGTCGGGTTTGTCGGTTTGTGAGGTTGTGTTTAGGTTGTTTGACTGTTTCTATGCCTCTTTCAGCGTGCGGTTGACTATGCCTCCGAGACGTGATCCCCATCCACGACCTGAAGACGAAGCAGCGAGAGTGACAGAGAGTGCTACGATTGAGCGAGCCCAACGGCTCGGGGCTACTACTTTTAGTGGTAGGGCAGATCCTGAGGAAGCCCAGAGGTAGATTACGAGACTTGAGCGGATCTTTGCAATGATGCATTGTCCACCGGAGGAGCGAGTGTTACTGGCTACTTTCTTGTTGGATGGTGCGGCGTACGAGTGGTGGTATACCCTCGAGTTGTCTGGTTGGGATGTCCACACTGTGACTTGGAAGACGTTTCGGGAGAGGTTCTTAGATCAGTATTACCCTCGTTCTTTCCGAGATGCCAAGAAGGCTGATTTTTTGCAACTTCAACAGGGGAGTTTGAGTGTGGCTGAGTACGAACAGAAGTTTCAGATGTTATCTCGTTTTGCTCCTGCGTTTGTGGCCATTGAAGCCGAGAAGTGCCGTAGGTTTGAGTTAGGCCTGCGAGGCGAGATTCGAGTCATAGTGACGGCTGGATCGTTTGCTACCCTCCGAGAGTTGTCGGACGCTGCGGTGAGGGTCGAGGCTAGCTTGCTGGTACGACGCCGGGAGCCACCTTTTTCTGGAGCTTCGAGTTAGAGGACACCGAAGAGGGGTAACTTCAGTGGGGCATCGTCGGCGGGCGATGATCGTTTTGGTAGACCTGGTAGTTTCCAGAGTTCGGGATTCCGTGGTTACCGAGCACAGCCGACTCCGCAAGCTAGTGCGACGTCTGTTGCGTCTACAGGGAGATCGAGTGGTGGACCAAGTCGGGATGTGTGTTTCTACTGTGGGGAGCAGGGTCATTTCTGACGTGAGTGTCCACTGTTACCATATGAGGGTGGTGTAGGCCGAGGAGTGGCAGAGCCTGGACGGAGTACGGCGTCAGCGTCAGGGACAGCGGGCGCTAGAGGAGGTGGAGGTGCCACTAGTAATGGCGTGGGAGGCCGTGGTAGATCTGCAGGACCCCAGGCCCGAGTGTTTGCGATGACTCAGCAGGAGGTTCAGTCGGCACCAGGTGCGGGGACAGGTACTTTTACTATCTTTGGTTGTGTTGCACCTACTTGGTTGTTAGATCTTGGGGTGTAGTTAGGCCTTATCCTAGGTGACCTGGAGCGACGAGGTTGAGGAGTTCAGTGAGTTCCGTTGAAGGATGACGGAAGAAACGGGAAAGGAGTGACTATAACTGATCGATATAAAGGAAGAGAACCCACAATCTAGGATTTTCCTTTAGGACTTTGTAGATTTATTCCGACAAGTGGTCGAAGTAGCAGCCGAATGAGTGAGCCAGTAGGTAGGATTTCCTGTTTGGACTAGATTGTTCTGGGTTAGGATTTTGAGTTGGGTTCTGGAAGGTGAGGGGGTAGTACGTGAGGATGTGCTCTATGAATTTTATTGGGTACTCTATATGAGGTATTTTCAAATACCTTTGTTTTCTGTTCATAGAGTTTCCCTTGCGTACACCATAAAGTTTTAGTGGTCCTAAGTGAGGGTCAGGAGTGGTAAACTGGTAGTTGGGAGTGTTGTGAAATACCCAAGGTGGAGATGATAGATCGAAAACCTAGGAGTAGTTGTTGTTGAGTTAGTGTTGATCACCGGGTAGGAGACCCCTAGTGTTGGGAACGAGCTGTAGAATTTCGGGAACGAAATTCTTTTAAGGAGGGTAGGTTGTAACGACCCGTCCCAGAAATTAGGGTTAAGACGGTGATTAGTGAAAGATTAGTGAGCTTAATCGGTGGTTAGTTGGTCCCGATAGGTCTGTTCGTGTAGAATGACGATTTTGCCCCTAGGTTGGCCAAATAGTTGACTTTTAGTTCGGGCGGTCAAATGGACTTTGACCGATGACCGTGACGTAGTTCGGGACGTCACGAATCCGTAGATAGGTGGCACGCCCGATTCCGACATCCGAGGAGGAAGTTATGATGTTCAGAAGGTTGAGGGCATAACTGTAATTTGGTTAAACTAGGGGGAAAGAGTTGACTTTTTGTACGATTGGGTTTTGACACTTTGACCCAGGACCGTTAGGTAGATCTCGTCGTCCTGAATTCAACGACAGGCGGCACGTGTTCATCGGACGTCAGACGAATTAGTTACGGGTCTAAAACGGGAAGGGTATTATCGTAAATTTGGACTCAGGAGGGGCATTTTGGTCTTTTGCACATTGGGAATTGTGCAACAGGATAGGGACAGGTGTACAGCTGAGATTGGGACAATTGTGAGAGGGTTGAGAGGATTGTGACATGTGGCAGGGACCTAGTGGCTTCTAGACGGGTTCACGGGTCCAAATAATTGGGGTGTAACCGTGCATTCGAGAAAAACAGAGACAGAGTGAGGCTGAGAGGAAATCGATCGATGGCCAGGAAGGGGTGAGTGTTGTGAGCTGGTGAGAGTGAACAGAGGTTAAGGGAGAGTTGAGGAGTGAACTGGAGTGGGTTGTGTGATCGTGAGTGAGTGAGAATGAAGGGTGAGTTCACGGGAAAAACAAAGAGAACTGAGGGAGTTGGTGGTGGTGTGGCTGTGTGTTGCTCCAATTGGACTCGAGAAGAAGCTGAGACGGCTCTCTGGACTCCAGGGAACGCGGCGGCGAGCACGGTGGTGGACGGCTGCAGGTAATTTCTAATCCCCGTTCGTATGCTCTGTTTTGCCGTGATTTTCAAACCCTTAGTCGTGGACTTAGGGACTGAGTCGAGGAATTTGGTGAGTTGGGTGAGCTTCAGTGAGGTCCTAGGAACCGTCTACGGTGGTTGCCGTGACGGGGGAAGACTTGGGTGGGCGGATCGTGAAACAGAGTTTTTGGGAGGTTTGGTTTCGAGTTAGGGACGATGATTTAGGGGCTGTGTCGAGGTGTTAGAGTGAGAGGGATAAGTTGCTTAGGACTAGACGAAGAGGCTGGTGAAGAGAGGGAAGAAAACGGTGAAGGAACGGCGGAGATCCGGGTGCACCGGTTCAGACCGGTTCGCCCAAGGTAGACGATGATGAACAGTGATTGTGTGCAGGCGCGTGAGGCCCACACGCAGCCACTTTGGGCGGCTCGTGGGGGCGCGTGCAGCGGTTCTTGGGAAAACGGTCAACATAGTTTTTGGTCCAGGAGTTATAACGAGTCTAATGGAATTAGTTTCGGGTTAATCGGACGTCGATTCGAAGTAGTTCAACGAGGTTGAAAGTTTAGGGTTCTAGTTCGTTACGTTTAGGACCCGGGGATTTTTGGGGAAAATTAGGAGAGTCTTGGTAGAAGTATTAGTGACGTTCTTTGGTGACTTGTGACAGGATCGGGACTTCCCGAGGAAGCTGAGGAACTTACGGGACGTACGGGGCGCAAGTAACGTGCCGGTGACTGTGAGTGGACCCCTTTTCTAAACTCGAGCATGCATAACTGCTTTTAATTACTTGTTTTATGGTTTTCATTATGATTTCATGATTATTGAATGCTTTATATTTTTTTTATGAAATGGCAAGGTTTTCGAGGAAATTACGTATTTGGCACGTTTTACGAGAAATGCTTGATTACTGATTATGATGTGATGATTTGGGATTTTCAAACGATAAGTGATTTTCAATAATTATAAATGGATTTGAGACGTGATTTGATAATCGAGGTTTTCGATTTTGAAATCGGATTTCGAAAACGGAATTTGGTTTTAAAGTTGAAAAGTGGAATTCCGGATTTGGGTTTGGAATGACGGTTCTGGACGCCGGAAGGGCTTCAGACCGGTAATTTCGGATTCGGGTTTGGATGTGGATTTAGAAATGGTTTTCAAATGGTTTTGGATTGGATTTGCTGGATCTGGTTATTGGGTTTAAAGACCCGGATATTTTGATTGACGGGGGACGGGCCCGGATTGGGTTTAAAGACCCGGATTGAGTTTAAAGACTCGGATATATTGATATTTCCCTCGTAGGCCTGTTGAGTTTAAGGACTCAGGAGTTTAAAGACTCGGATATTATTGAGGCCTGGATTGAGTTTAAAGACTCGGGAATTTAAAGACTCGGATAGGTCCAGCAGGTTTGATCGGATAATGATTGGTTGAAACTTATGTTTTATGACGTGGTTTTTATGATGCTTATGACATGATTTCTATAATTGTTTTTATGATGATTCTGCAAATGTTTTTATGACAATCTTTATGTGATTTATAACTGATTTCAGTAAATGGGTTATGCATGTGTGATTTCAAAACGGAGGGCTAAAACCCTGGTTTTATTATGAAATGGTTTTCAGAAAGTATTTTATTATTTATGGTCCACTCACACCTTCTGTTTTAAATTGCCCTCCAGGTCGTGGAGCTAGCGCGGGGGTTGACGTTGAGGCAGAGTCGGAGGCATAGAATACTCGAGAGTGACCCCGGAGTGCTTTACATTTTCCTTTGTGCGTGTACCTTATTTATCGGTTTTTCTTTCCTTTGTATTTGGTACTATGCTCTGTAAAAATTTGACTTCGGGATGTTTACATTTTTCTCCTGCGTCTGGCATGTTGTTTTTGTGAGTTTACTTTGGTTTTGAGTGTTGGGGTGTCAGACGGGAGTAGGATTTACCTAGGTTTTCGGGGTGGAACTGAGGTGGGTCCTGACAGTTAAGCTTAAGTACACTTTGCACAAACATAATGTTGCAGCTCATGAAGTTTCTTCTTTTCTGTAAACACTCTCCGCGTTCTTTTAGATGGGAGGGCCTTGAGCCCTCTTGGTTATTTAATATCTTAGCTAAGGATGTAAACATTTCGATTCGCCTCTTTTAATGAAGTTTCTTTTGGAACGACCCGCCCTGTAATCACGTGATTATCAAGAGATTACCGAGATTTAATTAAGGATTAACCGAGGATTTTCGGATAATTTGAGGTAAAATGACAATTTTACCCCTAGAAGGGAAAACTGTTTACTTTTGACCCGGGAGGTTGTTTGTAGGTTTACCGAAACCCATTACGTAGATCTCGGGATTACGATTATGTAGACAGGTGACACGTCAATTTTGAATGTCGTGATAATATTTTATGAGATTAACGGGAATTTTCGAGGATTTTTCAGGGATTTATCGGATTTAATTGAGCCAGTTTGAACATTTTGCCCTTGGAGTTTTATTTGGCATTCTTAAGAAGGAAAGGATATTCGTCATGGAAAGTTTGGAGATATTTTGGGAAAGTTGGATAAGGATTCATCATCTTTGTCTCACTCACACTCTCACTCTCTCCCCTCAAACCCGTGAAAACCCACACACACAAATAACACATATACCACTATTAATTCCCATCTTGTTTTTGAGGGCTTTTAGAGTGAACTGATGTCAGGACCCGTCCCAAATCTCCCTGAGATTAACGAGGGACACGCCTGATCCTTTTTGACACAAAGTGTCAGACAAGGGATAGTTCTGACTTTAGCCCCACCAGGTTTCCAGAGTACGCTAGGATCCGGAGGAGGAGTGCGATGTCTCGGTCTCCGCTACAGCCCGCATCCGTGATCAACCTGAATGATATTAAAAACCATTTAAAAGCTGTGAGTGGACAAACAAATAATTTATAAAATCATTTTCACTGAAAGATGATTTATCTATACCCTTCACTAAAAAACATGCATGCATTCAAAAACCATTTGATCAAACCATTAAGGCCTTAGCCCAAAACCGTAAGTCAAACCAATCATACGGGCCACTGCCCAAAAAAAATATCATTGGGACTTAGCCCAACATCAAATCAATAGGGACTCAACCCAAATCAAAACATGTGGGACTCAGCCCAAATCCAGTACATGTGGGTCTCAGCCCAAAACCGATACCAAAGGGGCCTCGGCCTCAAAAACCAATCCTCGGCATCCCTGATTCCTGACATCCGAGATGTCACAATCAGTCCTGTCACTGTTACAAGCTACGCGTGCTACCCAGGGTCTCAAATCCCAAGTCTCCCCAAGGTCCACCCAGGTTAATGACCCGTAGATCAATGACCCTCCCTAGGGGGAGGTTTTAACTTCTGGCAACCCTGATCTTGAGTCACTATACGAACTGGTCGCTCCGTGCAATGACCCCTTGCAGGAAAATGCCCCGTGACTATTCCAGGATACTACGAGACGTCTGGAAGAGACAACCCATCACTCCAGGATACTACGAGACGTCTGGAGGGCATCTGTTCACGAGGATGGTATACGGAAAACCGTTTCATAATTCATTTCAACACCGTTCAAAGGGCCACGCTCGGATTTTCCATAAACCATCGTAAATCCAAATATGGGTCCCTGAACCAAAATCACATTTGTAAACCAGAACTGGGTCTCATGCCCGATATCATAACCAACTGGGCCTCAAGCCCGAATTCGTAAACCAACGGGCCCCCACCCCGATCGTATAACTCAAATGAGCCTCTAGCCCGATTTCTCATCAAATCAAATGGACTCCAAGTCCGATAGTTTCTAAGTCAAATGGGTCTCATGCCCAATTCCATATTTTCAAATCCAAAACCTTTCCATCAAACCACCACAGGAAACACAGTACGTATAGGCACGACATAAAACCGTAAATCTCGAAATGTGTGCAAATACATAAATACTAACTACCACCAACATATGCATTCATGGCATCACAAAACATGTTCATTAAAGCATATAAAACAGTTATGCATGTATCAATTTAGAAAACAAGGTCCACTCATAGACCGTCCAAAGCCGCGCCTCGATACACGTGCCATAAGCCTCTCCCGGGCCAATCACCATCTCCGGGACTCTTGAACCTGTCCAAATCGTAATAGAGGGTTAATAACTACTTAATTAACCCCTCATGTAAGCCCCGTAATTTTCTGAAATTTTTAACTATTTTTAAAGTCGATCCTAAACCTTCTGACCTTCCAAACTATATCGAGACGATGTCCGATCGACTCGAAACCAGTCCCAAAATGTTCGTTACATCGAATAGATGAAATTACATGTTGGAACCTTCCCCAGAAAGTGGGCCACGCGCCCACACGCACCGCCTGAAGTGGCTGCGCGTGGGAGCCATGCGCCCTGCACAGTTTTCTTCTTCCTTCGACCAGACCGGTCCGAACCGGCCCATCTGTAAAACCGGTCCAACTAGATCGGCGTGACCGGTCCAGGGCCACTCCTTCCTATTTTTTTCATCCTTTTTCTTCCTTATTTCCATCAATCTTCCCCAATCTATCCTAGGAATCATTTTATGCAATCAAAACGAAGAAAATAATCCTAAAACCCCTTGGTTCAGAAACCCATTTTGAACCCAAATGTTCATCCCTTCGTTTGGGTACTTCCACAGGCTAAAACTCAACCCTAAGGGGTTTATTAAACTCCTATGATCCTAAGAAAGATTTAGGGCTTAGGTTTGGGCTTACCTTGCCATATGAAGATTTTGGCCGGTTGCCACTGAATTCCCCTCATGGCCGTTCCACCGCCGTGCCTGCACCACCGTGGCCACCATCCGTCATGTCTAAGCCTCCCCTCTCACTTCTCTGTTCATACCATCAACAAAGGAAAAAGGTTTGTGTGGGTTGGGGTGGATTGTGGTGGTGTGTTTATGTCTTGGTCAAGAAGCACGAAGAAGGTGAATGAAACAGAAAAGGGGAGGTTGGTGCATGTATCTGTGTTGGGTGGGCAATGGATGGGTGACACTTGTCACTCATCCATTGGGCCTGATTCAAATATCTGGGGCCCACTTGAGGACAAAAGTCCACTTTTGCCTCGTAAAATGTGCCGCCGTAAATAGTTCCTCCGATTAGCCTCGCTAGTCCGTTATTAGTCTTAATTAAACCTAAAAATTAGGGACGGGTCGTTACAATTAAAGTTGGGATCGTGTTCTTGAGACTCTCATGATCATGATGGACTAAGTTTGGGAGGTGGAATGTGCTGATGGTGGTCATGGTGAGGTAGGAAAGTTTGACTGAAACTTTGGAAGCTTGTATCTTTGAATCCAGGTAATATTTCCCATTTCTGGTTTCATTTTTGAAACCTTGGCTCGAGTAGATAATTTTTGACTATTATAACATCCAATTTGGTTGAGAAATGAAGAAGTTATGAAGGTTTGAAGTTTGGACTTTCAATGGAATGATGACGTCAGCTATTCGTCATGATGACGTGATGTCATCTAACACGTGTCAAGAGCCACATGGCATGTTTTGTGGTGCCACGTGGCATGTGTCATGGGGTGCCATATGGAGGCTAATGTAAGAAATTGTAAGTGCCACGTCAGCTAGGGCTAATGCCAGCAAGTGACGTCAGCAAATGACGTCAACGTTGATCGAATTTTGACCAGCGCGTGATGGCTCATGGGCACGAATTTTGAGGTCAAATTGATCTTGTTCAATATTTTCGACAATCTAAATCTAATGGTGGTGGTTTTGGGTCGATCGGAGATCGTTTGATAGGTCATTTTGGATGGTTTTCTCCTCGAGAAGCGTGTTCGGGTCGCGTTATCGGTTTCAGAATTTTTGAGGGTTTATTGTATGGACTTATATATGTTGATAGTGACCTTTGGGTATGATTTGGACAGGCTCGGACGTCTTGAAGGCTTCGGATTGGCTTACAGCTCATGTTTCGAACGAGTGGCGGTACTCTGAGTGGACAGTTTATTTCATAACTCTGATGCATGCAAATTTATACGTTCTTACTGGCTTTATGATATGATTGGCCATGATTATGAATATGATTTTCTATTGCTGGATAAATGTTGGATTTAAAAGGTTTTATGATTATATTTCCGGATATTCAAATATGTTGGTTTTTAGAAAACCGTGTTTGGGGCTGGTGCCCTTATGATAAATGTTTTGGTTTGGATACTATATGCTGGATTAGTTAAGCCATATGAAGTTAAACAATTCGCATATATAATTTTTTTTCTCTGAAATCAAACACAAATATGGAACCCAAAACCAAATATCAATCGAATGCAACAGAACAATACAATTCACATATATAGTAATGCAGTAAATGGGAATGAAAAAGTTAACACATTGATAAACAAAATTGGAGGAGGAAAATGTAAAATTAACAAAACAAAATGAAGGAGAGGTGCATGAGAGATTTGAAAGCAGAGTGTGATGCCATGATGTGGCCTCAAAACAGCAGTAGCTGGTGAGATAGGCAAAAACGTGGCCACAAATAGAGAAGCGCTGTCGCTCAGTGTTGCTTGTCAGTGTTGCTTGGCAAGTACATGACGTAGCGGCGTGAAGCTTGGGCGGGATGAAGGGCTGTCGTTGGCTATCGATTAGCTAATGGTGTGTCATCGAATAGTTGTGTGCAATTGGTTGAAAGCGCGGCGATGACAGCTGATTAGGTGCAAGTGTGGTGCCATCGAAAGTGAAAGCAACGAAGAGAGTAAGCAAATGCGGTTGCCACAGAAGCAAGGAGGAGGAACACATCTGAAGAGCACGACATCATTTTACTGTGGACAAAGCAGGGAAAAAAAAAAGAAGGGGCAAAATCGGGAAAACACTTTGTGCACAGTGAAAGTGAAAATCGCGAAAACACTTTGCATGAACATTGTTTTTCTACTTGAGCTTTAGTAATGATATAATATAATTTCTGCAAGAATTGCATATCCATATAGACTCAAGTTGATCACTATTCTGTGAGTGCCTAATGTGGTTTTGACATTACTTGCTAAGTATACACATAAATTAAAATGTCCGCAATATTTATAAAATGTTTGTCGACATATTCGTATTTTATATTTTCGATATCTAAATAGAGGGAAAATATTATCTACAATATTTCTATAAAAATTAATATTTCTTTAATTTAATTATGATTATTTCTGTAAAAATGATATTAAATGATATTTTCATCCTTGGCATAAGATGCGTAGAAAATCACTGTTGTTTTTACACTTGTTTTTTTTCTTGCACTAATCCAAAAACCCTAAGCCGACCTATCTCTCTTATTCGAGATTTGGAGGTAAAATTTTCGCGACCCCCATTCCTCGATATCGAAAAAATCCGACCCAACACATCTCTTTCTCCACTGCCTTCGATTGTCAATTTTCCGACGGGGAAGCGAGGATCTTCGCTTCTCTTTCATTCAACCCCAGCTTTCAGATTTCGAGGTAAAATTTTCAGCTATGTTCTGTGAAGGGTTGAGGTTATTGGGTTTTAGTTAATTCATGCTTCAGTTAGGTATTAAGATGGATTTTGTGGGTTGGTATTAAATTTTGATGTTCAATATGTTTTAGAGCACTTCAAAGACGTAGAGCTTTCAGACAAGTAATTTAAGAAATAGGCTTTGAATATTCATATATGGGGTGTTTTATTTATTTTGGATAATTACTTTGTGATTGCTTTTTTTGTTTCATTATTTTTTGTCTTGGGTTGCGCCAGATACTTGGGTGGAGTTGATCGACTGCTTTCTCAATACTGAAGCTCTGGAGATTTGAGTTCGTGATCTCGAGGTTGAGAAACAACTGTTGGGTCTTAAAAAGAATTGTGAGGTATATATATTTTTTGCAATGAAAAGTTATGTTTCTTTATATGCCTACAGTTGATTATCCATTTGTTATTGAAATGAATGATTTTATGCATTCTGATTGATTTCCCATGTTTATATCGGTTTTCTGGGTTTTGTTTATAGTTATTGGTATTTGATTTAATGGGTCCTTGGGGAGGTTTGGTAGACACGATGTTTTGAGCTTTTGAATTGGAATTGAGCTGGTGTTTTAGCTTTCATTTGCGACTTTAGTTTTCTTCTCCTGCTTTCAGACTTTGAGCTTTTGCTTCTATTTTTTCTCTAATTTCAGGCAACTTTACTTTTATTCTCATACGGCTCCTTCCCAGTCATGTTAACTTCTCTTTGATTCAGTTAAAATCGCTTTCATGGTTTGGTTTTGTTTTCGAGTTGTAGACATTAGCAGGATTAGCTTTGATTATTATGAAATTAATTGAATCTCCTGAATTGTTTGATGTTCTGTTCATTATAGGTTGATGAGCTATGGGTTCATGAGCTAACCTTCATGCTTAAAGGAATAAAATTTCAGTTTAATTTTCTGTCTAAGTTCTTATTTTCTGAACGAAATTATGGGTTTTCTGACTTCACTTTTGTTCCGTTGCTTTCTGTCTTTGCGCTACGTCCTACATATTTGTCACCTCTTCGTCTCTCCATTCAGTTCACATTGTTGTATTTTGGCTTAGATTTTAGGCCAATTAGTTAACCCTTTATTTGGACCAATTATAACGCACTATTGTTAGCTGTTTGTTTCCTGTTTGTTTCCATGTTTTATAAGGATTAGAGTTCGTAATCCTTGTAGGAATCTAATTTCCTGTCCTATAAGGTTTATGAGTTTGTACTCCTTATAGGATTAGGTTAAGTTAGGCTAGTATATAATTGGCACATTGGTTTCTCTTTGTTTGGTGTGCGTGCAGCCACATATTTGTGACAGCCTAAAAACCTTTCTTATGTTTTGATTGTGGTGGTGCCGCACCATTTGGTGAGAGAGTGCTTTGGGTGTATTCAAGATTTGGGTTTTGGGTTTGAGAGAGTTAATCTCTTTTGTAATCCTTTGTTATTAGAGGAATTTCCTCGCCGGCTACGCCCCGTGGATGTAGGCTTTATAGCCGAACCACGTAAATCCTTCGTGTTGTTTGTGTACTATTAGTTTCCTTATTTTGCCTTCATAATTTTTTATATTGTTTTGTGGCGCTTCCGCACAACACACATCACTGCTACTTACGTTGAGGTTATACATCTCTGTCTATGTTTTTGTCTTTTTTCGTTTGAAGATTTTATTGACGTCATTTAACATTACCTTTGATATCTGAGCTGCTTGGATTTCTATTTCATTTTTTTGAAATAAATTACTTTTTAATTGTTAATTTTATGTTTTCAACCTAATTGTTTTTACCAATGTTTTATTTATTTTTCATTGTCTATATACACTAAATTTAGTGGAGTTTGTTGTTTTTGGGGACATGTAGCCGACGAGGTAATTTGGCTTCTGTTTTTATGCATGAAATCAAATAAATCAGATAATTTCTTTGTCTTTTGGAAATTTCTCTGCTTTCTTCCTTTCGTATGTTTTGCGGATAGTTCTTAGGCCTAAATTCTCAATCCAAGTATGAATTTAAATTCCCAGATTTTTCTTCTGTTTTTGGTTTGAACGAACTATTTTTAAAATTGTATGTTCATTTTTTGGTATGTTTAGAGAAGAAATTATCACATGTTGACGAGGTATTCAGGTGAGTTTTATGTGTTTCAATTTGTTATCTAATTCTGTTAATTAGACTTTCTTATTCATGTGGATTTTGTGTGGGCTTAGTCATTGTATGAATTTGAAATTGTCTTGTACACTAAGGTTATCGAGAGATGTATAATGTCTTTAAATGCTTTAGTTTCCTAGCTCTTTTTGGCTAGAATCACAAGGTTTTAAATATAAATGATTTTTTTTTTGGGTAGAATACCAAGGATTTTCATTTGATTACCAAAGATAGATGCACATGTTGTGTTGTGGCCTTTTTTGAATTGAAGAAAAGAGTTTTAATTCTTGGTGGAAATGAGATTGAGAGGACCCGTTCTGTCTTTTGAAGAATGCCCTCATTTCTTCATTCCATATGGTTTTCAATATTATTATTACAGCTGATTTTTCAATCCAAAAATGAATTTAAGTGCTATTTTCCTCTATTTTTTGTTTCAATGATGTATTTTTGAGTTTTTTTTTTTTTTTTAAATTTTCATTTCTTAAGTTGGCTGAACGGATTGTGACGTTTTGGAGAGGTAGTCACATGTGTTAGATAGGTTTTGAGGTAAATTTTATGTATTTCATTTTCGTTTTAATTTTTTGTTCATTAGGTTTTTTTATTCGTATGGATTTTGTGGGCTTTTAGTAAATTTGTTATCTCCTTATACATGCCTACAGATTATTACAGTAGGTATGATTGCTCTTTGTCCATGGAAGGGATCATCAGTTGTTGTTAGGTTTATATTGTGATACATAGTTGAAGAGAAAATAATGCAATCTCGATTAATTTCGTGAGTGTATCCTTACCTATTGATTAGATGTCTATCTTAGTATTCTTAGGTTTGCTTTGTTAGCTTGCAGTGGGTTCCTGCTTAGTTCTGCATCATTTGATGCAGACTTCGTTAATGTGCATTTAGTTAAAGAATAAACACGTTTAGGTGTGCATTCAGTTTAGTTTTGCCTTTACTTTTGATTGATTTTTTATTTCGAAACTGAGTGGTTATTTAGTGCTATCAAATTTTGTTCGAACAATATGCCTAAAAGATCTAGAGGTGTGGGGATGAACAAACCTACGTTATTTGTTTGACATGCACTTGAGGAATACTACGAGCGCTGAAGGAAGCTTAACAGAGGACACCCCAAATGAATAAATCTTCAAACCAATCGCCCTCCATATTTTGTGTGTATTTAAATACTATGTTCCGATAACATCTTTCATCTGTATATTCTTATCCATCTTTACTTCAAACTTATATTATATGTATATGATCAGTGTTAAATATATATATATTTTTAGTTTTAGATATAATTAACAATCTTTTTAGATATAAATAACGACCTTCTACCTATATCTAAGTAATCAATTACATTGCATTTAATTAACTCATATTTTCATTTTACAACACATCTTCAAAACCATTTTATAAACCCGCGGCGTCGTGTGGGCGCTTCTTCCTAGTATCATCTATATTAGATTAAATTTTTTTAAGTGAAGAGTATATATTGAAAGAAAAAGGTTTCACCAAGCCACCATCTTCCCTTTATATTAATAGAGATAATTTTTCAGATTTTAGATATTTGTCCCAGAATGTTTCTGTCATATTGATCCAACGAATGGATGTCTTTTCGCAGAAGAAGATGGATGACCAAAGCTTAGATGGGGCTGTGTTCTAAAAACCGAGGGTCTTAAATCTCGACTGTCTCTCTCCCTCTCTTTCCCTCTCTCTAACAAGGGAGAAGTGACTGGCCTTAAACCCTGGCCAGCATTTGCAGTGATGCCTGGGCCCACCTTAGAGATGGAGCCAGTGGAGCCACAGTCGCTGAAAAAGCTCAGTCTCAAATCCCTCAAGCGAGCTCTCGATCTCTTCTCTCCCACCCATGGTCTGTTCCCCCCTCCCGACCCCGAAAGGTACTGCCATTTGCTGTTATTTCTATCTCTTTTTAATAGTTTCCGTAGTATTTTCTCTAATTTCTATGTTAATTCATACCTACCCTACATTTTTTTTTTCAGTAAACGAATTCGCATGAACCACAAGGTTAGTGAACTATTAATTTTATTTATTTATTTTCATAACTTTTGTTATTTGATTTAGAATTTGGAATTATTGAGCTAAATTTTTTTGCATTACAATGAAAATTTTCAATTAGGTAAGCATGGAGTATGGAGAAATTGAACCTGCGGCTAGTCAAAAACTGCCGCGCCGGGCTGAGCCCAATGCAGCTGGTGGCGCTCCTCAAGGGCCTTCCAGGGCCCTTATAGGTATTCTTGGCTTTAGTTAAAATTTCAGAATCATACTTGTAAGCCGTTGCTATATGTAGGGATTAATCAGCTTATTTGGGTTCGTAATTCTATATTTATTGCAACATGCTCAATGTTTTTTTGGTATCATTTGTCTCATGAAGATTCTAGGAGCACACAGGCGGAAGGAGCTCAAAGTGCTTTGGTTGTCGGCCCATCTGCACCAAGGGCACCGTGAGTAGTCACTTGCTTGCTTGCATATTATTGGCTTCATATGTGCTTATTTTATGTCTTTATGTTGTAGATATTTTGACTTGTCCCCCTTCCCAAATATATTTCCACTTTCATGCACTATTGTTTTCCATTTCCAATAGCATTTTTTCTTGTTCAAAGTGATTGGGCTAAAGATCTGAATCATACATGAGACTTGTATGAGTGATTTGTAAATTTTATGCTACTCGAATGGAAATGGGGTTTTTCTGATTACCTAGGACACCTTGGATTGTGGAGTAAATTTTGAAAATTATTTTCTTTCTTATTCCAGGAATGATGGCATTTCAGGTGGAGGCATTTTAGCTGTTTCTGCTCCCGGGTCATCTGAAAGGTATGAGCTTTGTTCTCCTCTGATTTGTTTTATGCACATAGATCAAGTGACTTAAACTAGCAGTATGCCTTCTGTTTTATTTTCATTTCAGACTGCAGTAAATGTTAAGCATGTACTATGCATTTCTTGGAAGCCTAGAGTTGGTAGGGAAGCTCTTCTGCAACGTTAGAGAATTTTCATAGAAATATTTTTGCTAATATACAATACCAATCAAAATGTTCAAATAGTTAGTTATGATTGAAGAACCATCGCTTATTACTATTTAATCTCATTGTTTCAACTTTAATCCGTATTACGTTGTTGAATCTGTTTGACATGGGTGAATACTTTTTTTCATCGGTTTACTTTTATCCTATACCTGAAGTTTAGCATGCCCTTAACATTTTTGCAGCATCTCCATTCATTATGCATGCTTTGACGTATTAGTTTGTACCACATTATCTGCTTCCACCATCCTTGAAGTTTTTTTATTAAGCTTTTTTGATAGTTTTTATTAAGTTTCTCTGATCAGAAAATTTAGTGAAACAGAAGATTCTAAACTTTGAAAGCTGCATGATGCTCCCTATCATCTTGTTGCTTTTTCTCTAATCTTGATAATATTATAATGGAAAACATATTATTCTCTAACTGTTAATGATTCTTCTATGTATAGGTATTCAACATCGGCTATAGTAGAAAGAATTCCCAGCAGATGGCCACGTCCTGTTTGGCATGCTCCTTGGAAAGTCTACAGGGTAAGCATAGTTTTTTATTTGTTATTTTACTATTATTATTTTTTTAATCTTACACAGTTAGGTGCAGCGGGAAAAGTGCTGGGATTTCATTGTTTGAGTAACTTCGATACTTATTAGATAGAAATGATTATTTGTTTTTGGTCTTTCTTGTCTAACAAATTAACGGGATTGGCCTGTACTTTTCTATTTGAACTTGAGTTGTCATCACTTTCTACTATGCTTATGGTACTTATCCTAATAAACAGGTCTAAAAGTTATTTAAAATGTTGCTTATAATCTCATTAAATTATTGATTTTGATTATGTAGGTTATTAGTGGCCACTTGGGATGGGTACGATCTATTGCCTTTGATCCAAGTAACAAGTGGTTTTGCACTGGTTCAGCAGATCGTACAATCAAGGTATTGAACTTTATGCTTCAATTTTTGAAGTTGGTCTATCTGAAATGGGGTCACGTGTTGATTGTTGTCAGAGAAATTTAAGTTTCTCCTTTCCGCTTTTTGCTCTACGTTTTTCCTTTCTACTAGTTTATCTCAATTACTGATTTTCTTGCTTCTTTCTTATGGTCTCTTCTTGTTATATCAGAAAATGGAACAAGATTATCTAAAAAAGAATAGATTTCACTCAACGTTTGATTCAAAGAACTATGCTTTAGAGTTTTTTCTGTTTTAATATTTCGCATGGAGAGGATAATGAAGCGCCATTAGTTTAATTTTTTTCTTTCTTTTCTTAGGGAGCATCTTTTGATTTTTTTTTTAATATTTCATGTGAATTAGTTGCTCTGATTTTTTTTTATCAGATATGGGATGTAGCAAGTGGACAGCTACAGCTTACACTGACAGGACATATTGAGCAAATACGAGGTTAGGTTCTCTTGAATTTTTGTTAGTGTGCGGTTCTTGCGTTTGGTTAACCATGTTAATGATTGTTGGAATTTCCCAGGCCTTGCTGTTAGCAGTAGGCATACCTATATGTTCTCTGCTGGAGATGACAAATTAGTTAAATGCTGGGACCTAGAACAGAACAAGGTTAGCAATTTCATTGATTAGACTCTCTCTCTCTCTCTCTCTCTCTCTCTTTTGGTCTAGATCTTTATCGTCACTGTATTCTAAGTGATGCTGGTCTTTACAACTTATAAATTGTTGTGTAGGTTATCCGTTCATATCATGGTCATCTAAGTGGTGTTTACTGCTTGGCTCTTCATCCTACACTTGATATTTTACTTACTGGCGGACGTGATTCTGTATGCCGGGTATGTTATTTTTTTTTTTTAGCAAAGCTCACATCCAACTTAAATAATGAATTAGGTTTTTGGGGCTGGAAATTTATTGTTGTAATTTGTATCAGAGTGGTGCTATGGTGATAATGTCTTTGTTTTGATGGGATGCAATAAAACATTCAGGTCTGGGATATTCGAAGCAAGATGCAAGTTCATGCGTTGTCAGGGCATGATAACACAGTTTGCTCAATCTTTACCCGCCCAACAGTAAGGAAAAAAAGTTATCTCGCGTTCTTTTGCTCTATGGTTTTCTGATTGTATTGTAGAGTATGTAAGCAAAAAAAAAAAAATCATAATAGTAATGCATAGTCTTGCTTATGTCATTTTTAGATTCATTTCATTCATAATAGAAACTTTTATTGTTCCTGATGTCATGTATAGGTAATTGGGGAATTTTTGTTTTCTTAAGTAATCTTGTGCTGTATTTCTAGTTTCATCCTATCTGGAATACATGCAAAGTGTTTAACAGTTTTTTTTGGCATAGCCTTGAGAATTAGGTGTCTTTTAAGTGTTGCATCCTTCTTTTAAAAGTTTTGAATCCCAAAATCCTTGGTTCTCTTCTCTACTTATTGTTAAACGAAAATAAGCTGCTGAGAACTTTGAGTTTCCACTTTTACGCTAAACATATAAGTGTAAGTCTAGAAATACTCATTTTTCGTGAAGTCAGATATCTATTTTGGATATTCTCTTTATGAATTTTTTTCCTGGGCCAATGTTTTATGGTTAAAATAGGCAACGTTCCTTATATATTGTATATATTGTTATCTTATATTTCAAGGATCCACAAGTTGTTACGGGCTCTCACGACTCAACCATCAAGTTCTGGGACCTTAGATATGGTAATTTATTTTCTCATAACCAATTTTAACTCATTTTAGTTTTAGTATATCCTTTATCTAAGTATTCATTTACATTTCTCGCAGGGAAAACAATTTCAACACTCACACACCACAAGAAATCTGTGCGTGCAATGGCGCAGCATCCTAAGGAGTATGTGCTAATGCATATACTTTTCACTTCATGTGTAGTTGTAGTGAAGTCTGAATTGTCTTGCTAATGTTTATATATTGTGCACTCTTAATTATGTGCTTTGCTGTTGATTCTAATTGTGTTTGATTTGTTTAGGCATGCTTTTGCGTCTGCATCAGCTGACAACATTAAGAAGTTCAATCTTCCGAAAGGCGAATTCTTACATAACATGCTGTAAGTATAAAGACTGAATCTTCTTATATTTTTTGTTGCTTGAATGATAGTTTTGCAATTTCTCTCTTTCATATTATATGTTTATGCGGTATTCTTTATTTGAAGAATGACAAGTGATCAGTAATCGGATTGGTGGTTTGTATTTTTTACTGCCAATGGGCTAGCTAGGTAATAAACTGATCGAAGATTACTCGTCTATAATTTTCCTACTTTGTTTTCTGAGGAAAATTGTACTTCAGATTCATCATGGGATGTGTTTTTATGTAGTCATACAAGTGTGCTTGTGATTTAAAACCTCATGCATATAGAAGACATAAATGCATTAATTTGACCTGTCATTTTATTTATTTACAAGTGGTTCCTTTGTCTGACAAATTGAACATGTTTGGGTTGACTACTGAGTTTTGCTTGTTCATCATATAAGCATATCAATTCTGTGATTTTTGTTGATAATAATTCCAAATACTTTGGTTCTATTTGAGCAGCTCTCAGCAGAAGTGTATTATCAATGGGATGGCCGTCAATGAAGAGGGAGTTGTTGCCACTGGAGGTATGACAAATCTGTCTTCCATGAACAGCTGGACTTTGGATGTTTTCTTTTTCTTCCTATCAAATTCAAATGATAGGACATGTTATAATTCCTTATTCTTTTTTTTTTTTTAATTTTTTTTAATGGAACTTGGTAATTCTAACCTTTGGCTCTTTTGTTTGATTGAAGGTGACAATGGGAGTTTGTGGTTTTGGGATTGGAAGAGCGGTCACAATTATCAACAAGCCCAAACAATTGTACAACCAGGTACATTATATCCCCTTTTTTTTGGTCTCCCTAATGTTAGTTTCAGGGGCTTTAGAGTTCGGGTGTAGGTAGGAACTTGGAAGTGGCTAACACACAGATTCGTTATTACATAACAGGTTCGCTGGATTGTGAAGCTGCTATCTATGCTCTTTCGTATGATGTCACTGGTACGAGGCTGGTTAGCTGTGAATCTGATAAGACAATCAAAATGTGGAAACAAGATGAAAATGCCACTCCAGAAACTCATCCTGGTCTCACTTTCAGACCCCCGAAAGATATTCGACGCTTCTAGTATTGACTATTCTACTACGCTTGTTGCTCTGCTCTGTTCCGCAACTCAATTCACTATTTTTTTGTTTTTGCCTACATGGCTTATTAATTTGTGTTTCTCTGAGATAGATATGAACAGCTTTACAAAATTTTCAATATACTATTACTACTATAGTACTATTACTGAACAAGTAGTGATGCTGGTTAAAATGTATTTGCAACATGCTCGCGCCTGAATTAATTTTCTGGCACATTGTTTTTGAGTCCCTCAGCGGTTTCTTATTTATCAGTTATCAATGGCGATGTGAAATCCAACCGGGTACTGACAATGATTAGTTAACTTTCTGTGCCTGTAGCTGTCAAATTTTTTGTTCCATTTTTCTTGGGATAGCGCTAGATTTAAGTGGGCGGTCCTAGTTTTTGCATTTGAACGTGGTGACATTATTATCGCAAGGCAACACGAGGCTTGCCTTTGCTTGCAATCCAATATTGCTTGTTTGTTCTGTTTCCAAAACCGGTGCATTATTTTGTATACTTGTCCGGGTTGAAGTTTCAATGACCGAAGCTTAATTGATGTAAGTTTTAAAAAAAATATATATATATATATCCCCCGGCAATAAATTTTGGGACTCGAAATTGGATGTAATAAGTTCGTATAAGTAATACTTGTACCAAGTTTGCAATTTTTTGCTCTTGCTTCAGTTTCACATTTTCCTCTTCCATAATTAATGGATTTGTGCATGTGGCAACGCTGGGTACATTTTTCAATTCCTCAGGAGAAAAAAATGTTGTGAGATTAGGTGATGTATAACAGATAGCATAATTTATCGAAGAAGAGATGGACCGAAAACTAGAAAAAAGTCGCAGTGGTAATTTACAGATTAGCGATCGAATTGAGAATAGAGTTTCTGGAAAGGGAATGGCAGAGTACATACCATTGGTGCATCCACCACCAACAGAGTCGCAAGCAACAATGTAGCAACCAAATAGATCAATCAGCAGGCTTCCAAGACACACTCCAGCATGATAAGGACAAATCCGCTATATTTGTCAGCAACGAGGAGTGGGGAAGCATCACACGAAGAATGAAACTGGATGCCATTGACATCACATGGGCAGCCCATACTACAAAACCATGGGGACAACAAGCTCTCTTCACCCACTGTAACAACAAGCCGAGAAAGAATTAGTAGGAGAGAAAGGTGAGAGAGAAGAGGGAAAGAGAAAAAGATGAGAGTAGAGAAGGGATTAGGAAGAGAAAGGCAATGGCAAGATATGCTTTAAATAAGGGCAAATTTGTAATTTTATTGAGAGAAGAAATGAGGGGAAAACCCGGTATTGCATTATTGCTAAGCACAGTACCAATCTTTAATATACACTACATTTCTTACACGCGTTACACTTAGTGATATTATTTTTGAAACTCGCACAAATTTTAAATTCTTTTAGAAACTATTTTATTTTTTTTTAATTTATATTGGTGATGCAAGAAATTGATCAATTTTGACTTATCTCGCTGAATGCTCTTGACTGCTCCTCTCAAGGTAGGAAGACTTGTGTAGGGAGAGGGTAAGAGCAAATGGACACTGGTATGGTGCTGGTCTAACAGTTTTCGATACTTAAAGTAAGATTAAGTATGAAGGGTATTGTAGCAATTAGGCAGCATGATGGCAATATTGTCATTATGTTTTTAGAGGGAGTTGCCCTTGCCCTTTTATTTATAGTAGCATTAAATATGGCTGTTAGTGTCTGCCGATGTGGGATAAATGTTGTGGCCTTTAAGAGTTGACACGTGTCCTTGTGTAGTCTTGAGCACTTTTCTGACATGTCAGTAGGCTTGGGCGACCACATGTGGTTGGCTTGTGTATTGGTCGGCCTCTTGTGATTCTTTCAGAGTGGTCGAGAGGGTGTCCCAAGTCGATCAGCCGGTTGACCCATAAGGTATGATCGACCTATGTTGTTCCGGCCATATTGTTATGACTAGGAAACATGGTGGGAGGGTCTTGACCGATCAGATGTGCTCGGTTAGCCTTGATCGGTTAAGCATGGCTTGCATATGGGCAGCTTAGGGGTTTGTGGGTTGCTAAGGTAGGCCTGCTCGACCTTTGGTCAGGCCGACTAGTTTAGGTACGAACAAAAGTCCCCCGAGTCATTAACTAAGGTGGATTTTCTTAGTTGAGGGCTTGCATTGTACTTTTTCGGCCTGTGTAAATGTACACTATGACAGTCCCTCGTCTCCCAAGCCAGTGGTTGAGGATTGATGCCAAGGGGAACTTTGGATTCGGCCAGCGTGCTCGAAACTTCACATGATGAGGTGGCCGATCGGCCTAGGAGATGTCCTTAGGCTAACCGAGATCCACTTGATCCAAGGTGAGTGTATGTCACCTTAGCCAGTTAGCTTTTGCGGACCCTCACACGATGAGGTGGTATGAGATGTCCTTAGGCTGACTGAAAACCACTTGAGCCAAGGTGAGTGTATGCCACCTTGGTTGGTCAGCTTGCGTGGACCCTCGCATGATGAGGTGGTCGATCGGCCTAGGATATTTCCTTAGGCCGACTGAGAGCCACTTGAGTTGAGATAAGAGCACTGATTGAAAAATCGCCGGAATCAACGATATATCGCTCGATATATCGTCTTTTCCGGCTGACGAGAGGTAAGGAGGGGGTGAAGGTTTATCTTCCCCCAATATCGGTGCTATCGTCGAATATCGAACAAAATCGACGATTTCGGTCGATATTCGCCGATATCACCGATATTGTTTAGCAGCAAAGGTTCGAAACAGAAAAAAAATTGAAAATTGAACAGAGGAGGTTCGATATTGTTCAATCTCGTGAATCAACAAAGGAAAATTGAAAAAGTATTCAAACAAAACGTCTATCAATCAAACACACAAGCAAAAATTGAAATAATTCAAAGGGAAATGATTCAAGGATTCCCGGATGAACAGAATTGAAAGGAAACACCAAAAATTTCTGTGTAATCACGGATGAAATTTCTCACCAAGCATAAATAGGAGCGGGGGGAGGGGAGGGCAACCAAGAAAACCTCCAAGTTCCAACCCATCGCTCGCCGCCGGTCGAAATCGATCGATCCTCGATTATTGTCCCGAACCCAATCTCGGACTCTCAGTGACCTCAACCACCTCTGCAGCTCTGCTCGAAGTCTCGAACCTCGACGCTGGCCGTCTCGCCGCCTCCCTCCCTCCCTCGAAGTTGCCCCTCAATCACCGGCCTCATGCCGCCTCCCTCCCTTGAAGAAGTCCCTCGAAGACCCAAGAGAAGTGCGATTTGGGAACCTCGACGCCGGCCGTCTCGCTGCCTCCTTCCCTCCCTCGAAGTCGCCCCTCAGCAGTCACCGGCCTCACGCCGCCTCCCTCCCTCGATCGAGAAGAAACTAAAGGGAGAGGAACGAAAATGAAACACGCTGTTTCCTTTTTTTCATTTATTAACCCTTTTTTTATTTACATATATTATTTAATTATTTATCAAATTAAATTATATCATTTATTATTTACTGATATTTATAATAAATATAAAAAATAGATTAAGCCCAAATATATTTTTAATATTTGTATTTTTTATAAATTAAATTATATCATATATTATTTTATTATTATTATTATTTGTATTGTTATTATTATTATTTACTTTTTTTTAACCCCAAATATCAAAAATAGATTAAGCCTTAATTTTTTTTTTAAAATTCAAAATATATCATATATAATTTATTATTAATTTTTTTTATATAAATTAAATTATATGATATATATTTTTTTATTATTACTATTTGTATTTTTCTTATTATTATTTACTTTTTTTAACCCCAAATATCAAAAATAGATTAAGCATTAAACTTTTTTTTTTCAAAATTCAAAATATATCATATATCATTTATTATTACTTTTTTATATAAATTAAATTATATCATATATTATTTTTTATTATTATTACTAGTTGTATTTTCATATTATTTACCTAATAATAAAGTTTGAATTTTGAAAAAAAAAGTTTAAGGCTTAATTCATATATTTGGTAATATATTTAGTAATCATTTATTAATAATAAATTTATCATTTATTACTAAAATATATTTTAGTAATGTATATTTTAATATAAAATATGGGGTAATTCATATATTTGGTAATATTTGTTTTAATTTATAATATATGTTTTATTTTAGAATATATATTAAAATTATGAATATATGTGTTTTTGCTCCTTAATTTTTAACGTAGAATATATGTTCTAATTGAAATAATTTTATTATTATTTGTGTTTTTATTATTATTAATTGTCATTATCAAATTCTAAGTATTTTTCATGCAATATGGAATAATTCATATATTTGGTAATATTTGTTTTAATTTATAATATATGTTTTATTTTAGAATATATATTAAAATTATGAATATATGTGTGTTTGCTCCTTATTTTTTTATCATCATCAAAGTCTAACTTAGAATATATGTTCTAATTGAAATAATTTTATTATTATTTGTATTTTCATTATTATTATTATTTGTCATTATCAAATTCTCATTATTTTTCATGTATCTTAGATTTCATAAAATGGCTAGTGGAAGTGCAAGTGAAAGCCGCCCAAGACCTGGACGAGTTGACCCAGCATGGAAATATGCCATTGCAATTCCTGAAAATAAAAACGGTGCCATATGTTCGTTTTGTCAACATCAGTTTCAGAGTGGAGGCATAACGCGATTAAAGTTTCATTTAGTAGGTTTTGATCCGAAAAAAAATGTTCAAATATGCAAAGATGTACCTAAAGCTATTAGGGATGAGGTCAGAGCATGGATCAAAAGTAAAGATACTGCTAAACAGACTAAGAATATGATTGGGGAGAATATACGAGCTAGCTTGAGAGGAGATCCACTGGACACTCAACAGAGCATTCAGATTAACGATAGCGATGATGAAGAGGATGATGATGGATTCGCTTATCCACCAGATGTGCATAGATCTGAGAGAGCAGCATATCGCTTTGCTGTAAATGCATCGAGATGAGGCACGGCGAAGTGTCGACAATTATGGAGTTGGGTCCATGCGTGGTGCTCAAGGAGGCAGTAGCAGTCGTCAACCACCGCAACAGATGCGTCGATCACAAAGTTTGCGTGATCCATTTTCAATTCCTCCAGAACCAAAGAGAAGTTGGGTCGATACATAAGCAAATTTTTTATATATGAAGGCGTGGCTCCAAATAAAGCCAACTCTCATCATTTTAAGAATATGATCATTGAAGCCCAACGAGCAGGTATTTAATACATTTATTTATTTATGATACATTTTTATTTAGCTTATGAAATAGCATTAAATGCTAACTTATGTTTTGGTTTACAGGTGAAGGCGTGTCCACTCCTTCTCCATATGAAGTGAAAATAAATATCTTCCTATGGAGTATGAAGAAATGACGGCGTATGTGGAGCAACAAAAGAGACACTGGGAAACTTATGGATGTACCATAATGTGCGATGGTTGGACCGGTCCAACGAAGTTATCCATAATTAACTTCATGGTATATAGTAAGGGTTCAACTGTATTTCTCAGGTCAGTTGATTCTTCCGAATTTCATAAAGATTATGTGTACATAGGAAAATTGTTGAAGGAAGTTGTTCAGGAGGTTGGAGTACAAAATGTTGTACAGATCGTTACTGATAATGGGTCGAACTTCAAAAAGGCTGGAAAAGAATTGATGAAGACGTATCCGCTCTATTGGACTCCTTGTACATCCCATTGTATCGACCTAATGTTTGAAGATATTGGGAAGAATGAGACAATGGCGCTCATCATAAAAAATTCTAGGCAGGTAACTAACTACATTTATAATCATATGTGGTTACTTGCTCAGATGCATGAATTCTGTCAAGGAGACTTGCTTCGTCCTGGTGCAACTCGGTTCGTAACCAACTATATTTGTATAAACAGTATAGTTAAGCATAAAGTTGGCCTTAGAAGGTTGTTTACCAGTGATCAATGGTATGGTAGCCCATTGAGTTCGAAAGTGGAAGGCAAGAGGGTTGAGGCTCATATCCTCGACCAAAGATTCTGGGAGTAATTGGAGATGATGCAATCAATATATGAACCATTATATTGCATCCTCCGAATTGTTGATACAGAGGTAGTCTCAACCATGCCAATCCTGTATGATATGTTCAATCGAATGAAAGAAAAGATAACCCGTCTTAAAGGGAAGAAGTGGGTCCTTAAAATCATACATGAGCGATGGGAAAAAACATTAGTGCATCCCTTACATGCCGCTGGTATATTTTTATCTTATTGAACTTATTAATATTTTATTTTATTGTTGTTTACTAAGAAAAGTTCATTCATGATTTGCAGCTTATTACTTGAATCCCCGATATCAATATCAAGCAGGTGTTGGGCATGACTCCTTCCTTTTCCAATCAGTTCAACAAGTATTCCTCAAACTCAATCCAAATGGACAAGTGGGTTTACAAAATTTTGGAGTAGACGTAAGTTCACTACCATATATGAACCTTGATGAGTTATTTTGAATCTTGATGAGTTATTTTGAATCTGCACATCTATGACATTATATTAACATCAGCCTTAATGTAGTTGATCAATTTTAGAGATGGTCGGAAAACATTTCGTTCACCTATGGCTGTACAATCACGAACGAAAATGCCCCCAGGTATATTACTTGCATTTAACTTGATATTCTATGACTTAACACTTTATAATGCCTCTTACATTAAACTTGATATTGACAGCTGAGTGATGGGAACTATATGGCCAAGCTTCTCCCAGCTTGCAACAAATTGCTGTTCGTATATTATCACAAACGACATCATCTTCGACATGTGAGAGAAATTGGAGTACATTTACTTTAATTCATACAAAGCAAAGAAATCATCTCGCATATTCTAAGTTAGAACAACTTGTTTTCTGTTATTACAACATGAAACTCAAGTTAAGAGATGAAGAAGCTGAAGCCGATAAAGTTGTGGAAGAAGACTACGTTGACCTATTGGAAATTGCAGGTCAACATGTGGAAGGTAATGAGGATGATCCACTTCAAGCATGGATTATGTCAGCTCACTTGGATGATGATAGTGGAAGGCCTGACCCTCGAGTAGCACATCTTGCTAGTGAACACGTTGTTAATGTCGATAGAGTGCTATCTAAAGAAGTGGGGAGTGAGGACGTGGGAAGTGAGCGATCAATGTCTTCATGGGAGAGATCAATGCTTGGTTCTACCGGTAGACGTGACTTACGAGCTGATGCTACTAGTAAGGGACTTCATCAAAATAAATCTCCAGATGATGATGATGAAGGAGATGATGTTGAGACAAACGATGAAGACAAGGATGACGGAGGGGATGATGACGGGGGAAATGAACATGTAACCGATACATATGCACCCTTGAGCCCATTTACTGAAGAGGCGGATTTCACTCATGCCACACAAGATTATGATCATGGGTGTAGAGAAGGAGGAGTAGGAATCGGTGGTGTCGGAAAAGATTACACTCAGACACGAAACATATATGAAGGTTATGGAAACCCATCTTCTGAGGATTCCATGGCAATTAGTTTTGAGTCAATGAGTTTAGGCACCGATCCTAGTAACAACTCAAATGATCCATATGCTTATGGTCCATATTGTCACCCCCTGTTAGACAACCATCTCCCTCAAATGTCACATGGTTATGAAGGCTATGAAGATCCTCATCTCAATGAAGATTATGGAGAAGTTAGTTGGGTAAATCCGAACTACCCTATCTATGGAGGAAAATTAGGCCATTCAAAAGAGATATACGAATACTATGTCCAACAATACATTTCCTTTTGGTCAAATAGCATCAGTTGGCAAAACTTTTGTGTCTTGGTAGATCAAGGGATTCAAGACCAATCTAATTTTCAAGCTGGTCGACACTCTAATTGTTTTTGATCAAGTTCAATGTGTACAATATTTTTAATTCAATATTATCAATGGAATTATGTTTTAATTTAAGTTTATCTTTAAGATTTTATACTGTTAGTGGTCGGCAGATCTATATTCTATCATATGATTCATCATATATTTATCATATCAAAGTCATTTTATAGTTTTTATTAGTCCTATATAACCATTATTGGTTACTTAAGTGTTTGCCAAAGTATCATTCCAAATTTCCGTCATTTGGACCCAATTTCCGCCATTTTTGTTGACCGTAAACGATATCGATATCGATATCGATATTTGGGGCGTGATATCCGTAAATTCAGCGAGCGATATATCCGTCGATATCGATATTTTCATCCTTGGATAAGAGTATGTCATCTTGGTCATTCAGCTTGCGCGGAGCCTAGTACGATGAGTTGGTCGATCGCGAGAGGAGATAGATGTCCTTAGGTCGATTAAGAACCACTTGAGCCAAGGTGAGTGTATGTCACCTTGGTCAGTTAGCTTGCAAGGACTCTCGCACTATGAGGTGGCTGATCGGCCTAGGAGATGCTCTTAGGCCAACCGAGAGCCACTTTGAGCCAAGGTGAGTGTATGTCACCTTGGTCGGTTAGTTTGTGCAGACTCTCGCACGATGAGGTGGTGGATTGGCCTAGGAGATGTCCTTTGGCCGACTAAGAGCCACTTGAGACAAGGGTGAATGTCACCTTTGTCGATCAGCTTGCACAAACCCTCGCATGATGAGGTGGCCAATCGGCCTAGGAAATGTCCTTAAGCCAACTGAGAGCCATTTTTAGCCAAGGTGATTGTATGTCACCTAAGTCGGCCAACTTGCGTTGTCCTTCACACGAGGAGGTAGCCGATCGGCCTAGAAGATGTCCTTAGGCCAACTGATAGTCACTTGGAGCCAAGGTGAGTGTATGACACCTTGGTTGGTCAGATTGCGTGGACCCTCACACAATGAGGTGGCTAACCAACCTAGGAAATGTCCTTAAGTTGACTGAGAGCCACTTGAGTTAAGGTGAGTGTATATCACCTGAGACGGTCAGCTTACACGGACCCTCGCACGATGAAGTGGCCGATCGGCCTAGGAGATATCGTGAGATCAACCGAGAGCCATTTTGAGCCAAGGTGAATGTATGTCACCTTGGTCGGTCAGGTTGCACAGACCATCGCACGATGAGGTGGCCGATTGGCCTAGAAGATGTCCCGATGATGACTAAGAGTCACTGGGATAGTGCGTTTTTAATGCTTTGTTCATTCGACGTGCGACCTTTCCATTGATTGAGATAATGCGAGTAGTTAAGGTGCGACTCTTGGGTTAGCCGAATAGGGTCGCAACGACCATGTTTAACCATGGTAACTTTTGTGAAAGTATAAAAGGATGGGAAAGGATTCACTTTTCACTTTTTACCCTTGTGCGTTTTGAGAGCTATTGAGAGTGATCTTAAAGGCGATTTCTGACCACCCTAGGTGATTTCCGATTGTGATTCACGATGGTGTGCACGATCTCTTTCAGGTAAAAAAAAAAGGTATGTTGAGTTCTTTGCTCTGAATTTGGATTGAAAGTAGTGTCTTAGCAAGAATATTGCATGAACGAGCTTAAGTGTTCATGCCTTGTCGTCTTGATCGTCTATGTCAGTTATTTGTTGTGTCTTTGCATATTTCCCCTCTTAGGAGTCTTCCCTTTATATTTGTAGATGGCGTTTGAATATTCTCAAGGCATGGATGATCTGTCTCCTAATGTTTTTGGGGAATAATCAACAACCAATTCGGCCGCTTCGGACATGAGGATACGAAGTAATGAGTCGGCCTTTACTTCAAGTACATCTTGGCCAGAGGTGAATCTTAGGTCACATGCTGATGAAGAGAGGGATATGCAGAACGAGCTTGAGATAGTTTTTGAGAAGATGCCTGCTAAGATTGTCTCGGCCACTGATGAGGCCGAGCAGGTGATTTTGGATGTAGAATCGATCGATCAGACCGTGATTTTTGAGGGTATTCTAGTAGGATCCCCTCTCCAAAGGAATTAGGAAAAAGAAGATGAAGTGTAAGGCCAATGAAGGATTAAATTCAAGGCCGATCGTCATGGATATAGACGTGGAGAAAGCCGTGCGAGAATTTACTTTGGCGAAGTCAGAGTATCAAATTGATAGTCAGTGCAAAATTTAAGAGATATATTCTGCATTCCAGATTCGGTAGTGATGAGGTTGGTCGGTGAGAACGATATACCGAGTGATCCACCTGAGCCTTAGATGACCTTCCATCCAGATGTGTTGGCTCATAGTGTGATCCTACCATTGCATCCATGGATCCAAGAGATGATTGCTCATGTAGGGGTGGCAATCAACTAGATAAATCCAAACACATGGATAGAGAATTAGTTTACAGTTAGACCGTCTTATTATCCTATGAAATATCAATAAAAAATCCTCCCATTTCCCTTATTTCCCTAATATGTCTCCCTCTCAACCATTTCTTTTTATGAGGCCTTTTCACTGCCCGCAGGGCTAATCCCATCCCATTTCTTTACTTTCCCTAAAATTTCTTCTTCTTAACTACTCTTTCCTACCTCTTTGGCTTCCTCTTCAACCCTTTGTCCTCTTCGACCTTCTTTTCAAATCCCTCGCCGCATTCCCCTAGATTACTCTGTTGTCTTTGGCACTACTTCTAGTATTCCCTCCATGTAATAACCCGTCCCAAAATTTCATGATTATCGAGATTAATCAAGAATTAAATTGTGATTAATAAGACGATTAAGGTAAAATGACGATTTTGTCCTTTGAAGGAAAAATGTTGAATTTTGAGCCAGGAGGTCAATTGCACGTGGATCAAGATTCATTACGTACATCGAGGAATTACGATCACGGAAACAGGCGGAACATCAAATTTGGACATCGTACGGGAAAGTTATGGGTTTAGAACGGTTCGATCGAATTTTATGGTGATACGTTTTTCAAGACAGTTTACTTTTAGTTCTTATTAAAAGGACCCAAAATATCTCATCTAGACCAGTGGATGAGTGACAAGTGTCACTCATCCCATTGGCCCATATTCGCACATTCATGCACCTATCTATCATTTCTCGCTTCCCTTTGTTTCAAACAACCCGAAAACCTTCCCTATTTTCCTTTGCTTTTAATGCTAGCCTAGAGACGTGATTAGCCTAAATTTAGACTATTCTATCTTTCATTTATCCTGCAAGTACACCGTTGATATGTAGTATAGCTCACTAAAACAGGTTTCGTTCCACAAGGATTGATGTTTAAATTCAATTTATCAATTCAACCTAACTATGACTCTTTTCTAAGCTAACAAACATAAGTTTAAGATAAAAAGGTGAAGCAGGTGAGGGAATTATTGATAAAGCACCAAACCAGATTTTAAACAACAAAAATAATTTCAAAAAGTAAATTTGAAAAATCAAAACAACTTAAAGTTTCTTGGGTTGTAGTTAACACTAGAGCATCGGATTAGCCACTAATTATCTTATTCAAATTCTTGAATGCAAGTTATAAATTTTACCAATTCAACTTGGGAAGATTTGTACCCCTAAAACCATGGTTTAGTTTTAGGCCTAGCTTTCCTTGAGTTCAATCCTTGGTCCGGTAAAGAATCAACTAACCTTAAATGTAATCTATCCTTAGTTTAGTATAGAGTTAAATCTAAGGACGCCTTAATCTTTATGAAAGCAAAAAATCATACAATCACACAATCTATGTCTAGTATGTGTCAATTGCAATTCATAATCTCTTGAAACTAAATGTAGTGCAATACAATGGTCATTCATCCACCACACAACAAATCATCTAAATGAAAATTTTATTGGTCACGAATCAACAAAATAATAAATCCCAATTAAAACAGAGAATAAGAATTCATCAAGCTAAATTGAAATTCAATAACCCAACATTTAGAAAATTTGAATAATCAAATTAGAGTTTCATCCTAGCTCTAGCAATGAAAGCCTAGTACATAATTATGAAGAAAACACAACAAAATTAGAAATTAGAGGATAAAAAAAGTGATACTGATTTTGGAACTCTAGTTGCCCATATTGTCAAGGCTTTTTGCAGAGTACCTCCACACCTTCTTAAGTAGGAAGACCAGATTCTGTTTTCAATTTTCTGCCCCTTTCCTCTTCCTTCCGTTCATCTCTTGTAGTCTCCCCATTGATGGCCAAATAATTGCTAATAAGTGAGATATGAACTTCTGAAATTTCCCAATTAATTGAACCCATCTGTTTTATTTGAGAAAATAAAACTGAAATTTGGTGTAGTAATTGATAGAGGGGCTTGGGTATCCTTTTCCGTTTCAGACTTTGGTGAAGAAGAAGAAGCAGCAGAATGTGAAGAAGAAAAAAAAAACGCAGCAGACTTAAAAGAAGATGATGTGCATCTCACCCATTTGTGGGCGATATGAAAAATTTGCCCTCAACTGAAAAACAACAACTTTACAAATTCGCGCTGGTTTTTCTTTGTTGCACAGTACATACTTAAACGATCATAACTCTTTCTAGAAAATTCCAAATCACAATCCGTAACATTCCTCGAAAAGCCGACTTCCGTATCTTTCCAAAGATGTATTGCTTAATAGCTAATTCATCCCGAGAAGGTACAATTTATTCATCAAAGTGGATGGCTGTGCAGAGCCAGTTTCTGCTCCTAGGATGCATATTTCTCTTTTATTCCTCAATCCTATTGAAACACAAAACTAAGTCAAAATGGGCTAAATCAACTCAAATCATAGCAAAAGTCTAATAAAAAGGGTTATAAAAATATATCAAATAAGGAACGTATCAAGACGCAGAGAGTGGGGGTGAGGTCGAGAGAAACTGAGAGAGACGTTGGAGAAGGGCGGAGCCGCGACGGCTAGCCTGAGAAACCCAGAAAAAGGTAAACCTGAGAACCCGTTTATGTTTGAAATTTGAACTTTAATTTTTGGACGTTTCAGATAGTAACTGAAGTGTGGGTTTTGTTCCTTATGTTCGGGCGAGTTCACATGAATAAAAAAGAAGGAAAAAGGACATTGAAACGGCGCTGGGAGAAAGGTCGAAGGTGGCCGTGAAGATTCGATCATGGCCAAGAAGTTTCGAGTGCATTTTTGTGATTTTAAACTTATAGAACTCTTCCTGGGTGAGAGACGAGTCTAATGGAAGAAGAATGGAGATTTTTGGTTGAGAAACGAGGGAGAACGGACCGAGTTTGAAGTCTGGTCGAATGGTCTGTTATAGGGTTGCGGGTCAACTCGGCTAGAGGTAGGAGACGATGATGTGGCAAGCCATGTCATCTTGTTAGGCCACATGTCCAACCAAGTGGTGACATGTGGCGAGCTGTTAGTCTGAGTCAACATTGATGTGGCAAGTCCACATCAGCACTGTCAGACTACATGGACCAGTCAGGTGGTGCCACGTGGCAATGTGTCAGAGTTGTCAAAGTGACATGGTTGTACACATGGAAGGATGACGTCAGTAGGTGACATCATCATGTGACACGTGGCACCATTTAGGGAGTGCCATGTGGCAATTTTTAGATGTCAGATGTTAGGTTGACGTCAGCAGTGACGTTAGATAGAGCTGACGCCATCGTTGACCAGCATTGACTAGTATTTACTAAACTTTGACCAGCGTGTGAGGGCGCGTGGGCATGAATTTCAAGGTCAAATTAATCTTGTTCGAAAGGTTTTAACATTCAGAATCCAATGGTGGTGGTTTCAGGTGGATCGAAAATCGTTTGGTTAGTGTTTTGGAAGTTTTATCCTCGGGAAGTGTGTTTGGGTTTAGGAGGTGTTTACATAGGAACTTATTTGGATTGTTAATGACCCCCGAGTGTGACTTTGATAGGTCAAGTGGTTCCGGAAGCTTCAGATTTGCTTATAGCGCGGGTTTTGAGCGCGCAACGTGGACCGTGTGTGAATGGACATTTGTTTATAAATATGGTGCATGCATAAATTTTTAAATGTCTTATGATCATGTTTTGAATGCAATGATTACATAATGATTTGAGTATGATTGTTGATTGTTTTCGTGGAAAATGTTATTGTGCAGGTATTTCGTGATTTATGCTTTATGTTATACTTTGGGCCTAGGTCGAGTTTTCTACGTGATTGAGATTTCACTAAAGGTGGTTTGAATAGTGATTTGAATGATGGTTTGGAAATGAAAGGTTTTCATTATGCTTTGAATGATGATTTGTGTATTTGAAAATTGGGATCTAAAATGGTTTTCGGATTTATGAGATTTGATTTTGGACTGAGACCCTACGTGAGACAGATGATTGTTTTGAAAACAAAGTGTTTGTGAAAATGTGATTATGAGGTTTGATAACTATTTTCACTGAGACCATCCTCTTGATATTGATGTGACTCCGGTTGTGAATGTGTTTCCCCGGAGAGGGCCTCAGGTTGTGAATGTGTTTCCCCGAAGAGGTCCCTATGATATGTTGCTCGCCTCCGGGATGCGATGTGTTCCCCCTCGGAGAGGTCACGATGCACTGCCTATTGACGAGTAACCGTGGAAGGCTCGGCTTAGAAGTGCTTATGTATGATATCGGTCGTTGATTTGTTCACGACGATATGAATGTCGACCGTAGATTTGTTCACGGCGAAGTGCTCGGATGTGAGTTTTCCTGGAGTTTATTTGCACGTGTTGCACGGATGACGTGACTGATCATGATATGAGATGAGATTGATGATGGATACAAGGATTGGTCATGTTTTCAATTATTGTTCAGTGTCCAGATGTTTTCACATATTTTGGTTTTGAAAAGAAGAATAATTTTTTTAAGAAAGCATTTGAGATTACATGTTTTCTGATGCATGCATACTTTATAAAACGGAGGGTTAAATGATGATTTTGGAAATTGTTTTTCCAAATTTTTTATTTTTGTCCACTCACAATTTTGATGGTTTTGATACCCACCAGGTTGATCGCGGATGTGGGCGGTAGTTGAGATCAAGGCATCACATAAAGCTGCGTACTCTAGAAACCCTATTTGGGTTACAGTGTTATTCCTTGTCTGACATGTGGTGTCCGACGGGAGCAGGTTATCCCAAAATAATCCAGGGTGATTAGGGATGGGATCTCTCACTCCCACTCCCCCAACCCTCATCACCACATCTCCTTGCCCTTCGTGGTGCTAGTCCTCTCACCAGATTGGGGAATCTCCAGTACTATTTCAGCCTAGTCAATGGTATGATGATGAACGTGATTTTTTCCAACTTGTGATTGAAGTTGACAATAGCCTGTCTATTACTCAATGTTTTTTTGATGGTGATGGTGCATCAAGTAATGGTATGCATGCATCGATTTTGAGTTTTCTAGTGGCCAACGTTGTTTGCTGCATATAGGGTTTGCTTTGGTCGCTAGTTCAGATTCACTATTTTTTTCCTGTTTTTGAATGCGAGTTTCCTATGTCACCTATTGCAAGACATGTGTTGATGAGGCCTCAACTAACATATGGGATTGAAAAATTTATTTCCTACGAGGCTGATATTCCATCATTTTTGCTATAGATACTATTTTTGTGCCTCACCTTGTTCGACCCAACCCACATGGAATTGGGGATGGTGGTAATTTTGGGCATTCTCATGTTGACCCAGTCTATTCATGTTAACGGAAAACCTCATTAGAATATTCATGAGTGTCTCATCACTATAAATGTAATATTAATCATTTGGGATGTTCTATTATCCTATCAAATATCAATCAAAACCCACTCCCCTACCCTTATTTCTTTGAAATTTTATCCTCTCAACCACTCCTTCATGTGACGCCTTTTCACTGCCGTTAAGGCTAGCCCTATCCCATTTCCCTAATTTTCCTGAATCCTTTCAGTCACTTATTCTTACCGCTTTGGCTTCTTCTTCCACCCCTTATCACATGCGACCTTGCTTTCAAAACCCTCACCCTATTCTCCCAGAGTCCTCTATTGTCTTTGGGACTACCTATGTAATGACCCGTCCCGGATTTTAAGGATTAATGACAAATTAGCCTCGCTAATTGGGAATTAGTCGAGGATTAACAGACGTTCAGGGTGAAATTACGATTTTATCCCTGGACGAGGGCAAAAAGTTGACTTTTAACACTGGAGGTCTGATGACCGAGGGCAGAAGAACCATTACGTAGATCGCGTCGATATGAATCCATAGACAGGTTGCACGTTGAATTCGGACGTTCAACGGAGAAGTTACGGTTCACGGAAGTTCGAACGAACTATTGTACGTTTTACGAGGCGAGGGACTTTTGGCGGTAAGTGGTCCCCAGATATTTGTCCCTGGCCTAATGAATGAGTGACTAATGTCACTCATCCATTGCACACTCAAACATACTCATGCATATCCCTTCCCCTTTTCTTGATCGTCCATTTTCCACCAAACCCAACCAACCCATTCAACCCAATCCAAAACCCATTCCCCTCTGATCATGCTTGAGAGACGAAGAGAGTGAGAGGAGGGCAGAATGATGGTGGTGGCTGGCTAGGAGCAGCGCCACCGTGGACGGCGGAGGAACCTCGAGCAAGGTACTCGGTGTTTCCCGATTCCTTCCATTTTTCAATTTTGTACGTTATGGCCAGTTTCTATCAATTAGAATGATTTTAATAGGTTAATAGGGAGGTTTTAGGAAGGTTTTAGTGGTGGTTAGTGGATGAGGAAGCCCTGGGGAAAAACTGGAATTTGAACCGTGAGGGCGGAAAATGGAACCATTGGGTTTTAGTAGGTTTTTGGTTGGTTTGATTTCATAAATAGATTTAATAAGGTCGAAATAGGAAGAATAGAATTGGATTGGAGGAAAAAGGATGAAAATTGGATGGTTTAGGGGCCTGGACCGGAGTTGTAGAGAAAACCGGACCAGCGGGTCGGACCGGTCGGCTGAAGGTTGAAGATGACTCTTGTAGCTAGCGCATGGCTCCCACGCGCAGCCACTTCAGGCGGCGCGTGTAGGCTCATGGAGGAGAATTTGGGGAAAGTTCCAACATGTAATTTCATCTATTCGATGTAACAAACATTTTGGGACTGGTTTCGAGTCGATCGAACATCGTCTCGATATAGTTCGGGTTGTTCGAAGGTTTAGGATCGCATTTAAAAATAGTTAAAAATCCCGAAAATTTAGGGGGCTTTAGTGAGGGGTTAATTAAGTAGTTAGTAACCCTCTAAAGTGATTTGGAGAGGTTTGGGAACCCCAGAGACGATGTTTGACCTAGGAAGGCGTACAACGCTCATATCGAGGCGGTAACTCAGACGGTTTGTGAGTGGACTTTCTTTATGAATCGATGCATGCATAAATGTTTTATAAGTACTTTAATACATGTTTTGTGATGTCATGAGGGAATTTTGTGTGTACGTTACGTATTGGCACGTATTTCAAGGTTTTTGGGTTTTATACGTGCTTATACTCGCTTATGCTTTCGGTTTTAATGAAATGGTTTTAAAAAGGTAAAACCGGGCATGATACCCATTTGGTTTTGGTTTAGACTTGGGCATGAGGCCCTATTGATGACCTACGGGTCTGAGTCGTGGTCGCGACGGGTGCTGTGTGCAAGGCGACGGACGACGTGACGCTCGCCTCCGGACTGAGGATGTGTTCCCTCCGGAGAGGTCACGATGCATGTCCCGTGGTCGAGCAGTCACTGGAGGCTCGACTTCGGAGTGCTGACGGTATCGGAGATCAGTCGGTGACGTGTGCACCATGTTCTACAGATGGTCGCAACAGTGATATGTTCACGGCAACATACCAGGATTTAGAGTGGTCCTGGATTGATGGTTGCACGCATCGCTATGATCAGAATCGTGACTGACCCTAAGGTTTCGGGCTCGATGCCCCGTTGATTTATGAGTTCGGGCTCGATGCCTAGTTCATTGAGAAATCAGGCTAGAGGCCCTGTTGAGTCATAAGTTCGGGCTGGAGGCCCAGTTGACTTGTGTTATCGGGCGTGAGTCCCGTTTATGGTTTTCTATACTAGTATGTATATACCCTCCTTACGAGCGTATTGATTGGTCTCCTCCAGACGTCGACCTGGAGAGTCACGATCCACTACCAAGAATACGTGTTCCCCATAGAGAGCCCATTTCTGAAGTGGGAGTTATGATGTGGTCTCGGACCAGAGTCTGGAGAGATGCTCGGACTAGATCCAGAGACAGAGCCTCCCAGATGGAGAATTATTGGGAGTAGACTCGGAGTGAGATCCCGAGTAATATGCATACTTATATATATAGAGAAATCGTGACATATATTGAGGATTTGTTCCCTAGGGGCTGTGTGCCCCGAGTTGACATCAGAGGATGTTTAGGATGGGTTTTATATATATGTATGTATATGTGGATAAGTTTTCACTGAGACAGTGTTGGGCAGAGACCCACGCGTATTGGTTTTGGGCTGAGACCCACAGGTGTTGGACTGGGCTGAGTTCCCGGGTACTTTGATTGGATTTTGGGCTAAGGCCCCGTGTTATATATTTGAGAAATGGTTTTTGAATGCATGCATATGTTTTTAGTGAAGGGAATAAAGGTATTTTGATGAAAATGTTTTTATGAAATATTTGTTTTGTCCACTCACAGTTTTCGTGTTTTGAATACCATTCAGGTTGATCGCGGATGCGGGCTGTAGCAGAGACGAGACATCACATTCCTCCTCCTGATCCTGGCGCCCTCTGATAGTCCCGGTTGGGGCAAAGGAAGGAGTTATCCCTGGTCTGACACTTCGTGTCAGACAGGAGCAGGCGCGTCCCACATTAATCCATGGGGATTTAGGATGGGTCCTGTCAAGTTGGTATTAGAGCGAGGTTGGCTCATATGATACTCATGGTACTTTGATACCAGTTTGCTCTTAAAGTGCGGGCAGATCGAGGATGTGATCTCTACAGTTGTAATAGCCCGTCATCAACCTGATAGTTAGGGTAATAGGAGGATGATTTGGTGGAATCGAGCCCTGGTTAGTTTACTTTTGGCACGAGGTACGATGGTTTAGGGTTCGATTGGCATAAGATATCAAATTTCCTGAGAGAGTAGACTAGTAGGACCGATATTTGTGTGAATCTAGCGGCTTAGAGCTGTCGTGTTACTGGAGATAGGATCCAGTGAACCAGTAGATACCGTATGACGTCCTGAGGGTGGAGACCGTCGAGCGATCATGTCAGGAATGGAATGACGCATAGGATCGTCCACGATAGAAGTGTCTGGATCGAAAATTTTGTTGCTGGGAACAGTCGGACGCGCGATGACCTTAGTTGAGACTGGTTGGAATAGGAACGTTGATCCTAGTTGGCATGAGAGGCCATGGTTAGGTATGTCGAATCCCGGAGGGACGTCGACTAGCAGAATGTGCCCGTAGTAGTTGTAGTGTGGCATGGTAGGATGCGAGTGCGGCTTGTAGTGCTTATGTAGTGTTGAACATGGAGAATGGCCAAGTTCTTGTGGAGGCCAGCCGATGGGAGCCATAGAGTCATGAGGGGACGAGATCCTTAAAATGTGGTTACTAGTAGAGTGGACACCAGTATCGGAGTACGACGACTCTTCGAAGTCGAGCCCGAGAAACCACCCAAGTTGGATATGTTGTAGGGAGCAATCGAGTTTGCAATATCCCTAGGAGGTGAGTGATTGGACGAGTGACCAGGAGAGCGGTATTTGTGGATCGGATTCTGAGGTGGACCAATCGGTGGATGTTGTGTGTTGAGCGGTTGGTGCCAGCGGTGAGTTGACTGCATAGGTTCGGAGTCTCGGTGGTGATGTGTGTGGGTTGTGTCTGCAAGAGCTCGCGGTAGGTACTACCATCAAGGATGGATTGTTGGTGGTTGTTGAGACGTGTGGGAACGTTCATTTTCTTGGTTGGATTGTTGGAATGGTCTTACTCGGAGTCGTGGGGTACGAGGGAGGTAGAGCCCCTCCGACCCGAGCAGAGATAAGTGGTGATTACTAGATTTAAGCAAGATTTTAGGATTGGTTTGATTCGCACTCCGTATGGCAGTGATGCGATGACAGTGACGAGGAGAGATGACGAGCCACGAGCTGAGGGTAGCTCAGTCGTGATGTGCTCATGGTTGGTTTGTACCCCTATACGATGAGAAGGATTCGCTGGCTTGCGTAGATTATTGGGATTTGCATCGTGATGACAGATGTGATGGAGATGAACTAGGTAGAACCCAGCGGTGCTTGGACTAGATGGGAACTCTGTTCCAGTAATGATTGAGATGACTAAGAATGGATAACGCGAGTACGGTCGTGAGGATTAGTGACCGCGTTAGTTAGGATTGGAGAGTTACAGAGGTGCGACCGAAGAGTCGAGCGGTACGTCGAATTAGGATGAATTGACATCCTTTTTGGATGTGTATAAACGATCATAAACGGATAGGTAAATTGGATCATTTGCGGACATGTGGATGATATCCGATTGAGTTGAGGACTTGGACTCAGTTTGTAACTGAGTCGGGTAGACGTGCCCTAGCATAGTGACCGTGCGAGTTCGGTGGTCACGGAGCGGGACAGAGAGAGATCCCGAGTGGCTCGGTGTGAGGTATGGCCTATACCTAGATTGGTGATAGGTACCCTAGGTCGTTGTGGATGGACACCACAAGTGTTCAGCGCTGGCATTGGATCCCATAAGGATTGGGACCGTGCGAGCTAGGTTACCGATGTGATTAGGGTTGGAAGAAGCCGAAGAGAATCTATAGAGGTGTTTAGTCCTGAAGGAAAAGATTAAGCATGACAGTAATTATCATAGAATACTCTTAGTCGGGGAAAAAAGACTTCTAGCTCAGGAATTGAAACAGTTAAGCATGCTTCCAACATGGTTGCAATACTCTTGACTTAGAGACCGGTTGAAGGAGGCTTCTCGTTTTCTGCTCTTTAGCAGATAATGTTGGGGTGTCGAAGGATGACATAGGATAAACTTTGATGTCATCATCTTCGACTTTCCTCATGTGGGTCGATGAGGAAGGAGATGGGTTCAAAGGTGTAAGAACCGAACACCTAGGCTATGGGTCAAATTTGAGTGACTTGGTGATCAGATGATTCTTGGTGTCACTTGGAGGTGACAAGTAAGTGCCTGAGGCAAGTTAGATCAAGTAGCTTGAGGATGATCGAGAGGACTGAGGTGATTGTGGCGACCTTGAGGTGAGGAGACCGAGGTCTGGTCATCATTGGAGTGAATTACCTTGCTGATTATGATAAGCTGGGAACAGAGGAGAAATTATTGGTAATACAGTTAAGGAATCTCTTAGCATAGTTGATGAGATGACAAGACAAAGATTGGATATGGGGATACATGGGAAACGAGGACGATACGTAGGTATCGATCAGGAAGAGATGAATAGCCGATGCCTCGAGTTGGATTCGAGAATAGAGATCGTATTGGATTGAGGCTGGCACGTGACGAACGTTTGGATGTGGAACCCTAGTGACTGTGTGCGTTTCTTACTGAGACAAGTATTCGATTGGATTCCGTATGCACCCAGGATGGGTGAGACGTTGATTGGGTGTCGATAGGATAAGTAGTACGACGGTTGAGACTCCAGATGAGTTTTAGATGTCGGCGAATCGCTGAGTGATGTGAGATACAATACGAGGAAGCGAGAGTGAGTTGAAATCAGAGTGCGCAACGAAAGCGCAGTGGAGCCGAGCGTACCGGCTAGTCACGATCACGAGCGTGGACTTAGGGAATGTTAGAGGAGAATGGTATTCCGCTGAACAGTGAATTACGGTGGTGAACTGTTCAGTGACATAGGTTGAGTTATCGCTTAGTGGGAGCAGTGAGGGTCGTTGTCTGATCGGATGCTGAATAAGATATCGGCTCCGATTGTCGAATGAGAAAGGTCGTCAGACTAAAAAGACGAGAAGAACCATCAGACTGAAAAAGTCAACCTGATGGTAGCTTTGAGCGGATAACCTTAGTAAGAGTACGTAATGTAACCTGCTACGTGTGGATTGGAATGTGTCAGGAAGTTAAACTATAAGGATCTAAAATCAACTTAGTATAATTGACCTGTCAGAGGGAGCGACAGACAGGCAAGATCGGAGAGAACGTCGACATGCTGTCTCGAGTGAGACTTACGAGCCAAAGTGTGGCTACGTTAGAGTCGAGTTGGAGCCTTGGAGGCTCCGGTGACCACGAGTACCGACGAGTACGGCATAATGACGGACGTGTACCTTTACGCGAGAGTACCGAGTCGTGGGACGCAATTGAATTTCCACAGTTTGGTTGTGGAACTAGGTCAATTTGAATTTCGAAGATGAAATTCCTGAAGGGGGAAAGTTTGTAATGACATGTCCTTGATATTAAGGATTAATTAGGGATTAATGACGGATTAGCCTCGCTAATCGGGAATTAGTCGAGGATTAACGAACGTTCAGGACGAAATTAAGATTTTGCCCCTAGACGAGGGTAAAACGTTGAATTTTGACCTAAGAGGTCCGATGGCCGAGGACGGAGGACTGTTACGTAGATCACGTCGATACGAATCCGTAGACAGGCGGCACATCGAATTCGGACGTTCGACGGAGAAGTTACGGTTCACGGAAATTCGAACAAACTATTGCATGTTTTAGGAGGCGAGGGACTTTTGGCAGAAAGTGGGCCCGAGATATTTTTCCCTGGCCCAATGAATGAGTGACAAGTGTCACTCATCCATTGCACACTCAAACATACTCATGCATATCCCTTCCCCTTTTCTTGATCGTCCATTTTGCACCAAACCCGACCAAACCCATTCAACCCAATCCAAAACCCATTCCCCTCTGATCATGCTTGGGAGACCAAAAGAGTGAGAGGAGGGTAGAATGATGGTGGGTGGCTGGCTAGGAGTAGCGCCTCCGTGGACGGTGGAGGAACTTCGAGCAAGGTACTCGATTTTGCTTGATTCCTTCCCATTTTCAATTTTGTACGTTATGGCCGGTTTCTATCAATTAGAATGAGTTTAATAGGTTGCTAGGGAGGTTATAGGAAGGTTTTGGTGGTGTTTAGTGGCTGAGGAAGCCCTGGGGAAAAAACTGGAATTTGAACCGTGAGGGAGGAAAATCGAACCATTAGGTTTTAGTAGGTTTTTGGTTGGTTTGATTTCATAATAGATTCCTAAGGTCGAAATAGGAAGAATAGAATTGGATTGGAGGAAAAAGGATGAAAATTGGATGGTTTACGGTCTTGGACTGGTCACGCCGGTCTAGTTGGACCGGATTTGTAGAGAAAATCGGACTGGCCGGTCGGAACCGGTCGGCTGGAGGTTGAAGATGACTCCTGTAGTTGGAGCGTGGCTCCCACGCGCAGCCACTTCAGGCGGAGCGTACGAGCTCTTGGGAGAGAATTTGGGGAAAGTTCCAACACGTAATGACAGGACCCATCCCAATCCCCCCGGGATTACCGTGGAATGTGCCCTGCTCCCCGTCCAACAAGGGGTGTCGGACAAGGGATAACCAAGAGCCACTGCCCAAACGGGGCATCCAGAGTGCGCAAAGATCGATGGAGGAGGTGTGCAATGTCCCAGTCTCTGCTGCAATCGCATCCGTGATCAACCTGAAGGGCATTAAAACCAAAAGCTGTGAGTGGACAAAAACCATTAAGTTTACCAAATACATTTATAAGACATTTATGCCCCTCCAATAAAAAGGTATGCATGCCACCAAAAACCAGTAACCAAAACGTTTGCTCAACCGAGCCATTAGGGCCTTAGCCCTAAAACCGTTAACCAAAAACCAAGTGTGGGAACTCAGCCCAAAACTGTGGAATACCACCACCATACATATTAAAACCATGCGGGTCACCACCCACGACCATAAATGAACATCAATCCATAAATCCAAAACCATTTAGGGTCCCCGACCCGACATACCATTTCATAACCAATAATCCATTTTTACCAAATAACACATATCCAACCGAAAAGCCATTTCATATATCCATTAATCCATATTTTACCATTACCATCACCAGCATCCCAGATGCTTAGCGTCCCAGACGCTTGACGTCCCTAGCGTCATATCTCACGGTTTCATAAGCTACGCGTGCTGCCCGGGGTCTCTCCGGGTCCATATATCTGACATCCCTGATGTCTGACGTCCCTGACGTCAATCATAGCAATCCTGCTCCTGAGTCATCATACGGTCCGGCTGCTCCGTATAATGACCCCTCGCAGGCAATGCACCGTGACTTCCCCAGTGTCCCAGACATCTGGAGGAGACCATCATATATCCTTGGTGTCCAGATGGTATATGGAAAACAGTTTTATTAAATCCTTTTATCACATTATTACCATTGGGCCCTGCCCGAAATTTCCATAAAACCACATAATTCCATTTAGGGTCCCTGACCCAAAATCACATTATTAAATATAGGGTCCCTGACCCAAAATCACAATTATTAAACATAGGGTCCCAGACCCAAAATCACATTTATTATCCAACTGGGCCTCATGCCCGATTTTATGAACCACTGGGCCCACGGCCCGATTTGTAAACCAACTGGGCCCGCAGCCCGACTTATAAACCCACTGGGCCCCATGGCCCAAATTCAGTAAATCAACTGGGCCCCTGGCCCGATAACATAACTCAAATGGGTCTCAGCCCGATTTCATACCAACTGGGCCCCTGGCCCGATTTCATTAACCAACTGGGCCCCCCCGGCCCGATTCTCAAATGGACTCCAAGTCCGAAATTTCCAAAACAAGTGGGCCTCAAGCCCGAGTTCATATTTCCAATTTCAAAACCATTTCATCACATTATATCCAAGTCATAAATATGGAAAATCCAAGTAAAACCGAAAACCTCGATTTACGTGCAAGCACGTAAATCGCCTCGAAATACGTGAAACCGTACAATTTACCAACAACCAAACCAACATCATACAATCACAATCATAATCCATGTAAAACATTTAAGCATGCATAGAATTTATAAAAACCAAAGTCCACTCACAGACCGTTTTAACGGTATGCCTCGATACGCGTGCCACCGGCCCTCCCGGGCCACACCACTATCACCGGGACTCCCAATCCTATCCAAATCACATTAGAGGGTTACTAACCTCATCATTCAAATCCTATCAAAGTCCCGTAATTTTCCCGAATTTTTACTTATTTTTAAACTTAATTTAAAACCTTCGGATATCCCGAACAATATCGAGACGGTGTCCGATCGACACGAAACCAATTCCAAAATGTCCGTTACATCGAATGGATTAAAAGTCATGTTGACCTCACTTCGAGATTCGTGCCCACGCGCCGTCACGCGCCGCCGTGAGTGGCTGCGCGTGAAACTCACGCGCCTGCTACAGTGTCACCAGCCCAACCCGTTTGTCTAGTAAACGGGTCCAATTCACCCGCGACACAACCCGGTTCAATGTCCATCAATTCAGCCTTAATTCCTTCAATTAATCATTCAGTTAGTTTCGTTTTAAGTCCAATTACAAGTCTGTAATCTCAATTACACAAATCCTTACCCAGATTCCCACGATTCGATGATGATCCACGAAGAACACCCGGTTACTGTGCAATCATGGAACTCCCTCAATTGCTGCAGGTTTCATCCAATTGATGATTCCAGAAGCATGAACGGACCCTGAGGAACAATTCCCCCACATCAATTGCATCAAACCTGTGCTCAAACGTCACGACTCAAGCTCGAGCACCGTCACTGTTCAACAATGGAGTTCCATCGATCTCGATCGGTTTCCTTCAATTGATGAACCCAGAAGCATCGTGGGATCATGAGGAGTCATTTCCCCACAACAATTGAGTCAATCGCAGCTCCAAACTCCACGACTCATCCTCGATTTCTTCCTCTGTCACCAAGCTCGATCAGAGCCAAAACGGCACCAATTCTTCTCGTTTTTGACGTGGATCGACTCGTCACAACCTCAGTAAGATGTTTCCAAGCTCCAATTCGATCATCGCAGCTCAATTCGTCCAATTTGATTTTCCCTCCCAAAACTTAATCTTTCGAATTCTCAGTTCCTCCTCACTGTCAATCTCTTGTGTTTACCCAGTTGAAATCACTCTCAAATCGCTCACAAAATCACACTCTCAGGTTCAGCAATGGAAGAGGAATTGGTTGGAGAGTATTGGATTTGGTTGTACACGGTTAAGGAAAATATGGAGATTAATGGAAATTAAAAGATTAATTAATTAATTAAAAACTAATTAAACATCATCATGAGGTCTCCCCCAAAAAACATGGATTCTGATTTCAAGGGATGAGTGACACTTGTCACTCATCCAGGTGTGTAGGGTCCAACGGTCACTATTCATTATTATATTATTATTTTAATCCCGACCTCGGTTCGTTAGTTCGTCGTTTCCTTGACCATAACGACGACGTCGGCATGCCGGATTCGTATCGACGATACCTACGTAACGGTCCTTGGCACTCGCCCATCGGACCTCCCGGTCAGAAAGTCAACATTTGGCCCCTAATAAGCCAAATTACCAAAATACCCCTCAACTTCCGAACACCATAACTTTCTCTACGAATGTCGGAATCGAACGTGCCACCTGTCTATGAACTCGTGACGTCCCGAACTACGTCACGGTCATCGGTCAAAGTCCGTTTGACCGCCCCGAACAAAAAGTCAACATTTTACCCACGACCAGGGGCAAACGGTCATTTTGCACTATTTGTCCGATTCCGCCCTACTAACCACTGTTCAACCTCACTAATCAAGATTAACAAACATTTCGGGACGGGTCGTTACACGTAATTTCATCTATTCGATGTAACAAACATTTTGGGATTGGTTTCGAGGCGATGGGCGTCGTCTCGATATAGTTCAGGTTGTTCAAAGGTTTTGGATTGCCTTTAAAAATAGTTAAAAATCCCAGAAAATTAGGGGACTTTAGTGAGGGGTGACATAAGTAATTAGTAACCCTCTAAAGTGATTTGGACAGGTTTGGGACAGCTTGTGAGTAGACTTTCTTTTATGAATCGATGCATGCATAAATGTTTTATAAGTACTTTAATACATGTTTTGTGATGCCTTGAGGGCATTTTGTGTGTGCGTTACGTATTGGCACGTATTTCGACGTGTTTGGGTTTTATACTTGCTTATACGCGCTTATGCTTTCGGTTTTAATGAAATGGTTTTGAAAAAGTAAAACCGGGCATGATACCCATTTGGTTTTGGTTTAGACTCAGACATGAGACCTTATTGATGACCTACGGGTCTGAGTCGTGGTCGCGAAAGGTGTTGTGTGCATGGCGACGAACAACGTGACGCTCACCTCCGGACTGGGGATGTGTTCCCTGCAAAGAGGTCACGATGCATGTCCCGTGGTCGAGCAGTCACTGGAGGCTCGACTTCGGAGTGCTGACGGTATCAGAGATCGGTCGGTGACGTGTGCACCATGTTCTAGAGATGGTCGCGGCAGTGATATGTTCACGGCGACATACATGATTTAGAGCGGTCCTGGATTGATGGTTGCACGCATCGCTATGATCAGAATCGTGACTAGCCCTGAAATCAGGTTAGAGGCCTTGTTGAGTCATAAGTTCGGGCTGGAGGCCCATTTGACTTGTGTTATCGGGCATGATTCCCCGTTTATGGTTTTCTATACTAGTATTTATATAACCCTCCCTACGAGCGTATTGATTGGTCTCCTCCAGACGTCGACTTGCAGAGTCACGATCCACTACCCAGAATGCGTGTTCCCTACAAGGAGCCCATTTCAGGAGTGAGAGTTATGATGTGGTCCCGGACCAGATTCCGGAGAGATGCTCAGACTAGATCCGAAGACAGAGCCTCCAGATGGAGAATTCTTGGGAGTAGACTCGGAGTGAGATCCCTAGTAGTATGCATACTTATATATATAGAGAAATTGTGACATATATCGGGGATTTGTTTCCTAGGGGCTGTGTGCCCCGAGTTGACATCAAAGGATGTGTAGGATGGATTTTATATATATCTATGTATATGTGGATGAGTTTTCACTGAGAAGGCGTTGGCCTGAGATCCACGCGTGTTGGTTTTGGACTGAGACCCACAAGTGTTGGACTGGGCTAAGTTCCCAGGTACTTTGATTGGATTTTGGGCTAAGGCTCCATGTTATATATTTGAGAAATGGTTTTTGAATGCATGCATATGTTTTTAGTGAAGGGCATAAAGGTCTTTTAATGAAAATGTTTTTATAAAATATTTGTTTTGTCCACTAACAGTTTTCATGTTTTGAATGCCCTTCAGGTTGATCGCGGATACGGGCTGTAGCAAAGACGAGACATCACATTCATCCTCCTGATCCTGGCGCCCTCTGGTAGTCTCGGTTGTGGCAAAGGACGGAGTTATCCTAGGTCTGACACTTCGTGTTAGACGGGAGCAGGCGTGACACGACCCATCCAAATCCCCCCGGGACTACCATGGAATGTGTCATGCTCCCATCTGACAAGAGGTGTCAGACAAGGGATAACCTGTTGCCATTGCCCAACCGGGCTTCCAGAGTTCGTAAGGATCGATGGAGGAGGTGTATGATGTCCCAGTCTCTGCTGCAGTCGCATCCGGAAATCAACCTGAAGGGCATTAAAAACAAAAGCTATGAGTGGACGAAAATAAACAAGTCTGTTTAAAACATTTATAAGACATTTATGCCCCTCAGTAAAATCATATGCATGCACCATCATTTAAAATCATATATCATATAATATGAACCATAAACATAATTTTAGCCACTGCACCATACACTCCAATCCGACATCCCTGATGTCTGACGTCCCTGACGTCAATAAGGTCACAATCACAACGCTAAGCGTGCCACTCGGGTCTCAATTTTCCGAGTTCAATCCCCGAACCCCGTTCGGGTACAGCATCCCCGATGCTTAGCGTCATAGACGCTGGACGTACTAGACGTCCGTGACCTCTCCGGGGTACCTCATCAGGAGGAGACAATATAATATGGAAGGATCTATACAGTGCAGTACTAAATACATTTTATTGATATCCACATGCTAAACATATATGTATAGGTAGGTAAAATTTGAACCGATCGTTACGTTTCATCAAACGGGTCTCATGCCCAAATACCGTGAACGTGCCATAACCGAAATATCATCAAAACCATTTATTGATTCCAGCATGTGAACATATATAAAATGTAAACCAGAAAACATTTATTCAATTCCATTTTAGGGTCCTCGACCCGCAATCACATGTAGAAATCAACTGGGCCCCTGGCCCGATTTCACAAGTTAACTGGGCCCTGGCCCGATCCACATGTTAACTGGGCCCCTGACCCGATTTTACATTATTCAAGTTCGTAACCGTTTCATGAAATCATATCCAACCACATTTATGGAAATCGGTGCAAATCCAGAAAACCTCGGTTTACGTGCAAATACGTAATTCACCTCGAAATACGTGAAATCATTTTAAATTCATCGATATCCAAAGTAATCATTTAATCATAATTATAAAAATCATAAAACAGTTATGCATGCATCGAATTTATGAAACCAATGTCCACTCACAGACCGTTTAACCGAGCGCCTCGATACGCGTGCCCTAGGCCTTCCCAGGCCACACCTCTATCACCGGGACTCCCGATCCTGTTCAAATCCCATTAGAGGATTACTAACCTCATCATTAACATCCTATTCAAGTCCCGTAATTTTTCCGAATTTTTAAGTATTTTTAAACTGGATTTAAAACCTTCGGACATCCCGAACAATATCGAAACGGGATCCGATCAACACGAAACCAACGCCAAAATGTTCGTTACATTGTTAGGATAAAAGTCAGGTTGACCTCACCTCGAGATTCGTGCCCACGCGCCGTCACGCGCCTCCGTGAGTGGCTGCGCGTGAAAGCCACGCGCCTGCTACAGTGACTGCTACAATCACCACCTTCACCTGAATGACTGGTAAACGGGTCTGATTACCCGCGATAGGATCCAGTTCAATCACACCCAATTCGACATCAATTCAATCCGTTCTTGATCCCACAACAATCATTAACAATTGAATTTCAGTTCTGTGACATCGATTAAACTCAACCAACCCATAATCGTGCCACCAACCCGTGATCACCCAAAACGGGTCAATCACCAAAACTCCTCCAATCCTCAACCATTGTCAAATAACTTCACGGGAAGCTTATAAGGATTAATACGAACCAATTCACATGATTAATTGAACACGACGTTACCTCAATCACCACGACTCAAGCTGAGTTTTCCCGGCCGTCCACCTCGTCCGTCCACGGCCCTAGGAGCCCCAAAGTTTGCCCCATTTGATCTGGTTCGACTCGTTGAAGTTCCAGAAAGCTCAATCCATCATCAATTAGGCTTGGGCTGGCCCTAAAAACCGAAGTTCGATTTTTTGAACACTTCAAAAACCAGTTTCGGGTTTTTGAGCATTCCTCCACCAAAACCTTCCCATTTTCCCATCTCTCAATCCCAAAGTGTTTCTCTCATCCCCCAAGGTTACATCCCGTGCAAAATCCACACAATTTCGGCCTGGGGATGACTGATCAAGTATTGGAGCAGTCCTCAGTTTTCTTCCATTTTCATGTGCAGCAGCCATAGTTTAATGGCCAAACACCGTCCCACACAGCCTTGCATCGCACTAACCTCAATAAACAATCCATAACAAAAGTTTAGGCCAGCAATTTGCCCCACAAACAAACCACCCGTGCTCTGGCCATGTTCTCCCAACATGGTGCTACAGTAACCGTTCAACACTCAGCGAAATTACCATTCTGCCCTTGTGCAGTAAATTACCAAAATGCCCCTCACGCATCCTGACCCGTAACTCGGTCATACGGACTCCGATTGATGCGTGCCGCCTGTCTACGAACTCAGGGCATCAAGACCATCCTAACGGTCCTTGGTCCTCGGCCATCGGACCTCCCGATCAAAAAGTCAACATTTTCCCTTATTTCGTACAAATTACGAAACTCCCTGAACTTTCGTACATCATAACTTTCACCACGGACGTCGGAAATCGAACGTGCCACCTGTCTATGAACTCGTGACGTCCCAAACTACGTCACGGTCATTGGTCTAAGTCCATTTGACCGTCCGAATTAAAAGTCAACGTTTTGCCCACGCCGAGGGGCAAAACGGTCATTTTGCACAATTCGTCCGAAATCACCCAACTAATCCCAGATTAGTAAATCACAATTAAATATTATTAAATCCCGATATTCGGGACGGGTCGTTACAAGGCGCGTCCCACATTAATCCCTGGGAATTTGGGATAGGTCTTGTCAACCTATGTTATTCCTTCCCTTTTCCCCAAACCCAACTCACCACGTCTCTTTTCCCTTCATGGTCATATTCCTTTATTTGGATTGGGAATCTCTAGAACACTTTTGGCCTAGTCAATGGTAAGATGGTAAAGGGGATTTTTTTCAAGCTTGATACTGAAGTTAATTGTAACACCCCAGACTTTTATAATTTGGTAAAGTTGGAATTTTAATGTAAAATGACCATTTTGCCCCTAGTTGAGGGAAATTTATTGACTTTTGACTCGGACTATATTTTAGACCTTAACCTATGACCGTGACGTAGATCGGGATGTCACGAGTCCATAGACAGGCGGCACGCTGGAATCGGAGTCTGGACGACAAAATTATGGTCAAGAACGCGAAAATGGCACTATTTATGGAATCCCGGGAATGCCACACTTGGCTGGTTCTATTGGATAAGGACAATCTGGTGGGACCCTTGGATGAGTGACAAGTGTCACTCATCCCATTGGTGGGTTTCCCCATGCACTTGGATCTGTTTAGGGGTTCCATCTTCTTCATTCTTCATCTGCATCATTTTCTCTCTAACCCGTGAGCACCAAACACACAAACACTCCATAACCTCACCACCCTACCTCTTCATCATTCCTCTAGATCTTTGAGCGCCTAGGTAAGAGTGTGTGACCTAGGGGGCAGACGAGGACGAAGATGGACCGACGGCGGGAAAGGTAAAAACCCGGAAACCCGTGTATCCCCATTTTGTAACTTTGGGTTTTGATGTTTGTTGAACAACCTAATGGACCTTAAATTATTCTAGTGACCCAGACGATCTCAGTGAGGTGGTTTGCGAAGCAAGGAGTGGCCGGAGTTGAGATGAAATAGAGGAGGAAGTTTACGACTTACTGTTTATCAAGATTCAGGTAGTTTTTAGTTCGTGTTTTCAGTTTTGATCATGTAGATCTCTTAGTTAGGTTGAGACGATCGTGTAGGGAAAAACCAGATAAAAATGGTTTGAGAGATATGAATTTTGGAATTATGTCGGGTCGCGGGTCTGTGCGACCCGGTTTGCAGACCCGTCGAGAGGACAAGGACAATGACGTCATCAGTTGACGTCATCACCTTGTTAGATGTCAGGGGTGACATGGCCCAATGAGGAAAGGACACGTGTTACATGTTAGTGCATGGTCAGCACTGACATGTTAGTGACATGGCTCAATCAGTGGCTGCCACATGTCACTAACATGTCTGTGACGTGGACTAACTAACAGCTGACATGTGGCACGTGTTAGACCTGACACTATCAGATGACATCAGCAGTGACGTCAGCGTTGACTTTGACTGTTGACCTGAGAGGAGTTCACTGATTTCCTCCTTGAAATAAGTTTTCTATTCACTTGGTCTGATGCTTCCTTGTGTGTCAAACAGACTTCCTCTGCAGTTTTCATTCTCTTACTCTATGTTGATGACATCATTCTTACAGGGAGTAGTTCTGCTGCAATCTCTGATGTCACCACTGCCTTTTTGATATGAAGAACCTAGGTGATCTGCACTACTTCTTGGGCCTACAGATCAACTACACCTCCTCATATTTGTTTGTCACTCAGTCTAAATACACTCATGATCTGCTAGTGAAGACCTCAATGTTGGACAGTAAGGTTGCAGAAACACCTAGTGTCTCAGGCTCTCGTTTGAAGAAATATGATGGTCCTCTATATGCTAATCCCTCCAATTACAGTAGTATAATTGGTGCACTGCAGTATTTCACCTTTACCAGGCCTGACATTGTTTTCTCTATCAACCAAGTTTGTCAATATATGCACTCACCTATTGATTCCCATTTCATGGTTGCGAAACGTATTCTCAAATATCTTAAAGGCACACAAAATCTTTGCATCTCCCTCACTCCTGGTTCTTTAGACCTTATTGCCTACACTGATACAGACTGCGCAGGAGATCCTAGTGATCGTTGATTTACCACTGGTGTTGTGGTTTACTTTGGCAACAATCCTATCTATTGGATGTCCAAGAAGCAGACTATAGTCTCTCGGTCGAGTACTGAGTCCGAGTACCGTGCTCTTGCTATCACGGCTGTTGAGATCTATTGGATTCGACAGTTGCTATGTGCCCTTCACCTTCCCTTGCTCAAACCTCCTTTGATCTACTGTGACAGTACCTCTACCACAAGCCTTTGTGCAAATCCTATTTTTCACTCTCGTGCTAAGAACATTGAGATAGATTATCATTTTGTTCGTGAGCGTGTCACTCGTGGTGACTTGGATGTTTAGCACATTCCTCCTGGCGATCAAGTCACCAACATCTTTACTAAAACCTTGACTGATGATTTGTTTTATCTGCATTCGGCCAATCTAATGCTTAAGGTTTCCTCACCATCAGCTTGAGGAGGGGGGGGGGGGGGGGGGGGGGAGGGGTGGTGTAAGCAGACATGTTGCGGTGGTCCTGCGTGGATAGCCGTATGGCATTGATGTGGTCCTGCTCGTACAATTGTACAATGCAATGCCTAAGCATGTGGTTGAACGCCTTTGTGGTCCTAGTCCTACCAGCTGGCTACAGCTGTCTCTAGGTGATTAGTAGCTGGTTAGTTTGTTAGTAAAACAGTTCAGAAGGTTAGTTAAGTCAGTTAGGGTGATTTACTTAGTCACCAAGTCATTATGTAAACAGAAAGGAGTATAAGATCGAATGTAATGTGTAGATGTAATTTATCACGATTGGCTACAGCTGTCTCTAGGTGATTAGTAGCTGGTTAGTTTGTTAGTAAAACAGTTCAGAAGGTTAGTTAAGTCAGTTAGGGTGATTTACTTAGTCACCAAGTCATTATGTAAACAAAAAGGAGTATAAGATCGAATGTAATGTGTAGATGTAATTTATCACGATTGAATACAAACTGATAGTTGTGAATCCTCAAAAGTCTACCCTCTTAATTCTCTCCATTGTTCTCTCTTGAAAACCCTCTTATTCTTTTCTTGCAAACTTTCAACTTTTCTTCAAGAACACCAAGAACATGATTTCCAATATGGTTTACCCCAATTTCTGTTTTGAAATTTTATGTCTATTGGCCACTGAAATCTGTGTTTGGTGTTGTAAATTTGTGAGTGATAATTTCCCCATTACTAATGGAATTTTATCTTTAATTTTTTATATTATGGGATCACATTTTGGTTTCATGCATATATGTTCCCACTATCAATGTAACTTTTATTTTAGCTCAGCTTCTAGTCAACATGATAGTTATTAGTTAATATATGTTGGTGCAAAAAATGGATTAACTTAGAAGGAGAAACTACACTCACACAAGAACACAATTATGTCCGTGGTTCACCGAATTTGAGCTAGTCAGATCATTCTCATTGATAGTTTCTGTTTTATGTATATGATACAAGAGGCTTTTGGAAAGAAAAATAATTTATGTATTTTATACATAATACAAGATGCTTTTATAGAGAGAATGGGAAATGTAGAGAGATAAGAGGGGTATTGTGTTGTAGATAGATGTTGATCTCTAGAGTGAGAGCCGAGACCCCCAAGTTAGAGTGAGGGTTTTCTTTATATAGGTGAGGTTTAGTTCTTGATAGGGCCCTAATGATGGGTTGTGGTGATGAGCCTTAATGATTGGCCTTGATTGTTAGTCAAGAAATTGGGCTTAGACGATGAGCTTAGTTTTAGAAGTGATATTCTGAAACAGCTTTCACTATGCCGCTACTCAGTTAGTCATGGTTTGAATAATAGATCTATTTTTTGGATGGGGATTCCACTTTAAGCAAAAAAATCAAAATCAAAATGAACATTTTATTAGTAATGAATAATCTCATATAATCTTGGTAAAAAAAAAAATCTCATTTAATGCAATCATCTTCTATATTATGGGTGCGGAATGGATGGCGGAGATATAACCATCCAAGGTTGGGGTGGTCATTTTTTAAGAAAATCTGGGGAGTGATAAATAAACATAGTTCCAAATTTTTTGAAATTATGAAATTGCCGCTGCAAGTTCAAATTTTCATAACTTTTTCATTTTATGTCAGAATTGATGGTCATTGGCGCCCACACATTCATAGAAACAAGGTCTATCTAATGGTATAAAAAGGGAATTAAAAACTCAACTCAAATGGGTGTCACAAAAGAAAAACCTAACTTCTCTAATAACTAGCAAACTTAAATCCTAGATGTGGGGAAAAAATGGACAGTATGCGTGACATTCATTAATATATGTATAAAAAAAAGGGATAAACTTAGTTACGGGGACGTAACGAGTCTTTACCTTTCAAATGTATCTTTATACAAAAATAAAAGTTCACTAGAAAGAATAAAAAAACAATGACAATAAAAATCATATATAAAGATGCAATGCAAATACAACGTTTCAGTATTTAATTTTAAATTGTACTCTTCGAGAATTAAGAAAGTCAAATTCTTTGTTATTCTCTATTATGTTTATGAGAAAATGATAAGAGTAGAGATTTGAGAATTGAGAGAATAATTATTGAAGTTTTGGAGAACAAAAAGTAAGAAAATGGTGTGTTGTACTTGCACATTGCACGAGTACTGCACAAGAGCAAGGGAGTTTCTTTCTCTCTCCCTACTCTGCCGTTCTGTTTGCACTTAAATTGTCTGTCTTTTATTTTATTTTGACTCCACTCTATTAATGTAGGACAATTTATTAATTTTTAGGCTATTGCTCTCCATTAATTATAAGACCAATTGGAAGAGCTATAGCTAGCCCTGCCAACTCACTATGATCCCCCGCCACTGTCTGTGTGATCAATCTTAGACTAGATAGGGAATTTCCTAAGTAACTTGTATCAACTTGTTACTTACAAATCCTTGCAAATGGATTAATGCATCTAGTCATTTGAACTCTCTCCCTCTAATGTTAAGTTTTTTATTTCCAACTTAAACCCCTTGACAATGCTTTGAAGTTCTTCATCCAACATAGGCTTAAAGATCCCAACACATATGTTCCTTTAGCAGTGAGCAAGAAGATGACCATTACTGGCACAAATTCTAGGACATTCAAAAAAAAAAAAGCGAGCCTCTGATGTAAAAAATCATAATGGAGTGAATTAGTTGTTTTCCACATTGATTTCTTGTGTCTAGGTGACTTTCTTCAGTGTCATTTCCTTCCTCTATTATTGGTGGCACACCATTTTGGGATAATGATGGAATGCAAATATAGGGTAGACATGCATATTGGCTAGAACAGATGTTAGGAAATTAATTCTCAAGCACACCTTAGTACTTAATAATAAAAATGAAAGAAAGGAAAAAAAGAAGCCAAAAACACAACAAATTTAACGAGATTCGGCCAAATAACTTGTCTACATCCTCATAGAGTTTCCACCTTCACTATGAAAGAATACGAAGTACAAGATTACACCACTCAAATTTATACCCAAACCGAGCCCTTGTATCCAATAGGATACCCATGTACACTCTCTCTTAACCTAAAAGTTCACTCTATCCCAAGAGTTATGCACACTCTTAAAACACTCAAAATTCACCTTACTTCTATACCCGAATACCCTTAGAGTTGCTCTCACTCACTCATTTGTGATGTGTTCTTTCCTATTGCCAAATGTGGCCAAGATCTTCTCCTTAAATAGGCCAAGGAGGAACCATCTAGATGTCTTCATTAATGATCTATCCACCTACCAACTTTATTTATTGAACCTTCCACTCACTTCCTTCATGAACCTTCTACACATATCTTGGGTTCATGTACTTTAATTTAGAACAAAAAATATGTTCTAGATAACCCCAATAATATGGAAGCTCAAATGCCTTTTGTGATCTATACTTTAGTATTGGGTCTGCATATTTTACAATCTCCCCATCCAGGCCAACTTAAGTGGATAGTGCTGCACCGTCACTTCAATCCCTGAAGTCCATCTCAAATTGAGATACCGCTTGATATACCCATAAACATTCCATTGGCCTTATTCTTGTACTAGATACACATACCCCGAATCAGTTGCATACGATCCTAACTCCCCCTGATTCAAAATGGCCAATGCTATATGCAGCTATTCCGAGTCAACAATCACCAGTTGGCTCCGAAGTGGGACCTCGACCTTACCTTTTCCCTAGCAGGATTTTCCTTTTCACCATCGTCTAAAACCTGGAAACATGTGGATAACATCTCTACTGTGCCTGCAAATGAGGCATGCTTCAGGTACCTGTTCTCTTGTGCACGCTGTTTCCCAACAACCTTCGAGGTCTAGGTTTTCCCCATTAGACAAAACATACTTTTACATTTTCACCCTTCATTAGGACCATGCAGCCACGTGACACTTTCATAACTCCCCTGCTGACGAAACCTTGCAGCCTTTGGAGTCTAGTTAGCTCAAGGATATTAGATTTCTCCGAAACTTTAGGACATACACCACTTCACCTAATGTACAAAATGCTCCATCAAACATCTTGATTTTCACAGTTCTTGTACCCATGACATGATGTATTGTTCCATCAGCCCAAGTCACAAATCCTTGGACTTCTTGGAACATATCAAAATATTCTCTCCTAGAGCAAAAGTGATGAGAACACTCACTATTTAATATCCAATCATCTTGAAGAAAAGTGTAATTACCTTTAGAGACTATGAGAAATTCTCCAAAAATCTCTAGACATCTCTGCTATACCAGCCAAGGAGCAATATGAGCCCTTATCGTTCTTCTCTTTCATCAATGGACAATATGGTTTTATGTGTCCTCACTCCTGATACTTTTAGTATTGTTTTCTCTTTCCCCTGCCTCTGGATTTAGACCTGCTATGCTCACTAAATCCCCCGACAGTTGACTTTCCCCTACGATTCTATTCATGAGAAATAAAGACGGAACCTTGAGAATCATCGGTTTTCCTTCTCTTCTAATGTGATAAGAGTGTCGATTATACTTCATCCATCTTCAATGTATCCTTACCATAAACAATTTTAGTAACAATATTCTCATATGAATCGGGAAGCGAGGTAAGAAATAAAAGGGCTTGATATTCTTCCTCAATTTTAACCTTAACTCTTGATAATTGATTTACCAATCCCTTGAACACGTTCATGTGCTCCATAAGATTTTTTCATACATTCTCCCATTTTGAGCTTGTAGAGATCCCGTTTTAAATTCAGTTTCTTCTGCACGCCTTCCCCAAGATAAACCTTCTTCATTTTCTCCCAAAGCTCGAGCGCGAAATCTACATCATTAACATTTTTTATAATATTGTAGCAATATAAAGCCTAATAGTGCTAACACACCTAAACTCCAACTCGTCTCAATCTTCATCTAACATCTTCTCCGGCTTTGCATCATTTTCCTTCAACAGTCTTGCAAGGCCTTGTTGAACTAGGATGTCTTTCACTTTCATTTTCCATAGAGTGAAATTTCCTATTTCGTCAAATTGCTCCACCTTGAAATGTGAGGTGCTAGAACTTGCCATGAAAAACTGCCCACGATCAATAAGCCGAAGCTCTGATATCACTTGTTAGGAAATTAATCCTCTGTCACGTAAGTACTAGTAATAAATATGGAAGAAAAGAAATAAAGAAGTCAAGAACACAACAGATTTAACGAGATTCGACCAAATAACTTGCCTACGTCCTCAGAGAGTTTTCACCTTCACTATGAGACAATACAAAATACAAGATTACACCACCCAAATTTATACCCAACCCGAGCTTTTGTATCCAATAGAATACCCCTTGTATCCAATAGAATTCCCCTTGTACAACCTCTCTCAACCTAAAAGATCACTCTACCCCAAAAGTTATGTACACCCTTGAAACACTCACAACTTACCTTGCTTCTATACCGGAAGTGTAACGACCCGAACCGGGTTTATTAATATTTTAATGTAAAATTACTATTTTGCCCCTAAGGCGGGAAAACTTTGACTTTTGACCCGTGAAATAATTTGGACTTTGACCCATGACTATGACGTAGATCGAGACGTCACGAATCCGTAGACAGGCGGCACGCCAAAATCAGAGTTCGTATGAAAGAGTTATGGTCACGGAAGCGTATTAGCAGAATTTACGAACCGATATCAAACGATTAAAATATTAATTAATTATGGGAATCCGTGCAAACCCTAAATTTAAATCAAGCCAGCGGATGAGTGACAAGTGTCACTCATCCAAGGGTACACTATTCCAATAAAGCAACCCTATTAGCCTATTTGTCCATTAGATATTAATTAATTTTCCATCATTGAATCCCAGCCATTGGATTTCTGATCAAACCCATCCCAGCCCTTCATCCTATCTGCTTTTTCCTTCTCATGCACGATCATCTCTCTTTCTCTCACACAACACACAAACACTCTCACATTTTCCTTAACCGTGCAAACACTTCCCTCCCATTTTCTCTCAACCCAATCGATCGAACCAGCAACCGTCACACCACCAGACGACAACCCTCAGCACCACCATCATCCCCAGAACCCCACCGTGCACCACCAGCAGCCACAACCCATTCCCCCGGCCTGAACAGACCCGAACAGCCCCCAGACCCGAAACACAGAGAAATCGGATCCAGGAAGCAAAACCCCACCTCCTCACCATCTCGACTTGAACGGAGCTCCAGTTGACACCTTGAGGACCCCAAGTACACGACTGAACGAACGACAAAGGCCACGGCGACGACACGGCGGAGGACATGCTCTAGGGTCAGAGACGAACTCATAAGGATCGATTTGGATGGCTGAGACGGAGTGGATAGCCGGAGAAGACGACCGAACTTTGGCCGTGAACTTCATCGAAGCCCAGGTAAGTTTCTACCGGTTTTCTTCTAGTTTTAAGGTTATAGAACCATAGAACAGACATAGAAGACCCTATAGGATTGAACCCCGTCGAAAATGGTGGCCGGAAACGGACCGTGGAAACGGGTCAAGCTGTGGGTCAACGGCGAACCGGTTCCAGTAAACGGGGTTGACCCGATACTGTAACAGTGATGACGTCATCATGCTGACGTCACCTCTGACGTCATCCTGTCAGAGATTGTCAGATTAGGGGCCAACCAGAGCGTGCCACGTGTCACCTGACAAGTGTCAGTATGACGTCACTACTGACATCAGCAGTGACAGGACCGCCCCCGAAAGGACATTGAAAACTGTGTCCGGTCCTGCTCCCGCCTGGCAAGACGACTGAAATTCCCAAGTTACCCTCAGTACTTGCCAGACCAGGGATAGCCACACGTGCTTACTCATGCCTCAGCCTCTCGATCAGCCTCGAACAACGAGCCACGGCCTGGAGGGTCAATAAAAACCAAAAGGTGTGAGTGGACCAAAAATAAATCAGTTTATAAAAGCCGTTACAAAAAGAACGTTTTTACCCTCCGCGTAAAAACTAATGCATGCATACAAAAAAACATTTCACAATCTCTCTCATTTTCAGCATAGGAAAAACTGTGTGTCAAATTTCAACATAAGGAAAACATGTTTGAAACTCAAAAGCATTTTTCCTTTCTCAACCATCGGGTCTTAGCCCGCAATCATAAACACCGGGCCTCAGCCCAAAACCACAAATCAAAACCAAGTACACAACATAATCCAAAACCATCAACCACATATCCGGGTCACTGCCCAACACATATGAACATCATAGAATATCAATGAATCACAATCAATCAGTTTGCTGTTATCAAGTGCGCCCGAGTCTTTAAACTCAAAATCATGCGCATAATCAGGCCTTCCCGGGATATCAACGAGTCTTTAAACTCAAAACATATTCAATAGGCCTCGGGGGTATCACAACAACCGAGTCTTTAAACTCACGAGTCTTTAAACTCATTAAGGGCCCTCCCCCGTCATCAATTAACCGAGTCTTTAAACTCAAAACGTACTCCAGCAATAGCACCGGGTCTTTAAACCCAAAACAGTTTTCAATGGGTCTTTAAACCCAAAACATTTTTCATTCACCACAATGCGGGACCCATCCCGAAGTCACATTTTTCACAACATGACCCATGGTCCGAATTTCCACATTCAATTCCCCAAATCATACTTTACAAACATAATCAAATTATCATTAAACATGGGGCATGTAAAATCAGACCAAATCACTTTATTAAATCCTTTTCCATTTCTGAATTCGAATTCGCAATAATGATTCCGTAAGCTGGCATCCGGAAACATCATCCCGAATCCAAACCAAGAATCCACTTTAAATTTTCGAAAACCGAAATCCCGTTAGTCAAAGTTACTTTTATGCCCCGAGCATTAAGCCCGAAATCACCTTTTTCAAAATCCGTTTTAAATCCTTGAAAACACCTCATATTTCAAATCTCAAGGTCAAGACATCAAAACCACAATCAAATCACCAAAATCACGATCAAATCACAACATACTTGAAAGTCGTGTCAAAATCGTAAAGCATACTCATAATCGAAATCCAACACCTTAAAAACATAATACGCACTAATCACATGCAATCATTCATTAACCCATCATCAAAACGCAAGCGAAACCAGAGTCTCGAAATACGTGCAACTCGCATGTATAAAAAAAATACGTATAAATATGGAAATTGAACTCAATCACAATTCATAATCATAATCATAGAAATCATAGAAACATTTATGCATGCATTAAATTTTGAAAGCAACGTCCACTCACACACCGTTCTTAAAGCTCGGTTTCGCGCCGCACGCGTTCCCGTAATTTTCGGCATTTTTCAGGAAACCTGAATCCTGTCCGAAATCACATTCCAGGGTCATTAAGGTCTCAAATAACAACATACCAATTCCCCATAATTTTCCGGGAATTATTCGTTAATTAAAAACGTAACCTAAACCTTCGGACCCTCAAAACAGCATCGAAACGATGTCCGATAATTTCGAAACCAACGCTAAAATGTTCGTTACAATGTGTAGGACAAAAGTCATGTTGGACTTACCACGAAAATCGGACTGACACGCCGTCACGCGCCGTCACAAGCGGTTGCGCGGGACACTCACGCTCTGCTACAGTAAAGACACTGTTCATCTCCTCCTTCACCCGTTCAGCAGCTAAACGGGTCATTTAACTCGCGTGACAACCTAGCCAAATTCCTGCAATAAACCAGCCAATTCCTTCAATTGATCACTCAGGTAGATTCGTAACACACTGAATTAGATGTCAGTGACATTCATTCAAGTCGACACTGCCTACAACCACCTCAACTGAACTCAGGTCGTATTCGAAGTTCATCACCCCAGTTCATCACACCGTCACTGCTCCCATCAATTGATTAATTTGGAAGCACTGTAGGCTTACTTTAAGGATTAATTTGAAAACAATTTTGCAAGAACTCAGCTCCTTATGCACGAACACAAGCTCGCGATTTCTGGAATTTCGTCACGTCTGGTCGTGGCTCCGCAGGCTTCGCACTTCGACTTTCTCGATTTGGATCGATCACTAAAGGCCTCAGGAAGTTCATTTGAACCTCAATTTGGCTTGGGCTGGTCTGCAAATTGAAATTGGATTTTCCCTTCGTTTTTCCCGTTTTCCCGATTCAGTCCTCTCGCCTGTTCTTCAGTTCTTTTCTCACCAAAATGACCCTCAGAGACCCCCCAATGTCCCCTAATCTCTTTGTTTTCAAACCGGGCAGCAAACAAGCCGTGGGAATCTCCCTGGCTTCTCTGAAATTCTTTTTCCCGCACAGACCCAAACCCAATTCACAAGGCCCCTCGTGCTTTGTTCAGTACAAAACCACCACAAGTGGATGTCTCAATTCCACCACTCCTGTCTGCCCGTGGTCTGATCAAGCCACACACACTGCATAAACAAATCACTCGTGCACACCACCATGGCCACACTCTGTTTTTCTCACCTCAAAACTCCAGCCTGTGCACAGCATCCACACACCCACAAACTCTTGTTTCCCACCCAATGCATAAACAATTTCCTAATGCATTAAACAACTCCTCAGCCCATCAATTTCATAAACAAATCACCCCGTGCTCTGATCAAGATGTAATCCCATACACGGCTGTCCCTGTTCAAACAATACCCCAGTCAAATTACTATTTTGCCCTCCTTTGATAATTTACCAAAATGCCCCTCACCATCCGTGACCCGTAACTTGATCACCCGATGTCCGTTTTCGGCGTGCCGCCTGTCGTTGTACTCGGGGCCTCGAGACGAACCTAACGGTCTTCGAGTCTTGTGAAGATCGATTGTATTTCAGAAAGTCAACTTTTTCCCCCATATCGTCCAAATTACGGAAATGCCCTTGGGCTTCCGAACGTCATAACTTTCACCTCGAACGTAGGAATCGAACGTGCCACTTGTCTATGAACTCGTGACGTCCCGAACTACGTCACGGTCATCGGTCAAAGTCCATTTGACCGCCCGAATTGAAAGTCAACGTTTTACCCACAACTAGGGGCAAAACGGTCATTTTGCAACGTTTGTCCGATTCCACCCAACTAATCACCGATTAACCCTCATTTATCATGATTAGTTACTAATCTAATCCCGAATTTCGGGATGGGTCGTTACAATCTTCACCCTTAAATAATTTCGTCCTCGAAATTCCAACCGATCAAATTCCGACTGTTCCTCCCTTCTGAAATTAGTTTCATTCTCGAAATTTCCAATTATCCTTGTGAACACATCCACCTCGTGGAAAACTTTTCGACCTCGCAACACGTGTACACCCGTACACCAACTAACTCATATGTACTCAGACGTCCCAGTACCGACCACACTCGACCACCTTGAGTGAAAATGATCACTTGATGTCTGCTCCCACTAGGAGTCACCAAATCTCACTTGTCAGTCCGTGCTGACGCGAGCGGCGATCAACAGCCAATTGGTGTCACTCAAAGTAGCGTAAGATCAATAACTCGATCTCATCTCGCAGGGCAAGCACAACCCTGCGGCATATATCAAGCTCAAAGTCCAGTTCACACAAATCCCAAGTGTGTCGGAACTAAGCCGAATGCCAACACGTACAACCAAACCACTGGTACCTCCCACGTACCGTCACTAAATACCACTCGGCCTGTCCGGTACCAATCCTCGTACACCGTACAGGGTACGTACATCCACCTCCAACAAGTCCACTACAAGGTCCACAGTCAATCACAATCTGACACTGAGGTTTCTTGTCCAATCTCATACTAGACAAATCGATCATTCCAACTCATCATCCATTCTGGATCCCATGGTCCCCCGACCAGTAACACGACATCAACTCCCAAACACGTCATCCAATATGTACCACTCCATGCACGCTCACCAAGGCGTGTACAGTCATGCCGAATGGGCATCTAATCTCATTCACAAATACCAAGGCTCACCAACCCCGAATCTATCGGATACCCGCTCAAACGGTTACCACATCACATCCGATTGACTTCGAAAAGAAGCCAACCCCAATCGCACATATCTACGACTGACCAATTAGACCCTGTTGGATATCCACTCATCCACAGGTCAAGCCTCGAGTTCAACTCATAACTGTTCCCACTCGCTCGAGTACGGATTAACTTCGAAGGGAAGTTCGGTCCAACTATTCCCATATCTAAACATTTATGACAGAGCGATAAGCTCTTCACCTAGCCTGATCAAGGCGATCACAGTTAAAATTCGTTACTACGTCACCCGACTGGTAACACCACGATCCTAGGTCGCCGCCACGTCCAAGGCCCACAACATCATAATCCAGATCCACCTAGGATCCACCCTTGCTCACAGCTAGCAATCCACCTGAAACCTGACTGTAGGGTCTTACACCCACTAGATTTCCTGTTAACCACCCGACACTCCTCAACTATTTTCTCCTCCAATCATTCACTCAACAACATAATACATCCACTCTGTGGATCCCCTCCATCTACCTCATCTCGATCCCTGCCACTCTACCTAGGAGAGACCAAGGATGATCCAATACGATGTCATCAACATCCATCCTATGTGAGTGCAAACACAACTCTCTCTGCACCCACCGTGTAACGACCCGTCCCGAATTCCGGGATTAGTTTAGTGACTAATCTCGATTAGTGAGGTTGAACGGTGGTTAGTAGGGCGGAATCGGACAAATTGTGCAAAATGACCGTTTTGCCCCTGGTCGTGGGTAAAATGTTGACTTTTTGATCGGGCGGTCATATGGACTTTGACCGATGGCCGTGACGTAGTTCGGGACGTCACGAGTTCATAGACAGGTGGCACGTTCGATTCCGAAATTCGTAGAGAAAGTTATGATGTTCGGAAGTTGAGGGGTATTTTGGTAATTTGGAATACTAGGGGCCAAATGTTGACTTTTTGACCGGGAGGTCCGATGGACGAGGGCCAAGGACCGTTACGTAGGTATCGTCGATACGAATCCAATGACAGGCGGCATGCCGAAATCGGAGATTCGACGACGACGTTATGGTCAAGGAAACGAACTAACGAACCGAGGCTCGGATTAAAATAATAATATAATATTGAATAGTGATCGTTGACTGTGCACATCCGGATGAGTGACAAGTGTCACCCATCCCTTGTTTCCAGCTCCATGTTTCCCTCCCAACACTATCATTACAACATCATCATTCCTTATCCATCATTTTCCTTCCTTTTCCTTTGTTTTTCTTTCAAACCGTGCACGATTTTGGGAGAGGATGAACGGGGAGAATTGGCTCCCTCTCTCTGCCGTTCCTGAGAGAAAACTGAGAGACTAAGATGATTGAATTAACGGGGAAACACGAGGGGTTGTGAGAGTGCTGAATTTGGGATTTTGGATTTCGGGAAAATTAGAGGGAAAATTCGAATTGGAAGATTTGGGTCGTGAGGAGTGGAATTGAAGCTCGAGTTAGCTTCCTGAGGTTGTGACGAGTCGATCCACATCAAAAACAAGAAGAATTGGCAACGTTTTGGCTCTGATCACACTTGGTGACAGAGGAGGAAATTCGAGTTTGAGTCGTGGAGTTGGAGGCTTCGATGGATGAAATTGAGGTGGGGAAACTACTTCTCATGATCCCACGATGCTTCTGGGTTCATCAATTGAAGGAAACCGATCGAGATTGACGAAACTCCATGGTTGCACAGTGGACGGTGTTCGAGCTTGAGTCGTGACGATTGAGCACTAGTTTGATGCAATTGATGTGGGGGAATTGTTCCTCATGGTCCATTGATGCTTCTGGATGCATCAATTGGAAGAAACCTGCAGCCATTGATGGAATTCCATGAATGAACAGTGACCAGAGTGTTCTTCGTGTTCATCGTGGAATCGATGGAATTTGGGTAAGTTATCGTGTAATTGATGTTACAGACCTGTAATTGAACTAAGAAAGAAACTAACTGAATGATTAATTGAAGGAATTAAGGCTGAATTGATGGACATTGAACCGGGTTGTGTCGCGGGTTAAAGAACCCGTTTACCAGACACTGTAGCAGGCGCTGTAGCAGACACTGTAGCAGGCGCTGTAGCAGACACTGTAGCAGGCGCGTGGGTTTCACGCGCAGCTACTCACGGCGGCGCATGACGGCGCGTGGGCACGAATCTCAAGGTGAGGTCAACATGACTTATGTCCTATTTAATGTAACAGACATTTTGGAATTGGTTTCGTGTCGATCGGACACCGTCTTGATAGTGTTCGGGATGTCCGAAGGTTTTAAATTAAGTTTAAAAATAAATAAAAATTCGGGAAAATTACGGGACTTTGATAGGATGTTAATAATGAGGTTAGTGACCCTCTAATGTGATTTGGACAGGATTGGGAGTCCTGGTGATAGTGGTGTGGCCCGGGAGGGCCGGTGGCACGCGTATCGAGGCATACCGTTAAAACGGTCTGTGAGTGGACTTTGGTTTTATAAATTCTATGCATGCTTAAATGTTTTATATGGATTATGGTTGTGATTGTATGATGTTGATTTGGTTGTTGGTAAATTGTACGGTTTCACGTATTTCGAGGCAATTTACGTGCTTGCACGTAAATCGAGGTTTCCGGTTTTACATGGATTTTCCATATTTATGACTTGGATATAATGTGATGAAATGATTTTGAAATTGGAAATATGAACTCGGGCTTGAGGCCCAATTATGTTGGAAATTTCGGACTTGGAGTCCATTTGAGAATCGGGCCGGGGGCCCAGTTGGTTAATGAAATCGGGCCAGGGGCCCAGTTGGTATGAAATCGGACTGAGACCCATTTGAGTTATGTTATCGGGCCAGGGGCCCAGTTGGTTTATAAATCGGGCCGTGGGCCCAGTGGTTCATAAAATCGGGCATGAGGTCCAGTTGGATTATAAGTGTAATTTCGGGTCAGGGACCCTATGTTTAATAAATGTGATTTCGGGTCAGGGACCCTATATTTAATAATTGTGATTTTGGGTCAGGGACCCTAAATGGAATTACATGGTTTTATGGAAATTTCGGGCAGGGCCCAATGGTAATGATGTGTTAAAAGGATTTAATAAAACTGTTTTTCCATATACCATCTGGATACAATGATATATGATGGTCTCCTCCAGATGTCTGGGACACTGGGGAAGTCACGGTGCATTTCCTGCGAGGGGTCATTATACGGAGCAGCCGGACCGTATGATGATTAAGGAGCAGGATTTCTATGATTGACGTCAGGGACGTCAGACATCAGGGATGTCATATATATGGACCCGGAGAGACCCCGGGCAGCACGCGTAGCTTATGAAACCGTGAGATATGACGTCAGGGACTTCAAGCGTCTGGGACGCTAAGCATCTGGGATGCTGGTGATGGTAATGGTAAAAATATGGATTAATGGATCTATGAAATGGCTTATTGGTTGGATATGTGTTATATGGTAAAAATGGTTTATTGGTTATGAAATGGTATGTCGGGTCGGGGACCCTAAATGGTTTTGGATTTATGGATTTATATTTATGGCTTTGGGCGGTGGCCCACATAATTTTAATATGTATGGTTGTGGTATTCCACTGTTTTGGGCTGAGTTCCCACACTTGGTTTTTGGTTAACGGTTTTTGGGCTAAGGCCCTAATGGCTCGGTTGAGCAAACGTTTTGGTTACTGGTTTTCGTGGCATGCATATGTTTTTATTGGAGGGCATAAATGTCTTATAAATGTATTTGATGAACTTATTGGTTTTGTCCACTCACAACTTTTGGTTTTAATGCCCTTCAGGTTGATTACGGATGCGATTGCGACAGAGACTGGGACATTGCACACCTCCTCCATTGGTCCTTGCGCACTCTGGATGCCCCGGTTGGGCAGTGGCTCTTGGTTATCCCTTGTCTGACACTCCTTGTTGGACGGGAGCAGGGCACATTCCAAGGTAATCCCAGGGGGATTGGGATGGGTCCTGTCAACTTGGTATCAGAGCATGGTTGCTCTATTTGTGCGCGCAGGTCGAGGGTGTGATGTCTCTTTGGGCTGCAATTCGTTATCAACCTAATAGATAGTTTTTCGGTTTGGATAGTGGATGGAGTGTGATTGGCCCGATACGTCGTGCGTTAATGTGATTCGACCCAAGTGGGGTTGATTGTGATGAACTGGTATTGTGGGACCGTCGGTTCGGTCATGTGATATTGGATTGTTGTGCTGGTAGGTGCAGCTAGGTTCGGGGAACCTCATGTGAGTAATGGTTTAAAATGTGAACCCTTGTGGTGGTTTCTAGTGTGAGGGATGTTGATTCATCGGAGTTGGCCGATGACCTAGTGGTGGAACCCACGTTGATGGGATGGTAGGATTGGATTTGACGTCTATTCGATGTCAGGACCGGGGGGTCGGTCAGGTTGTGGATTTTATATTACGGAAAGCTGTTTGGTTCGGTTGAACCATAGGGTGTGATTGTGGAACCCTAGTATTAAAAAGGTAAACCTTAATTGTGGCTAGTGGATGAGAACTTGTGCTGCGACGAGCGGCTGAGGTCATGGATGACCATGTGGATGGCTTTGGTGAGTCTAGGCAGAACTATGGGATTCGATCTACGGATACGGTTCTGAGATAAATTATGGAATCCCGTGTTGGATCGGGTATTGGTGTGATGTGTGGATGCGGATCTCGATAGCAATGATAGTTAGTCGGTAGTCATATGGAGATGACTGGCTATTGAGGGTAATTAGTGTGGTTATAATACTTGGGGATCAGGGGACGTTCAGGGAACGTTCATTTTCCTGATGTGGATTGTCAGAGTGGTGGTATCCATAGTCGTGAGGTACGGGATCGTCGTTCGGTATGAACAGAGATCCAAGGTTGTCGTATTTGCACACGGTGTGCAGTATGTGGGTTGGTACTTTTGTGCTGATGCTAGTATGGATGCTTGTGTGCTGATACTAGTGTTGTTGATAGTGTGTTGGTGCTGGTACTAGCGCTGGTGCTAGTGTCGGTGATGGTGTTGACGATGAGCCACAAGTTGGGGTGTGACTCCGTCATGATGAACATATGATCGGTCTTGAGATTCGGTAGTGGTTGAGTGATGGACTGGATGGGATCCAGTTGAGATTGTGATGTGTTGGGATAAGTTCCAATGGTGGTGAGATAACCAGTAAGGAGTGGATTAAAAAGGTATAATTGCGATCTTAGAAAACCGAGTGTTGAACCTGTAAAGGTTGGGATGTGCAAACGGAACAATAACGGATTGATTGTGGACACGTGGTTGTCCAAGTGAATTGAGGAGGTAGGAAGTCTGGTGGTTGGAACCTTAGTTTTGAGGAAAGTTGTGATTGGGGAACGAGAGTGGTGTTCGTTTTTGGTGATTGGTATTCCGACGTCATTGGGGTTGACTTCTTGCTTTCTGCCCTGGCAGACATTGACTGTAGTTACCAGTACGTTGAGCGTGTATTGGTTGGTGAGCGCATGTGTGTTGTGGGGTCATCAGGGGGAGTTGCGTATTTAAAATTAGGTAAACGAGATTTCTCATTTTCTGCTTGGTGGCAGAGGATGTGGTGAGTGCAGTGAGCTTTGTTGCATCCACGTAGGATGAGTATTGGCGTCATTGTGTTGGATCATCCTTGGTTTTCCTGGGTGGAAAGACAAGGATCGATACGAACTTGGGTATGTGAGTCGTAAGTGACGGGGTTGAACTTCTTTTCGAAGTGGGGCCCGTATGGTATCCTACTCGGGTGAGTAGGTTTTCAAGGTAGTTGAATTTTGTCATCCTTAGACGTGTGGAGGTTGGATTGGCTTCCCTATGAAGTCAATCAAGTGTATCGAACGGGTAACCGATAGGTTCGGTTTTGGTGTGTCTTGGTAAATGTGAACGAGATCTCGGGATTTGGAATCGATTTTCTGGGTGGCGATTCAGGATTCGATTTTGGAACTTGAAAGTATATTTCTGGATTTGTGTACGGAATGATTATTCCAAATGCTAGCTTACGGAATAATGATTTCGGATTCGGATTTGGAAATGAATTAAAAATGTGATGTCTGGGTTTGGACCTGGGATTTCTTACGAAATTGCGGATTTGGATTCGGAATTAGAACTAGATGTTGGGTGGAGTTTCGATTTGTCTCATGCTGGATTGGGCAAACGTACTCCATTATTGGAACGCGTTCGGCTATGACCTAGGTGGTTGTAGTCTGGTTATTAGGTAGATGTGTGTACTTCGTACATGGTTCGAGGTACAATATCTTGTAGACTGGTGATGTCTAGTTACGATATACGGGATATACCCGAGGTGTGTTGGTGAACGTGTTGGTAGTCGGATTGGTTCCGATACCATGGGATTGGTTGTGGACCGGATATTACTATGTAATGGGTCATGGTAATTCCGATGTGTTTAATTACACACAGGTCGTGTGAAAGGTCGGTAAATGTTTACTAAGTTAAGTACGTTGGTGGCATATGTAGCCACGAGTGAGTCTAGTGTTAGTTTTCGACTGACAACAACTGTGTGGTGACAGATTGTCAGGATGTGTCAACATAGATTGTTGAGTGGGGTCAGCTGACTCCTAGTGGGAGTGGGAAAGGAACCGTCGAGTTGTTGCGTCAACGAGAGGGTTGATTTGACAAGTGGTGTCAAATTCGAAACAAGTAGTTTCAGTCATTCGACGGGGTCGAATGTAGTCGCTGCGTTTTGAGTACTAGTGGTACGTTTGGGTGTAGACAAGTTTTGTCTAAGTAGTTGGTGTACGGGTGTACACGTGTTGCGTGATCGATTCCAATTTCCACGGGGTGTTTGTGGAATCAGGGTAATCGAGTTTCGAGAGCGAAACTAATTAAGGAGGGAAGTACGTTTGAGTTTAGAGCGGTTGGAATTTCGAGGACGAAATTAATTAAGGAGGGAAGATTGTAACGACCCGTCCCGAATTTCGGGATTAGTTTAGTGAATAATCTCGATTAGTGAGGTTGAACGGTGGTTAGTAGGGCGGAATCGGACAAATTGTGCAAAATGACCGTTTTGCCCCTAGTCGTGGGCAAAATGTTGACTTTTTGATCGGGCGGTCAAATGGACTTTGACCGATGAATGTGACGTAGTTTGGGACGTCACGAGTTCATAGACAGGTGGCACGTTCGATTCCGACATTCGTAGAGAAAGTTATGATGTTCGGAAGTTGAGGGGTATTTTGGTAATTTGGCATACTAGGGGCCAAATGTTGACTTTTTGACCGGGAGGTTCGATGGACGAGGGCCAAGGACCGTTACGTAGGTATCGTCGATACAAATCCAATGACAGGCGGCATGCCGAAATCGGAGATTCGACGACGAAGTTATGGTCAAGGAAACGAACTAACGAACCGAGGCTCGGATTAAAATAATAATATAATATTGAATAGTGACCGTTGACTGTGCACATCCGGATGAGTGACAAGTGTCACCTATCCCTTGTTTCCAGCTCCATGTTTCCCTCCCAACACTATCATTACAACATCATCATTCCTTATCCATCATTTTCCTTCCTTTTCCTTTGTTTTTCTTTCAAACCGTGCACGATTTGGGGAGAGGATGAACGGGGAGAATTGGCTCCCTCTCTCTGCCGTTCCTGAGAGAAAACTGAGAGACTAAGATGATTGAATTAACGGGGAAACACGAGGGGTTGTGAGAGTGCTGAATTTGGGATTTTGGATTTCGGGAAAATTAGCGGGAAAATTCGAATTGGAAGATTTGGGTCGTGAGGAGTGGAATTGAAGCTCGAGTTAGCTTCCTGAGGTTGTGACGAGTCGATCCACATCAAAAACAAGAAGAATTGGCAACGTTTTGGCTCTAATCACACTTGGTGACAGAGGAGGAAATTCGAGTTTGAGTCGTGGAGTTGGAGGCTTCGATGGATGAAATTGAGGTGGGGAAACTACTTCTCATGATCCCACGATGCTTCTGGGTTCATCAATTGAAGGAAACCGATCGAGATTGACGAAACTCCATGGTTGCACAGTGGACGGTGTTCGAGCTTGAGTCGTGACGATTGAGCACTAGTTTGATGCAATTGATGTGGGGGAATTGTTCCTCATGGTCCATTGATGCTTCTAGATGCATCAATTGGAAGAAACCTGCAGCCATTGATGGAATTCCATGAATGAACGGTGACCGGAGTGTTCTTCGTGTTCATCGTGGAATCGATGGAATTTGGGTAAGTTATCGTGTAATTGATGTTACAGACCTGTAATTGAACTAAGAAAGAAACTAACTGAATGATTAATTGAAGGAATTAAGGCTGAATTGATGGACATTGAACCGGGTTGTGTCGCGGGTTAAAGGACCCGTTTACCAGACAAACGGGTTGGGCTGGTGACACTGTAGCAGGCGCGTGGGTTTCACGCGCAGCCACTCACGGCGGCGCGTGACGGCGCGTGGGCACGAATTTCAAGGTGAGGTCAACATGACTTCTGTCCTATTTAATGTAACGGACATTTTGGAATTGGTTTCGTGTCGATCGGACACCGTCTCGATAGTGTTCGGGATGTCTGAAGGTTTTAAATTAAGTTTAAAAATAAGTAAAAATTCGGGAAAATTACGGGACTTTGATAGGATGTTAATAATGAGGTTAGTAACCCTCTAATGTGATTTGGACAGGATTGGGAGTCCCGGTGATAGTGGTGTGGCCCGGGAGGGCCAGTGGCACGCGTATCGAGGCATACCGTTAAAACGGTCTGTGAGTGGACTTTGGTTTTATAAATTCTATGCATGCTTAAATGTTTTATATGGATTATGGTTGTGATTGTATGATGTTGATTTGGTTGTTGGTAAATTGTACGGTTTCACGTATTTCGAGGCGATTTACGTGCTTGCACGTAAATCGAGATTTCCGGTTTTACATGGATTTTCCATATTTATGACTTGGATATAATGTGATGAAATGGTTTTGAAATTAGAAATATGAACTCGGGCTTGAGGCCCAATTATGTTGGAAATTTCGGACTTGGAGTCCATTTGAGAATCGGGCCGGGGGCCCAGTTGGTTAATGAAATCGGGCTAGGGTCCCAGTTGGTATGAAATCGGACTGAGACCCATTTGAGTTATGTTATCGGGCCAGGGGCCCAGTTGGTTTACAAACCGGGTCGTGGGCCCAGTGGTTCATAAAATCGGGCATGAGGCCCAGTTGGATTATAAGTGTAATTTCGGGTCAGGGACCCTATGTTTAATAAATGTGATTTCGGGTCAGGGACCCTATATTTAATAATTGTGATTTTGGGTCAGGAACCCTAAATGGAATTACATGGTTTTATGGAAATTTCGGGCAGGGCCCAATGGTAATGATGTGATAAAAGGATTTAATAAAACTGTTTTTCCATATACCATCTGGATACAATGATATATGATGGTCTCCTCCAGATGTTTGGGACACTGGGGAAGTCACGGTGCATTTCCTGCGAGGGGTCATTATACGGAGCAGCTGGACCGTATGATGATTCAGGAGCAGGATTGCTATGATTGACGTCAGGTACGTCAGACATCAGGGATGTCAGATATATGGACCCGGAGAGATCCCGGGCAGCACGCGTAGCTTATGAAACCGTGAGATATGACGTCAGGGACGTCAAGCGTCTGGGACGCTAAGCATCTGGGATGCTGGTGATGGTAATGGTAAAAATATGGATTAATGGATCTATGAAATGGCTTATTGGTTGGATATGTGTTATATGGTAAAAATGGTTTATTGGTTATGAAATGGTATGTCGGGTCGGGGACCCTAAATGGTTTTGAATTTATGGATTTATATTTATGGCTTTGGGCGGTGGCCCACATGGTTTTAATATGTATGGTTGTGGTATTCCACTGTTTTGGGCTGAGTTCCTACACTTGGTTTTTGGTTAACGATTTTTGGGCTAAGGCCCTAATGGCTCGGTTGAGCAAACGTTTTGGTTACTGGTTTTCGTGGCATGCATATGTTTTTATTGGAGGGCATAAATGTCTTATAAATGTATTTGATGAATTTATTGGTTTTGTCCACTCACAGCTTTTGGTTTTAATTCCCTTCAGGTTGATTACGGATGCGATTGCGGCAGAGACTGGGACATTGCACACCTCCTCCATCGGTCCTTGCGCACTCTGGATGCCCCGGTTGGGCAGTGGCTCTTGGTTATCCCTTGTCTGACACTCCTTGTTGGACGGGAGCAGGGCACATTCCACGGTAATCCCAGGGGGATTGGGATGGGTCCTGTCACACCGTACCAAATATCCAACATCGTCTGCCACCAAGCAGAAAATGGGAATCCCGTTTACCCCAACCTCGAGAAATTCAACTCCACCTGATGACCCCAAAACACACATGGGTCCACCATCCATTACACGCTCATCGTACTGGTATCCGCGATCAACATCTGCCAGGGCAGCGAATTAAGAAGTCAACCCTGATTACTTCCGAATACCGATTGCCAATGATTTTCCTCATCTTTTCCTATTCAGTAATTCATTGCACCTCATAGGAATATAAGGAACGCTTGGTCACACCAGTCTCGGAGTTGCCAACAACTCCCCAAATCATCCAACTCTCATGACATAGGGAAGGTCGTCCCAAGATTCCTCTCTCAAACGTACTGTTTATCCAGTAATCTCTTATCACCTCATCACTGTTGGGACTTATCCCAATACCTCACAATCTCCGCTGGATCCTATCCAGTCCATGAGTCAACCACTACTGAATCTCAAATACCAACGTACACTTATCATGACAGAGTAACACCCCAATTTGTTGCTCAACACAATCTCACTCACTGACACTAGCACCAGTGCTAGTACCAGCACCAACATACAAACATCCATACTAGCACACCGTGTGCAAAGTGGGTAGCCCTGGATCTCCGCTCATACTGAGCGACGATCCCGCATCATCACTTGTACCCCGCAACCATGAGTACCACCATTCTGACAATCCACGTCCGGATAATGAACGTTCCCTGAACGCTCCCTGATTCTCAACCACTACCACTACACCAAGTACCCACGACAATCAGCTATCTCCACAAGACCACCATTCCACAAAACCAAGCCATAATTTCCTAACTCATTCAATACCTGACCATAAACTGGTCCTTGGCATCCTAAGTGCCAACCGGTCCTCATTCAGCCTTTCCGGCTCATCTCGCGTCTTGACACCTTATCATGACTCATCTCACGTTCCTAACCCAAAATCCTGACTCATCGTGAGTCCCACATCCACATCTCGACTCCTCTTGAGTCAAATCTCATACCAAATCGATCATGCCATCACTGACATACCCAGTCCCCGAGCAATTTCCAATGCTCAACCACATTCTAAGCGACCAATATGGCCTAAGAGATAGTACAAGTTGCCCAATTATGCGGCCTTCCAGCCACCGGTCTCGTTCATCCCTGCGACCCACGCAATTCTATATCTAAAAAATCGCAATTCGTAGTATACACTACCCGACATCTGACCCTCAAACTAGGGTCAATCTCACCCGAGATCTAACATGAGGTCCCAAACACCCTCGCATACTCGTCTTACTACCAGGTCGCGCACGAGGCTTACGCTTCGGAGGCATGATGTGGCAATAGAATAAGCAACCTAGTGCTCTGATAGCAAGTTGACATGACCGCCCCCGAAAGGACATTGAAAACTGTGCCCGGTCCTGCTCCCACCTGGCAAGACGACTGAAATTCCCAAGTTACCCTCAGTACTTGCCAGACCAGGGATAGCCACACATGCTTACTCATGCCTCCGCCTCTCGATCAGCCTCGGACAACGTGCCACGACCTGGAGGGTCAATAAAAACCAAAAGGTGTGAGTGGACAAAAAATAAATCAGTTTATAAAAGCCATTACAAAAAGAACGTTTTTACCCTCCGCGTAAAAACTAATGCATGCATACAAAAAAAACATTTCACAATCTCTCTCATTTTCAGCATAGGAAAAACCGTGTGTCAAATTTCAACATAAGGAAAACTTGTATGAAACTCAAAAGCATTTTTCCTTTCTCAACCATCGGGTCTTAGCCCGCAATCATAAACACCGGGCCTCAGCCCAAAACCACAAATCAAAACCAAGTACACAACATAATCCAAAACCATCAACCACATATCCGGGCCACTGCCCAACACATATGAACATCATAGAATATCAATGAATCACAATCAATCAGTTTGCTGGTTATCAAGTGCGCCCGAGTCTTTAAAATCAAAATCATGCGCATAATCAGGCCTTCCAGGGATATCAACGAGTCTTTAAACTCAAAACATATTCAATAGGCCTCGGGGGTATCACAACAACCGAGTCTTTAAACTCACGAGTCTTTAAACTCATTAAGGGCCCTCCCCCGTCATCAATTAACCGAGTCTTTAAACTCAAAACTTGCTGCAGCAATAGCACCGGGTCTTTAAACCCAAAAAAATTTTCAACGGGTCTTTAAACCCAAAACATTTTTCATTCACCACAATGCGGGACCCATCCCGAAGTCACATTTTTCACAACAGGACCCATGTTCCGAATTTCCACATTCAATTCCCCAAATCATACTTTACAAACATAATCAAATTATCATTAAACACGGGGCATGTAAAATCAGACCAAATAACTTTATTAAATCCTTTTCCATTCCTGAATTCGAATTCGCAATAATGATTCCGTAAGCCGGCATCCAGAAACATCATCCCGAATCCAAACCAAGAATCCACTTTAAATTTTCGAATACCGAAATCTCGTTAGTCAAAGTTACTTTTATGCCCCGAGCATCAAGCCCGAAATCACCTTTTTCAAAATCCGTTTTAAATCCTTGAAAACACCTCATATTTCAAATCTCAAGGTCAAGACATCAAAACCACAATCAAATAACCAAAATCACGATCAAATCACAACATACTCGAAAGTCGTGTCAAAATCGTAAACCATACTCATAATCGAAATCCAACATAATACGCACAAATCACATGCAATCATTCATTAACCCATCATCAAAACGCAAGCGAAACCAGAGTCTCGAAATACGTGCAACTCGCATGTATAAAAAAAATACGTATAAATACGGAAATTGAACTCAATCACAATTCATAATCATAATCATAGAAATCATAGAAATATTTATGCATGCATTAAATTTTGAAAGCAACGTCCACTCACACACTGTTCTTAAAGCTCGGTTTCGGGCCGCACGCGTTCCCCATCATTTCTGGCATTTTCCAGGAAACCCGAATCCTGTCCGAAATCACATTCCAGGGTCATTAAGGTCTCAAATAACAACATACCAATTCCCCATAATTTTCCGGGAATTATTCGTTAATTAAAAACGTAACCTAAACCTTCGGACCCTCGAAACAGCATCGAAACGATGTCCGATAATTTCGAAACCAACGCTAAAATGTTCGTTACAATGTGTAGGACAAAAGTCATGTTGGACTTACCTCAAAAATCGGACCGACGCGCCGTCACAAGCGGCTGCGCGTGACACTCACGCGCTGCTACAGTAACAGACACTGTTCATCTCCACCTTCACCCGTTCAGCAGCTAAACGGGTCATTTAACCCGCGTGACGACCCGGCCAAATTCCTGCGATAAACCAGCCAATTCCTTCAATAGATCACTCAGGTAGATTCGCAACACACTGAATTAGATGTCAGTGACATTCATTCAAGTCGACACTGCCTACAACCACCTCAACTGAACTCAGGTCACATTCGAAGTTCATCACCCCAGTTCATCACACCGTCACTGCTCCCATCAATTGATTAATTTGGAAGCACTGTAGGCTTACTTTAAGGATTAATTTGAAATTTTTTTTGCAAGAACTCACCTCCTTATGCACGAACAAAAGCTCGCGATTTCTGGAATTTCGTCACGTCTGGTCGTGGCTCCGCAGACTTCGCACTTTGACTTTCTCGATTTGGATCGATCACTAAAGGCCTCAGGAAGTTCATTCGAACCTCAATTTGGCTTGGGCTGGTCTGCAAATTGAAATTGGATTTTCCCTCCGTTTTTCCCAGTTTTCCCGATTCAGTCCTCTCGCCTGTTCTTCAGTTCTTTTCTCATCAAAATGACCCTCAGAGACCCCCCCCCCCCCAATGTCCCCTAATCTCTCTGTTTTCAAACCGGGCAGCAAACAATCCTTGGGAATCTCCCTGGCTTCTCTGAAATTCTGTTTCCTGCACAGACCCAAACCCAATTCCCCAGGCCCCCGTGCTTTGTTCAGTACAAAACCACCACAAGTGGATGTCTTAGTTCCACCACTCCTGTGTGCCTGTGGTCTGATCAAGCCACACACACTGCATTAACAAATCACTCGTGCACACCACCATGGACACACTCTGTTTTTCTCACCTCAAAACTCCAGCCCGTGCACAGCATCCACACACCCACAAACTATTGTTTCCCACCCAATGCATAAACAATTTCCTAATGCATTAAACAACTCCTCAGCCCATCAATTTCATAAAAAAATCACCTCGTGCTCTGATCAAGATGTAATCCCATACACGGCTGTCCCTGTTCAAACAATACCCCAGTGAAATTACTATTCTGCCTCCTTTGATAATTTACCAAAATGCCCCTCACCATCCGTGACCCGTAACTTGATCACCCGATGTCCGTTTTCGGCGTGCCGCCTGTCGTTGTACTCGGGGTCTCGAGACGAACCTAACAGTCTTCGAGTCATGTGAAAATCGATTGTATTTCAGAAAGTCAACTTTTTCCCCCAGATCGTTCAAATTACGGAAATGCCCTTGGGCTTCCGAACGTCATAACTTTCACCTCGAACGTTGGAATCGAACGTGCCACCTGTCTATGAACTCGTGACGTCCCGAACTACGTCACGGTCATCGGTCAACATCCATTTGGCCGCCCGAATTAAAAGTCAACGTTTTACCCATAACTAGGGGCAAAACGGTCATTTTGCAACGTTCGTCCGATTCCACTCAACTAATCACCGATTAACCCTCATTAATCATGATTAGTTACTAATCTAATCCCGAAGTCCGGGATGGGTCGTTACAAGCAGCACTGTAGCAGCGTTGACCCACGCGTTGACCAGGAGCGTAGGGGCGCGTGTGAACAGTATTTTTGGTGGGACCGGTATCATTTTCAAGGTTTCGACGATACGGATCCAATGGTGGTGGTTTCGTGTCGATCGGAGATCGTTAAGATAGTCAAAATGGGGTTGAAGCCTCGAGAATAGTGCTCGGGTTGCGTATTCTAGGTGGATCTGTTCTAGGGTCTTGGTATTGGAGTTATAGGGTCCTTTAGTGACTCTCCGATATGTTAATACAGGTTTTAGCGGTCGTTGAGCAACGAGGACCGAGCATGAGTGGGCTGTTTGATTTATAAAAGGCTTGCATGCATAAACTGGTTTACTATTTCCACTTATGTTTTCGATGAGTCTTATATGAACTGTTTATATCTTTTATTACAATGTTTTGGGCATGAGACCCGTCCGGATTATATGTGGATTTTGTTCTGGGATGTCTGGGGGGACATAGGGTAAACTATACTGTTATTGTACTGTACTTTCCTACCTGTCTATCTTGTCTCCTCCAGGGAGGGACGTTGGCCCGGGTGGACCCTGGAGTAGTCACGGGGCCCTGACTGAGTGGAGTTGACCCCCGTTGGGCTGCTTACTCTCAGGAAGGCATGTTCGTATACCTCGGGTAGTGACCGGGATACCGGGCATTGATGTACCTAGAGAGTCTTGGGTCTGAGACCCTGAGTGGCAATGCGTAGCCTTAGAACCGTGACATCATTTGGGTTGGGTTTTACAGTGCACTAATATGTTAGTTTCTCCTTTCGATTATTATTATGATTCTGTGGTTACGATTTCATTATAATACTATGTTTTCACTGCATGCAAGATTTGGAAAACGGAGGGGTAAAACCTTATGATTTACTTTATTATGAAATTGATTTATAAACTGTTATTTTTGGCCCACTCACTCTTTGCTTGTTTTACTGACCCCTCCAGACTGTGACACGGAAATAGAGGAGGACCCGGAGGAGGAGGAGGAAGAGGCTTAGTTTGTTAGCTGTGCACCTGTACACCTCCTTGTGGGTAGGTTGAGCACCAAATAATGTACTCTGACTATTGTGCTCACGTTTTGTTATTTTACTATCCATTGTCTGACAGCTATCGCTCTGAACAATGTTGTTGCATGTTATTTATCTATTTGAGTATTTAGTTTTAATTAAGGGTAATTTTGGTATGTTTGGAGTCGTTGTCAGACGGGAGCGGGGCACGTCCCTGGGTGGTCCCAGTGGTATTGGGACGGGTCCTGTCACGAAGACCCATAGAGTTACTCTTACTCACTCATTTGTGATGTGTTCTCCTTGATTGCCAAATATGACCAAGATCTCCTCTTTATATATGCCAAAGAGGAACCATCTAGATGTCTTCATTAATGCTCTATCCACCTACCAACTTCATTTATTGAATCTTCCACCCACTTCCTTCATGAACTTTTTACACATATATTGACTTCATGCACTTTAATCTAGAACCACAAATATGTTCTAGATAAACCCAATAATATGGAACCTCAAATACCTTTTGTGATTATACTTAATATTGGGCATATATATTTTACAGCAGAGGACAGGAAAATGAAAATTGGAGATGAAGTTCTTATTTAATAATTGAGTAAAACCAATGAGTTTGGTAAATAATACATTCTATGGGGATATGATACAAAGAATGCCTAATTTTGAGTTTTAAGTAAGAGCTGCATAAAGAAGTAGATTCCAAGTATCGGGAACTCCAGCCAAACACCAATGGCTGCAGTCCATGCCACTGTACCCACCAAAGCCGTAGAAAGACGGATGGCCATCTTTTCGAAGTTGTGAAAGAGTCGTGACATTCAGCAATGCACTGGCGTTGACATGGTACTTAGGACGTTTTCTGCAACTATCTCTGCAGGATGTGGTTTTCCGGGATAAGCCGGACCCGGTAGTGGGTCTGTTTGTGCACTACAGTTATTTGCTTGAGGATCGCCCCACTCTGTTGCACTGAGGGACATCACAAAGACCTCCGTATGAGAAACCATGTATATATGATGAGAGTAATTACGAAATGGATAATAATCGTGTTTGTGTTGTGTTGTGATTTCTGAGTCGAATCAGTGGTCCACTCCTTTTAATACTAATACGATCCCTATATATTGCATTGTACAATTTATATTGAACGAAAAATGTGTGATTTATATCATAAGTGTCTGTATTATTGACAGTAAAATATTCATTACTATAAATAAGATTTGTATATAGGGTTTGCTTGGCGCCTAGGTTTCTAACAGTCGGGGATTAAACATGCATGAATGAAACTTTTCCTTTTAGTATTACTATTTTGTCAGAATTATATTGGATGAGTACTTACTTGCTGTGATCCGGAGAAACGCCCTGGAAGAAGACCTTGGTTTTTTCGGAGTCGACCTTAGAATCTACCCATTGAGCCCACGTGGTCAATGCCTTCTCATAGGCAACCAAGCGATCCATATCCTTGTAAGTCTGATTCCCCACTTGAATCAAATCCCATCTGCAAACATTCACAAAAAGTTCAATTAATTCCTTGCACAACAAGACACAAACATAAGAGTTGGGAAAACTAAATAATAATAATAATAATAACTCAAAATTGGAGATGACGTGAGTCACAACTAGGGGTTTCTTACGGTTGCTTCCTTCCGATGTGAAGCCACCAATGCCACGAATTGAAGATCAGGATGTTGTATTGCAACCAGAGATCCTCGCTTTCAGTTGAGATTGTGTCGAGTTTGAGGACTCGCTGCCCATCAGGCCTCGCTTCAATGTCTACGATAAAGGCATTGCGTGAGAAGGACACCGTAACATTGTACTCCTGCAACATAATCGGCATTCATATTTTCGATCCCTAGCTAGGTGTAAGATGAGAGAAAGTTATGGCTTGCTTGGTAAACGGAATTGGATTGGATTAGATAATCTATCAAACTCAGTATATTGTAAATGAAAACATGGATATATGCAGTTTTCAATATTAGGTATTACAGAAATAAGTCTGTCTAATCTGATCGAATCCTCCGACGATGAAAGCCATATTAATACATTTGAAACACATTGAATTCGAAGAATTATCTAATCCTGTCTAATCTAATTATACTCACCAAACGTAGCCATACAGTTATAAACTCACCGGAAATGCAAATATGGAAAGTCCTCCTTTCCTGATTTGTGTGGATTTGGGCTGTGGAACAGCTGTGTAAAGCATGCAAGTGAGTGACTTGTTGAAGAATAAGCTGCTACTGCACTATGTGTGATCATGCTGCAGGGCAGCTGATCTAAACATCCTCTAAAAGGTTCTTGACACCTGTAAAGTGACTAGAAGAATCAGAATGTGACAGCTGTGAGTTTGTTAGAGCTGTGAGGGTGTGTGTGAGTGTCTTAAGGATCAAGTAAATCATGTAGTGTGTGTGTGTGTGTGTGTGATGAGTGAGGCAATTAATTTCCAGCCGTGTGAGGTTGAAGTGTGTGTATGTAAGGAGAATTCATCACAAGAATGAAATACAGAAAACTGTGTGAATCTCAAAAAAATAGATTTACAGAGAAAACACTAAAACAAAAAAAACTCAGAATCTCTCTTGGGCATTTTGACAAACACTTGGTGTTCATCATCATTTACTCTTCTTCATTGTAATCAATTCATAGTGCATTCAATCCAAATTCAAACAGTCATACACAATCCTAAACTAGCCTAATCCAATCAGTTTTCAGCTAGGAGTAAAGTTCTTGAAGTGTACCTGATTGCATTCTCTTCAATTTCAAGTTTCTGCAAGCAATCCGATCCTTCCTCTGCTCAATCATCTGAAGCCAATATGGTATCAGAGCAATCTGATTCATGATCTGAGAGCACTGGGGCGTGTACTGTGAAGGCATTGTGTATCTGAAATGGCAGGAACAGGAAGTGAGCTACGAGCTCCCTTGTTTGATGGAAGCAACTATGAATTCTGGAGTATTAAGATGAGAACCTTACTGAAAGCACAAGATCTGTGGGAGTTTGTGGACAAAGGTCTGAACATTGATCCAGAGGGTGCTGATGGAGCTATTGCTGTACCAACACGTGCAGACTACATCAGAGATGCAAGAGCCCTGGGATTCATTCAAACATCAGTGGTGGACACAATTTTCTCCAGGATAGCAAATGAGGAAAGTTCAAAATCTGCCTGGGATTTGTTGAAAAGAGAATTCCGAGGAGATCAAAAAGTGAGGTCAGTCAAATTGCAAGGTTTGAGAAGGGATTTTGAGTATATAAGAATGAAAGATGATGAAACTCTAAGTACATACTTGTCTAGACTGTATACTGTTGTAGATCAAATGAGATCATATGGTGAAGTAATAAAAGAATCAAGAATGGGACAGAAAATTCTCATTAGTCTAACTAAACCGTATGATCCTATTGTTACAATCCTAGAAGAAACCAAGGATCTAGAAGAAGTAAATGTACAAGAGCTAATTGCATCAATCAAGGCTTATGATCAGAGACTAGAAATTCACTCTGAAAATTCTCTAGAAAAGGCTTTTTCTAGCATGCACACTGGAACCTCTTCAAATCCAAACAAGCCTAAAAAGTTCTCTAGAGGAGGATTCAAGTCTTGGAATAAGAAACCAGAGTCCTACTCTAAGGAAGGGAACACTGGATATCAGAGAACTGAAAACAGATCAGAAAATGACCCTAAACCTACCTGTAAAATCTGTTCAAAGAAGCATTATGGCAACTGCTGGTTTAAGACCAGGAAATGTTCAAAATGCAGCAGGATGGGTCACTATACAAAGGATTGTAGGGTCAGAGAGAATGTTAAAACTGCTCAACATGCTGAAGATGATGGGACTTTGTTCTATGCATGTCACACGGCCACAACCTCAAGGAATTCAGAAACCTGGTACCTTAACAGTGGTTGTAGCAATCATATGACTTCAAATGAGTCATCTCTGATAAACCTGGACAGAACCTTGAAATGTAGGGTGAAAATGGGCACAGGAGAGCTAGTAGAGGCCAAAGGAAAAGGAACACTGGTCATTAAAACTCAGAATGGAGACAAGATGATCAAGGAAGTTATGCTGGTACCTGGCCTAGATGAGAATCTGCTGAGTGTGGGGCAGATGGTGGAGCATGGATACAATCTTGTATTTGAAGGCAGGCAAGCCACAATTTATGACCAAGGACAAAAGATTGCTTGTGTTGCCATGACAGGGAACAGGTGTTTTCCACTGTCCTTTCAGGAAATTCTACCTATGGCAAAGGTTGCAATTGAAGAAGGCAGTAACTGGCTATGGCACAGACGTTTTGGCCATTTAAACCAGTCCAGTTTAATCTCCTTAGCAAGTGAAAACATGGTGATTGGGCTGCCAGGAATATCTAAGAAGGAGGGAGTATGTGAAGGCTGTGTTATGGGAAAGCAACATGTTGAAACATTTGGCAGAGACAAAGGCTGGAGGTCAACTAAGTTTCTAGAACTGATTCACACTGATGTGTGTGGACCTATGCAAACTGAGACCTTCAGTGGAAACAAGTACTTCCTAACCTTCATAGATGACTACTCTAGAATGTGCTGGGTTTATTTTCTCAGACACAAGTCTGGTGTGTTCAATGCCTTCAAGAAATTCAAAGCAATGGTTGAACTTCAAACAGGCTGCAAGATTGTCAAAGTTAGAAGTGACAGAGGTGGAGAGTTCACCTCACATGAGTTCTTAAACTACTGTGAAAACCTGGGAATTCAGAGACAGCTAACAGTTGCATACTCTCCACAACAGAATGGAGTTGCAGAGAGGAAAAACAGGACAATTGTGGAGATGTCTAAAGCTATGATGCATGATAAGAGGATGCCCTATGTTTTCTGGGCAGAAGCTGTGAACACTGCAGTTTACCTGCTTAATAGGTGTCCTACTCAGGCTGTCAAAAGGAAAACACCCTTTGAAGTGTACAGTGGAAGGAAACCAGGTGTGAAACATTTGAGAATATTTGGTTCAATCTGCTACTTTCATGTTCCTAATCAACTTAAACAAAAGTTGGATGCATCAGCTGAAAAAGGAGTATTTGTTGGATATGGGAGCTGTGAAAAAGGGTACAGAATCTATTGTCTTAAAACTAAGAAAATAGTTGTATCAAGGTCTGTGACATTCAATGAAAATTCTATGTGGAACTGGGAAGCTCAAGATGAGTCAAGTGTTCTGTTTCCTTCTGAAGTTACTGCTGAGGTCACCACTGAAGATGGCACTGAAGTAACAGCAGCAGACAATGATAACTCAGAAACAGATCAAGAAATGCAAGGAAATCAGGTGAATTCTGGAAGTGAGACTGATTCTGAACCTAGCAACACTCCTATCAAGCTAAGGAGTTTGAGTGATGTCTATGCTAGATGTAGTGTGGCAATTGTGGAACCTGAAAGCTATGTGGAAGCAGCCAAAGATAAAGCATGGCAGAAAGCCATGGAAGCTGAGTTAGAGATGATAGAAAAGAATGGCACATGGAGTCTTGTCCCAAGACCATCTGAGAAACCTATTGTTGGGGTTAAATGGATCTACAAGACTAAACTCAATTTAGATGGGTCAATTCAGAAGTTGAAAGCTAGATTGGTGGCTAAAGGATACACACAGAAACCAGGAGTCGATTTCAACGAAACCTTTGCACCAGTTGCAAGGTTAGATACCATTAGAACTCTAATTGCACTAGCAGCACAAAGAGAGTGGAAGCTGTTTCAGTTGGATGTAAAATCAGCTTTCTTGAATGGTGTCTTGGAGGAAGAGGTTTATGTGGATCAACCTGAAGGATATGAGTTAAAAGGTCAAGAAGGGAAGGTCTACAAGCTGAACAAGGCCCTCTATGGTCTAAAACAGGCACCAAGGGCCTGGTATGATGAAATTAACTCATATTTACTTAATTGTGGTTTCCAGAGAAGCCTAAGTGAAGCTACACTCTATTTGAAGGTCAAGAAAGATGAGGGGACGTTGATAGTATCAATCTATGTGGATGATATCATCTACACAGGAGATAGTGTGAGCATGATGAAGGAGTTTAAGCAGGAAATGATGGAAAAGTATGAAATGACTGATCTTGGTTTACTGCACCATTTCCTAGGCATGGGAATTCTGCAAACTACCTCAGGTATCTACTTACATCAAAGAAAATATGCATCTACTCTGTTGGACAAATTTGGGCTTAAGGGATGCAAACCAGTGAGCATTCCCTTAGCTGCAAATGAGAAATTACAGAAGGAAGACAACAGTGAACCTGCAGATGAACATGTCTACAGGCAAATTGTTGGAAGTCTACTGTATTTAACAGCCACAAGACCTGACATCATGTATGCTGCTAGTCTTCTATCAAGGTTCATGCACAAGCCTACCAAAAAGCATTATGGAACTGCTAAGAGGGTGTTGAGGTACATTCAAGGAACTCTAGATTTTGGCCTTGAATACAAGAAAGGGCAATCAGCTACCCTAATTGGATTCTGTGATAGTGATTGGGGAGGTTCTGAAGAAGACAGTAAAAGCACTTCAGGCTATGCTTTTACATTTGGAAGTGGGGTATTTTCTTGGGCCTCAGTTAAGCAATCAAGTGTTGCTTTGTCAACTGCTGAAGCAGAATATGTCAGTGCTTCAGAGGCTACAACTCAAGCAGTTTGGCTCAGATTTGTCCTACATGATTTTGGTGAAGAACAGATGGAACCTACAGTCCTAATGTGTCACAATATGTCTGCAATAGCTATGGCAAAGAATCCAGTCTTTCATCAGAGAACTAAGCATATTAACAGGAAGTTTCACTACATAAGGGATGCAATTCAGAATGGAGAAATCCAACTACATTTCTGCAAATCTGAAGATCAGCTAGCTGACATTTTCACTAAACCTCTCCCTAAGATCAGGTTTAACTACCTAAGGTCCCTACTTGGAGTTAAATCAGTAAGCAGCTTAGGAGGGAGTGTTGAAGAATAAGCTGCTACTGCACTATGTGTGATCATGCTGCAGGGCAGCTGATCTAAACATCCTCTAAAAGGTTCTTGACACCTGTAAAGTGACTAGAAGAATCAGAATGTGACAGCTGTGAGTTTGTTAGAGCTGTGAGGGTGTGTGTGAGTGTCTTAAGGATCAAGTAAATCATGTAGTGTGTGTGTGATGAGTGAGGCAATTAATTTCCAGCCGTGTGAGGTGGAAGTGTGTGTATGTAAGGAGAATTCATCACAAGAATGAAATACAGAAAACTGTGTGAATCTCAAAAAAATAGATTTACAGAGAAAACACTAAAACAAAAAAAAACTCAGAATCTCTCTTGGGCATTTTGACAAACACTTGGTGTTCATCATCATTTACTCTTCTTCATTGTAATCAATTCATAGTGCATTCAATCCAAATTCAAATAGTCATACACAATCCTAAACTAGCCTAATCCAATCAGTTTTCAGCTAGGAGTAAAGTTCTTGAAGTGTACCTGATTGCATTCTCTTCAATTTCAAGTTTCTGCAAGCAATCCGATCCTTCCTCTGCTCAATCATCTGAAGCCAATATGACTGCCATTGGTTCAAACTCAACGAGTCCCCAACGAACAACATATTTTTCCTTTTGTATTGGGAAAGTAAGTGACTTCCATTGAAACTGCATCATCATAGTTTCATATGCACAGATCAATATCAAACTTTTATAATATGTGAATTATTGTAGATGATATAGATTGCAATATTAGGCTATATGCATATGTGCTCTCGCTCTAGAGATCTACCCTAATGAACTGGTTTATTACATTACTGTAGTGTTCATAGTCATCTTAGCTTTGAATTAAATAGCTGAAAAAAAAATATTATGCATTAATTTCGATATCTAATTATATACATCACTTATATGACCTGACTTCCAATAAAATAAAAAATTTAGTGTTGAATTGGTGTTAAATTATATATTTTTCTATTATTGTAGAAACCCTCCTAAATCATAGGACCTTCCCTAATGAAGACGATTTGAATTTAATATCTAAATATTATACATGATCTTCTGTGTGACTTAACCGTTTATATAATAAAAATTTAAAATACCAAAAACAGAAGGAAGGTAACATTCTATTTCATTTTCTTCTTTGTGGAAAGAAAAATTTCTAGCGTGTATGGATATGAAATCACTATCAATTAGAGCCATGTGACATGCAAGTTTGCAACCCGTGAACAACTCAAAAGAAAATAAACCGTCTTTTTCACAACAACAGGGCAACTAAAAGGCAACCAACATGGAATGCAACCTTAAGAACTTGTGTTCTATTGATAAACGGACACCGTATATATGTTGTGAGATTGTCAATTCAAATACCATTTTATACGTGTGCGTTGAATGAAATTGCTAAAAACATTAGGGAATTAATTAATGTACCTCGGTAAATTGCAGTCCGAGGGCTGCCATTTGTACTTGAGGTAGTCGAGGTCGGGGCGGCCATTGGTTACGCAGTCGAACTCCTTCTGAATGACGGGGCAGCTACTCGCGGCATAGAGAGGATATGAATCATCTAAAACCCAATTTCCGTGAGACAAATCCCAGGCATTTCCGTCGTTCACGAGTTCTCCGTGACCTTGCTGATGCAGAAGAGCAAGTATGAGAAGCACTATTTCTGTAGCTCCAACTGTAAAACCATCCATGAGGAATGAAGGAATTGGGAGGTATATTTTTTAATACTACGGTTGCTCCAACTCACAAGATATATGAGATGTATATATATATATGTATATAATGGAATAATGTACTTATGTACATATATGTCATGCAATTAATCAAATAATTATGATTATCTATAATTAGAAAGGAAATTATATATGGAGATAATTCCCTTGTATATATGGATATGGGGAGGCAGAGGAGGGAAATGAAGGAAGAAGAGGGAGTCTCAAAAAGTTTTGTTGGAGTTTGGGCAAGTGTCCATGTCTAGGAGGGGACGTTAACTTGTAGTTGCGATTGGTTGGTTTTTGTGGGGTCAAAAAGCCCAAAGATTTAAGGTCTTTCTAGCTGCCCGTGTGTTATGGTGACCCAATGATTGAAAATAATTAGGCAATTATAGGACGGAGTACGGTGTAGAGGTATTTCTTTTAAGTAAAATTGAAATTTTAAATTTGACTTTTATATATATAAAAAAATTATATGTGTGTGGAATTTGATAGATGGTGGCTAACAAATTGCACGGCTTAATCAAGCGAACTTGAGAATAATTGTCTACAAATCAATATTAGAACCAACTGAACTGGACTCCCCCCCTAAACTACTATCAATGGCCAAGTTACCTCCTATACATTATATACTATTTTGTCAAATTTATCATACTTAAAAAAAACTAAATTTGCTTCACGCTCTTTACTCTTCTGTCACCCTTTTCAGATTTTGTAGTCTTAGTGTGTGTACTCTTTTTTCTTAATTAGATTGAAATCTCTCACAACATTTCAATGAGGCCACATTAGACACCTCATCATGTACGTTTTATCAATGAATTTTGAACCTTTTTAAAAAAGTAAATTTGTCACATAACTTCAAGAAAAGAAAAATTACTCAAAGCGAATTATTTTTTATGACCAAAATGTAATTGTTTAGACAAGAATTTTGAGAAAATGCGAGTATCTGATAATAGGAGGTAAATTGACTATTAATAATAATTTAGGGCGAAATTGGGTTCAAGAAAAGTTCATAGAGAGAATTGGCAATGGGGTATAAATCCAGGGAGTTAATTGAGAAGTTACTAAATTTTATAATAGTGCCTTATATATAATACATTATCTTATATATAAAGAAAATTGATATACTATATTACGCATCACCTTATCTTATTCTTCGCTAAAAATTACGTGAGATTGACAACCAACAAATAATATATGTCAACAATTTTATTTACCAGCAACAATTTAATTTCTAAATGTTATCCTCACGTTTATTTTTAATTAAATTTTTTTTTTTCGGGGAAAGTTTTTTAGGATGATCTGACCATTGATTAGGTGATTCAGTTTATAATAAAACAGTTTTTTTTTTTTTTTTTTTGAGAGAGGGTAATAATAAAATAGTTTTTAAACTCAGAATCTCAATCAATCATACCAAATCATATAGACGGTCAAATGAACATAATTTTTTGTTTTAATTAGCGAAGTAGAATGTGCAACGCCTATCTTTTATTACAAAATAAAATTATGTATTTTTTTTTATGTCCAATTGATAAAAGTTCGAAATTCGTTGGGAGTACTTATGATCAGAGGTAAACAACACTCTGAATAGGAATTATGTTCATTCTTTAAGTATGGAATATCTGATGGTATTGTTTACACCCGAAAAAAATCCCATTGGGTTGTAAGGGTGATGCTGAGACAGAAGACAAATTCAAAACAGAAGACAAATTCAGAAGGGAATTAAAAGCCAAAACAGAAGACAAATTCAGCCCAAGCAACTTTGAGCATATAGAAGAAGAAAAAGTATGGGTGATGCTGAGAACACGAAGAAAACAAAGGTAAAGGAAAGGTTTCAATTGGAAAAAAAAAAAGGCAGAATAGGACTCGCACGGGACTCAACTTGACAAGTTGTTAACTTCCCCTAAAAGGAGCAGAACCCAGCTTCTCAAAGTATCAACAATCAACCAATCAAACTCAGCAAATTGATCTACATCATTTTCTGAACCTATGAACACTTTTAACCAAGGTTTCATGGTTTAACAAAAGCTAGCCCTTATGACAAAAACTATTTCTTTCGACCTAGAAAATCAAGATGTAGCTTCTTTTCTCACCCCTTCGAGACATTTATGCAACTTCCTAACTGTCTTTATGACCACTCCAGCAGTAATGTCATAATGGTTGACTTCATTTTCCTACATTAAGCTTCTTTTTGACCGCTTAGTGTATTAAGGGTTAACCTCTTTCCGACTGCCAGTTCTTGGATTGTAGATTGAAACTCACGGAATTAACTTTCTTTCTGACAGTTCAGTGTCATAAGGGTTGATTATATCGACTACTAGCTTACGAAAAGTCATCTTGACTACCGGCTCACAGAAATTCATCTTGACTACCAGTTTACGGAAAGTCATCCCGAATACTAACTCAGGGAAAGTCGTTCCGACTACTGGCTCACGAAAAGTCATTTTGACTACCGATTCACGGAAAGTCATCTCGACTGCCAGTTCATGGCCAGCCACTAAGGTGCTTAAACCTCATTTTTGACTTTTTACCGTTGCTTTTTAAGTGCTCTGCTATCTCATGGCATGATTTCAAACTGATATTCATTTCAGTTGATGATTTCTGAAATTCCTTGCTTGATACGGGCTTGAATGCCAAGAAAATAATTTACTTTTATGTACTTGTAATTTTGGTTATTCAATTCTAGTACTTTTACATTTCTTTACTTGTACTTTCATTTCCGTTTCAATACAAACCAGGTTTTCTTAAGTAATAATTGGTATTCGGGATACACCACCTAAGCGTGGTTCACGACTTACCAAGTCAGGATACCAACTTTGTGCATTGGTCCAAATATTTTGATTCCGACTTGAGAAAACTTGAGACCATTTACCACCTGACTACTGAAATAATAATGTTGCCAACTTGAATATCATGGTGAAGCAACTTCTGAACTTGGACTACGCTCGAAAAGAAATATTTTAAAGTCCTTGAAAAAGACATAGAAAAAACAGTGCAGGTTAATTCTTGTCCGCCTGCCTCACGATTGCTTTGATCATAAAAGAGATTCTTGGGCCGACAATGGAACCCATTTAACATGTCTAATATTAGCCTCTACTAGTGGCACACTTGCATTTGAGTTTAAAAAAAAAAAAAATACTTGCTTCCTGGTCTACCCATTCAGGGATCGACCGTTGTTAAAGACATATCACATTCAACTCATCCAACATCACTCTCTACACTCCACCAATGGAAAGAGACCTTACAAGTGGTCCGTCTCCCTCGCTCCGTAGACTAGGTTTTGCGTGGAGAACTAGTAAGGATTGCCTCGGGATATTCGACTCTTAAAACGAGAAAAAATATTTTGGGTAGGAACATGTATTTATCAGAAGAAAAAAAAATGGTGTATCGATACTGTAATGACCCGTCCCGAATATCGGGATTGAATATTAATTAATTATGAATTAGAATGACTAATCGGGGATTAGTTGAGTGAAATCGGACGAAACGTGCAAAATGACCGTTTTTCCCCTAGCGTGGGCAAAATGTTGACTTTTAGTTCGGGCGGTCAAATGGACTTTGACCGATGACTGTGACGTAGTTCGGGACGTCACGAGTTCATAGACAGGTGGCACGTTCGATTCCGACATTCGAGGTAAAAGTTATGGCGTTCGGAAGTTGAGGGGCATTTTGGTAATTTTGGTCAATTGGGGTCAAATGTTGACTTTTTGACCGGGAGGTCCGATGGACGAGGGCCAAGGACCGTTACGTAGGTCTCGTCGATACGAATCCAACGACAGGCGGCATGCCGAAATCGGAGATTCGACGACGAAGTTATAGTCACGGAATCGGGCTCGGTTAACCGAACGAACCGGGATTAAAATAATATTTTAATACGAACAGTACCCAGTGACTGTGCACATCCGGATGAGTGACAAGTGTCACCCATCCCCTGAAATCTGATCCATGTTTCCCTCCCAACACCATCATTACAACATCATCATTCCTTCTTCATCATTTCTTCCATTTTTCCCCATTTTTCTTCTTCTTTGTTTTCTTACCCGTGAGAAGGGGAATCGGAATTGGGAGAATTGAGCTCCCTTTCACAACCAGTTTCGAGGGGAATTTGAGAGCTTTGAGAGATGGATTCAACTGGGTAAACACGAGAGATTGACAGTGAGGAGGAGACTGGAATTTCGGATTTTGAGTTTTGGGAGGGAAAATCGAATTGGAAGAATTGGGCCGTGAGAAGTGGAATTGAAGGTTCATTTAGCTTTCTGGGATCAATACGAGTCGATCTGCAACAAGAACGAAGGGAATTGGGGTCGAATTGAGGAAGAACAGAAGGAAGGAGGTCTCTGAATTTTCGAGGTTGAGTCGAGGAATTTGAGGCTTCGATTGAATCAATTGAGTTGGGGGAAATGTTTACCTGAGTCTATTGAAGCTTCTGGTTGAATCAATTTAAGGGAATCGATTGAAATTGAAGGAGTTCGAGTGATGAACAGTTTTTGGGGTGTTCTTCGAATGACCATCTGTGATCGTGAGGTTAGAGGTAAGATTGTTTGTAATTGAGTCCACAGATCTTTAATTGAACTTAATTCGAAGCTGACTGAATGTTAAATTGATGAAAACAGTGTGGAATTGACAGAAAACCAAACGGGTCTGATCGCGGGTTAAACGACCCGTTTACCAGACAAACGGGCATGAACGACGACACTGTAGCTGGCGCGTGGGTTTCACCTGCAGCCACTCACGGCGGCGCGTGAGGGCGCGTCCGGCCTAGTCTCAAGGTGAGGTCAACATGACTTTTGATCCTCTCAGTGTAACGAACATTTTGACGTTGGTTGCGAGGAAATCGGATATTGTTTCGATAATGTTCCGCGTATCCGAAGTTTTGTTTTACGTTAAAAATACGTATTTAAATTCCGGAAAAAATTGGGGGAAATTATATGTCGTATTTTGAGATGTTAGTAACCCTCTATAATGATTTTGGACAGGTGTTGTGATTTCCAGAATTTACGGAAAAACGTGCAGCTCGGAAACGAACCGTTTTGAACGGTGTGGGTGAGTGGAATTTGTTTTCTAACCGTGATGCATGCATATATGATTTTAAATGCTTTATTATATGATTTGATATGTTGTGGCATGATTGGTATTTCAATCCGGTGATTTCTCGATTTTCTCAGTTTTATGATTATTATATTATATCTTGGCACGATTTTCGAGAAATGATGAAATTGATATTTTTGGGCTAGGCCCGAATTGAAAATGATATTTAGACTCGGATTATGAGTCAGTGATTGATTTTATGGATTTACGTGATCGTGGCAACTCGGGCTTACGGTTGCACGGATTTGTGTGAAAATGGTATTTTGGGCTTGTGACCCAAGTGAATAGTGATTTTGACTCGGATTTGGAGTCACATGTGAATATGATTAAATTGATGATTTTGATTTATAAAGTGAATCCTGGACACTGTTTAATAATGGTTTTGTGGAACTTGATTTGTGAAAGCTATGTCTCGGGCATAGGCCCTATTGAAATGTTTTGACTTGATTTGAGACATAAATGATTGTAAAATGAGATTACTGGTTTTGGGTGACCTGTTCCACATATACCATCCTCTGTGATTTGATAGTCTCTTTCGGATGTCATAGATCCTGGAGTAGTCACGATCCACTGCCTGGAGATGTGTAGCTCTGAGGGAGGCTCACTCGCAGGAGCGTGGGGTTATGATGATATCCTCTAGACGTCGTTGATCCTAGAGTTGATATCCCCTCAGACGTCGTAGATCCTGGGGGATGTACTCGGACGTGAGACACCGAGTTGCACGCGTTGCATTGATATCGTGACGGGTTATATGGATGATGTGATTGTGCACTTGTGAGTAGTGCAGATGTGATTGTAGGATCATGAGTTGATCCTATGGTAGTCAGCTTTTCGGATGAGACTGAGCCTGGATGTACCACTCGGATGGGTCTGAGCCTGGGGATGTGTTCGCCCAGAGGTGACTGAGCCCGAGGGGGTTGAGCCCAGAGGTGTCTGTTCCCGAGAGAGTAACTGGATAATGGCACTTGTGAGTAGTGCGGATTGATTTGATTGATATATTTATTGTGCACTTGTGATTAGTGCTGATTGAGGTTATTTGTGATGACGTACTGGTATTGAGTACGGGTTTTTGGTCTTTGTGGCCAGTGATTATGTTTTCACATGTTTTGGCCTGAGAGCCGGGATTTGATGTTTTATAACATGAACTGATTTGGTGAACATGAGTTTTTATGGACCATGGGAAAAAATATGTTTTGATTTTATCGGTCCACTGTTCATACTTGAATGATTTCATACTATTACTCATGTTTTACGATATGCATGCAAGTTTGTGAAAACTGGAGGGTAAGAATGTATTTTGATAAATGTTTTTATAAGAGGTCATTTTTGTCCACTCACACCTTTTCTGTTTTATTAACCCTTCAGGTCATGGCGCGTTGATCGAGGCTATTCCAGAGGTGGAGGTATGAGCGGGCACAGGCGCAAATATCCCTTGTCTGGCATGTGCTGAAGGGTAGTTTCGGACTTTCAGTTGACTTGTCAGACGGGAGCAGGACCGGGCACGGTTAACTTTGTCCTTCGGGGACGGGTCCTGTCAAATTGGTATCAGAGCACTAGGTTGCTGATGCTGTTGCCATGCCATACCTCCGGAACGTGAGCCTCGTGCGCGACCTGGTAGTGAGATGGGTAAATTAGGGTATTTGAGACCTTGTGATTAATCTCGGATTGTAATTGACCTTGGTTTGTGGGCCAGATATTAATTTGTATAACTACGGCTTACTAATTGTCGAATCAGTATTCTTGTGGGTCCCAGGATTTGTTGGATCCAGAGGCTTGGAAGGTAGCACAATTGGGTAGGTTGGACCCAGGATGAGAATATTCTCAGTAAATTCCTTGTGCGGAAATGTGTGCTGGCGAGTGGTTTGACTCTTAATGACTTTTCGAAGTCGAGACCGAGTGACGATTGTGTCAGGTCTAGTCATGTCAGCTTTAGTGGTGGAACTGCAATCCACAGTCGAGGTTGGTACATGTCGATAGAATCCCAGAGTGGGGATACCGAGTAGTTGTACGGGTACTTGATTCCGTTGGATGTGGAGTCTCGATACCGGTGTCTGGTGGTTAGGACTGCACAAGTTTGTGGCAGGCACTACTACCGAGAGTGGTTGTTGAGAATTGGGGGACGTTCAGGGGACGTTTCCTTTTTCTCACATGAGTTGTCAGGGTGACTGTACCCAGAGTTGTTAGGAATGAAGGAGGCAGAGTTTCTCCTATTCGAGCAGAGGTACGGGGTCGTCGCTTGTTATGAGCGGAGATCCAGGGTTGTCAGTGTTGCACACGGTGTGCTCATACTGATACTGTTGTTTGGGTGCCAGTGTTGGTGCAGGTACTAATGCTGGTTTGGTGCCGGTGTTGTGCTGACGATGAGTCACGAGTCGGGTTGTGACTTCGTCAAGTTGGGTATGTGTCAGTAACCAGTCCAAAGGGGACACGTGGTTGGTGTCCGAGTCCGATGGTTCCAACATGGTTGGACCTACGGAATCATGAGAGGTTGTGTTTGAGGAGGATTGCGGGTTTTCCGCATTGGGATTAGGTATTCTGAAGTCATCGGGGGTGACTTCTTATTTTCTGATTGGTGACAGACGATGTTGGGTTACATGGCATGGGGAGTGCAGCTAGTTTTGTTTGCATCCACGTAGGATGAGTATTGGTGTCATTGTTTTGGATCATCCTTGGTTTTCCCTAGGTGGGTTGACAAGGATAGATACGAGGTAATCAGTGAGAACCCACAGTCGCGGCATGTCTCATCGTTGACTGAACTGTTTAATTTTGGGCGTTGGTTGTCAAACATTGTGACAGTACGCAAATTAGATGAGGGTGTAAGACCCTATGGTTCCTAGTAGTTAACTGTGTGGATCCTAGGTGGATCGGGTTTGTGATGTCGTGGACATTGGGCATTGTGATGATCTAGGATCGTGATGTTCATAGTAGACTGACGTAGTGATGGATCTGGGTCGTGATTTCGATGATCCAGATGGGGTGAGAGTTTATCACTCTTACTCCGGTATGTGAGTCGTAAATGGCGGGACTGAACTTCTTTTCGAAGTGGAGCCCCTTATGGTATGATACTCGAGAGAGTAGGTTTCCGACGGGGTCGAATTTGGTCAGCCTTAGAGTTGTGACTGATGGGATTGGCTTCCTTATGAAGTCAATCGGATGTAATGTGTTACTCGTTTGAACTGGTAACCGATAGGTTCGATTTTGGTTTGTCCGAGTGGACGTGAACGAGATTTCGGGTTTTGGAATCGAATTTCTGGGTGACGATTCAGGATTCGATTTTAGAACTTGAAAATGGAACACTGGATTTGGGTGTGGAATGATTATTCCAAATGCTAGCTTCTGGAATAATGATTTCGGATTCGGATTTGGACATAGATTAAAAAATATGATGTCTGGGTTTGGATTCGGGATTTCTTACGAAATTGCGGATTCGGATATGGAATTGGAACTAGCTGATTGGTGGAGTTTCGATTTGTCTCTTGCTGGTTTGGGCAAATGGACTCCATTATTGCAACGTGTTTGGCTATGACCTAGGTGGTTGTAGTCTGGTCAAGGGATAGATGTATGTACTTTGTACATGGTTTGGGGTACTTGATACCTAGTGACGGTACATGGGATGTACCAGTGATGTGTCGATAAACGTGTTGGTGCTTGGCTTAGTTCCAATACCATTGGTTTTTGGTTGTGAACGTGAACTGGACATTGAACACGATGCACTGGGCAGAGTGATTCTGATGATTTCAGTGATTGTTTGAGCAGGTGCTCTTGGCTATGGTTGGCTAGTATAACACTAGTATTGAGTTGTGTGATCATTGCTAGGCTTGTGTTCAACGTGTTCCAGTTACACCGTCTGCTTGAGTGTGATGACGGTATGCGTATACTTAGGATGAGTGAGTTGGTGGTTAGTGTGACCGCAAGTTGCTTTGCGGCGAGATGTTACCGTGTCGTGACCTTACCAGCATCTGGGATCGCTGAGGGAGTGACAGTTGTGGTTACTGCTATTGGTATTTGTCGCAGGACTGAGTTTGCCCTGCGAGGCGAGATCATGTTATTGATCTTGTGCTACATTGACGGACGTTGTAGTATGATGTGTTGTCACTGATTTGTTACTGATTGGCGCTTTACTAGGGTGGTAAAGCTTGGTAGTGACAGTTCGGCTTGTGGTGTCAGCATGGACTGACAAGTGAGTTTTGGTGACTCTCGATGAGAGCGAAGGTCAGGGCACATTAGTGAGTACGTGGGGCCGTCAAGCTGAAAGAGTCAGCTTAACGGTGACATTGCCAATTTCTGGTGATCAGTTTCACTCGAGGTGGTCGAGTGTAGTCAGTACGACGTGCATCTGTGATGTGACGTCTCAGTGCAGACGAGTTCTGCGTTGGCTAGTGGGTGTACAGGTGTACACATGTTGTGAGGCCCATTTATTTTCCACGAGATAGTTGTGGAACACGGATAGATGGAATTTCGGGGACGAAATTCTTTAAGGAGGGAAGGTTGTAATGACTCGTCCCGAATATCGGGATTGAATATTAATTAATTATGAATTAGAATGACTAATCGGGGATTAGTTGAGTGAAATCGGACGAAACGTGCAAAATGACCGTTTTGCCCCTAGCGTGGGCAAAATGTTGACTTTTAGTTCGGGCGGTCAAATGGACTTTGACCGATGACTGTGACGTAGTTCGGGACGTCACGAGTTCATAGACAGGTGGCACGTTCGATTCCGACATTCGAGGTAAAAGTTATGGCGTTCGGAAGTTGAGGGGCATTTTGGTAATTTTGGTCAATTGGGGTCAAATGTTGACTTTTTGACCGGGAGGTCCGATAGACGAGGGCCAAGGACCGTTACGTAGGTCTCGTCGATACGAATCCAACGACAGGCGGCATGCCGAAATTGGAGATTCGACGACGAAGTTATAGTCACGGAATCGAGCTCGGTTAACCGAACGAACCGGGATTAAAATAATATATTAATATGAACAGTACCCGGTGACTGTGCACATCCGGATGAGTGACAAGTGTCACCCATCCCCTGAAATCTGATCCATGTTTCCCTCCCAACACCATCATTACAACATCATCATTCCTTCTTCATCATTTCTTCCATTTTTCCCCATTTTTCTTCTTCTTTGTTTTCTTACCCGTGAGAAGGGGAATCGGAATTGGGAGAATTGAGCTCCCTTTCACAACCAGTTTCGAGGGGAATTTGAGAGCTTTGAGAGATGGATTCAACTGGGTAAACACGAGAGATTGACAGTGAGGAGGAGACTGGAATTTCGGATTTTGAGTTTTGGGAGGGAAAATCGAATTGGAAGAATTGGGCCGTGAGAAGTGGAATTGAAGCTTCATTTAGCTTTCTGGGATCAATACGAGTCGATCTGCAACAAGAACGAAGGGAATTGGGGTCGAATTGGGGAAGAACAGAAGGAAAGAGGTCTCTGAAATTTCGAGGTTGAGTCGAGGAATTTGAGGCTTCGATTGATTCAATTGAGTTGGGGGAAATGTTTACCTGAGTCTATTGAAGCTTCTGGTTGAATCAATTTAAGGGAATCGATTGAAATTGAAGGAGTTCGAGTGATGAACAGTTTTCGGGGTGTTCTTCGAATGACCATCTGTGATCGTGAGGTTAGAGGTAAGATTGTTTGTAATTGAGTCCACAGATCTTTAATTGAACTTAATTCGAAGCTGACTGAATGTTAAATTGATGAAAACAGTGTGGAATTGACAGAAAACCAAACGGGTCTGATCGCGGGTTAAACGACCCATTTACCAGACAAACGGGCATGAACGACGACACTGTAGCTGGCGCGTGGGTTTCATCTGCAGCCACTCACGGCGGCGCGTGAGGGCGCGTCCGGCCTAGTCTTGACAGGACCCACCCCGATTATCGCCTCGATAATCGGGAAGCATCCTGCTCCCGTCTGACAATCGAATCCAAAAGACCGGAAAACTAATTAATATTACAACACACCCATTGTCAGACCAGGGAGATTAAACGATTACAACCGACTGGACGTCAAGTCCACAGTTTCACAGAGCATAATGTTACAAAACAAGTTAAAGAAACAAATCCTACTCTGTGAACTAACTACTCCGCAACGGAAAACTTTATGCCTCCGCCTCTGCCTCGGCGCTTGCCCCCACACTTGTACCACGACCTGGAGGGAATTTAAAACAACAAAGTGTGAGTGGACCGAAACATAAGTTTTGCAGGAAAAACAGTTTTTCCGAAATCGGGTTCGCCCTCCAGTTTTTTAATCCGCATGCATAACCAAATATTCAAAACTTGCGTATTAAACTTTTGAAAACTCTTTTTCCGAAACACATGAAAAATGTTACAAGGATCGTCATAACTCATGTAAAACCATTTAATAATACCAGATTCCAGAAACCGTCATTTTGAAACGTTAATTGCACAAATCAAGTAAAACGTAAATCAATAATCACGATTATGCCGTTGGATCCATCCGAGTCTTTAAACTCAAAATTAGGCCTTCCCGGGATATCAACGAGTCTTTAAACTCAAAACATGATTAATAGGCCTCGGGGGTATCATAATAATCGAGTCTTTAAACTCACGAGTCTTTAAACTCAATTCGGGTCTTTAAACCCAATTTTCGGGCCCGCCCCCGTCATCAAATAACCGGGTCTTTAAACCCAAAACCGGATCCAACAATCAACCGGGTCTTTAAACCCAAAACCGTTTTTAAAACACAATAAACCATGATTCATCACAAACCGTTTTCCAACATCATTCCGAAATCATATCACATCATAGTAGGACTTATGTCCGAATTCACATGCAATTTCCGAAAATCACTTCACAATTATGATCAAACATCATAAATCCATAACATGCATAATCATATCCAAATACTTCATCAAAATCATCACGCATGCATAAGCGAAAACCGTAACCTCGAAATGCGTGAAATACGATAAATATCTCGAAAAGCGTGAAAACGCGTAAAACCGATATATCATATCACCATCGTAAAATCATATGTAAAACCATAAGATAAACAAGAAAAATAGTCATGCATGCCCAATTTAGAAATCAAAAAGTCCACTCACAGTCTTAGGACGCGTCAATCGCGTCCCACGCGCTCCTCCGTAGCTTCGGAAGTGTCCGGGCCTGTAAAAACGTACAAGAAGGGTTACAAACATCCCAAAATAACTCGTAGGATTTTTCCTAATTTTCCCGGATTTTTCGGCGAAATAAACCTTAAGGTCCTAAACTTCCAAGCTCCCGAAATTATCCCGAATGACTCCTGAACAATTCGAACTCTAAAGATAAAATGTTAATTACACTGAAAGGATCAATTTCCATGTTGACCGTGATCGGAGATGACATCGCACGCGCCGTCACGCGCCGCCCAAAGTGGCTGCGCGTGAAGGCCACGCGTCAAGCTACGGTGTCATCGTTCCTACCCGGATAGCCTGATAAACGGGTCTGTCACCCGCGACACAACCCGACCAGTTCAAGCTCAATTCTCAATCAATTCCTCCCGTTTTCAATCCTATTACCTTCTCTAACCTATTAATTTAAGGTCTATACTGATGATTAACGTCGACTGACCCTAAATCGTTTCAACCCAGACTTGAACAGACGAACGGGTCGTCACCCAGAACTCACCCAAACTAACTCCATTCTCAAATTAATTTCACCAGTAGATTAAGGGAACTTAGACGAACACAATGGCACTAACAATTTAACTCACCGTTACCTGGAAGTCGTCGTCCTCAGCACTGGTTTTCCTCTGAAACTGAGACTCAGGTTCCCGGCCAACCTGTCCTCCTCCTTCTTCAATTCTTGCACGGTTGTGCTCGTAGTGGCCCCAGAAGTCTAACACGGCCCTTGGTTTCGATCAACAGGCTCCAGAAATTGAATGGGATTTTTCCCTCCAACTGGTTCCTCCCTGAACAGCACTTGGGTTCTAGGGCCAACAGTGGTCGTCCTCACCCAAATCTTGCACCAACGTGATTCTTTCACTCCCAGAAGTCCCTCAGTGTCCTTAGTTTGGTCCCTAAATCGCAGGAATTGAACCCTGAAACTTCCCCCCAAAAACCCGAAAATGTTTCCTCACGGTTCCTCTCACAGTTCCTCACAAACTCAGCTCCCAAACTGAACCAAAATGACCTCCCCACATCCTCTAACTCAGTTAATCGATCGCAGTGAGACGACAACCCGTGAGAATCCCTCAGCTGGTCACTGCGCAGTTGCCTCCCGCAAACAGACCCCAAGAACAAATTTAAAACCTCTCCCGTGCATTCTGTCTCAGCCCAGACACGCATGGATGCCTCCCACAACCTCAAAATCCATAAACTAAACCCACTCACCAGTCCACTTAGCCATAAACAATTGCACGCACAAAGCTCCACGGCCGCACTCTGTTTTTCACGGTGGTGCTACAGTAACCGCCGTGAAAATGACCAAAATGCCCCTTTGTGCAATAATTACCAAACTGCCCTCCAACTTCCGTGACCCATATCTCGGTCATCCGACGTCCGTTTCATGCGTGCCGCCTGTCGTTGTTCTCAGGGCGTCGAGATGAACATAACGGTCTTTGAATCATATGGATATCAATTGTCAAACAAAAAGTCAACTTTTTCCCATATAACGTCCAAATTACGATAATGCCCCTGAACTTCCGAACATCATAACTTTCACCCTATTCGTCCGAGTCGAACGTGCCACCTATCTATGAACTCGTGACGTCCCGAACTACATCACGGCCATCACTCAACGTCTGTTCGACCTCCCAATCAAAAAGTCAGCAAATTTACCATACGAATCACAAGGGTAAACACGTCATTTTATTCAATATTTTATAACATTACATTTCCAGAACGTCCGGGGCGTTACAAGTCTCAAGGTGAGGTCAACATGACTTTTGATCCTCTCAGTGTAACGAACATTTTGACGTTGGTTGCGAGGAAATCGGATATTGTTTCGATAATGTTCCGCGTATCCGAAGTTTTGTTTTACGTTAAAAATACGTATTTAAATTCCGGAAAAAATTGGGGAAAATTATATGTTGTATTTTGAGATGTTAGTAACCCTCTATAATGATTTTGGACAGGAGTTGTGATTTCCAGAATTTACGGAAAAACGTGCAGCTCGGAAACGAACCGTTTTGAACGGTGTGGGTGAGTGGAATTTGTTTTCTAACCATGATGCATGCATATATGATTTTAAATGCTTTATTATATGATTTGATATGCTGTGGCATGATTGGTATTTCAATCCGATGATTTCTCGATTTTCTCGGTATTATGATTATTATATTATATCTTGGCACGATTTTGAGAAATGATGAAATTGATATTTTTGGGCTAGGCCCGAATTGAAAATGATATTTGGACTCGGATTATGAGTCAGTGATTGATTTTATGGATTTACGTGATCGTGGCAACTCGGGTTTACGGTTGCACGGATTTGTGTGAAAATGGTATTTTGGGCTTGTGACCCAAGTGAATAGTGATTTTGACTCGGATTTGGAGTCACATGTGAATATGATTAAATTGATGATTTTGATTTATAAAGTGAATCCTGGACACTGTTTAATAATGGTTTTGTGGAACTTGATTTGTGAAAGCTATGTCTCGGGCATAGGCCTTATTGAAATGTTTTGACTTGATTTGAGGCATAAATGATTGTAAAATGAGATTACTGGTTTTGGGTGACCTGTTCCACATATACCATCCTCTGTGATTTGATAGTCTCCTTCGGATGTCGTAGATCCTGGAGTAGTCACGATCCACTGCCTGGAGATGAGTAGCTCTGAGGGAGGCTCACTCGCAGGAGCGTGGGGTTATGATGATATCCTCTAGACGTCGTTGATCCTAGAGTTGATATCCCCTCAGACGTCGTAGATCCTGGGGGATGTACTCGGACGTGAGACACCGAGTTGCACGCGTTGCATTGATATCGTGACGGGTTATATGGATGATGTGATTGTGCACTTGTGAGTAGTGCAGATGTGATTGTAGGATCATGAGTTGATCCTATGGTAGTCAGCTTTTCGGATGAGACTGAGCCTGGATGTACCACTCGGATGGGTCTGAGCCTGGGGATGTGTTCGCCCAGAGGTGACTGAGCCCGAGGGGGTTGAGCCCAGAGGTGTCTGTTCCCGAGAGAGTAACTGGATAATGGCACTTGTGAGTAGTGCGGATTGATTTGATTGATATATTTATTGTGCACTTGTGATTAGTGCTGATTGAGGTTATTTGTGATGACGTACTGGTATTGAGTACGGGTTTTTGGTCTTTGTGGCCAGTGATTATGTTTTCACATGTTTTGGCCTGAGAGCCGGGATTTGATGTTTTATAACATGAACTTATTTGGTGAACATGAGTTTTTATGGACCATGGGAAAAAATATGTTTTGATTTTATCGGTCCACTGTTCATACTTGAATGATTTCATACTATTACTCATGTTTTACGATATGCATGCAAGTTTGTGAAAACTGGAGGGTAAGAATGTATTTTGATAAATGTTTTTATAAGAGGTCATTTTTGTCCACTCACACCTTTTCTGTTTTATTAACCCTTCAGGTCGTGGCGCGTTGATCGAGGCTATTCCAGAGGTGGAGGTATGAGCGGGCACAGGCGCAAATATCCCTTGTCTGGCATGTGCTGAAGGGTAGTTTCGGACTTTCAGTTGACTTGTCAGACGGGAGCAGGACCGGGCACGGTTAACTTTGTCCTTCGGGGACGGATCCTGTCAGATACAGAAGAACACCATAACTATTGCCATAAAATATGCCATGAAGTACACAAGCGCATTCAAAGATCAATTTTTTTATTGAAGGGGATGAAGAATTTTTAGAAATTTTTCATACAATATATCATCATAGTTCAAATTTGAGACCAACTATCTATATGTCAATGCTAAAACCAAATGAATTAGACTCACTTAACTATTCAAATATAAATTTTAATAAGAAAGTTGTGGCTTTATTAAAAGATTTATTTATAATTTGAATATTGTTAAATATTGTTAAAAATGGTGAAAATATGCGACCTGTCTTCGACTTAAAAATGGTGAAAATATGCGACCTGTAGAAGTCATGGTCTACTAACGGAAAAAAGAATTGCCTTGTAAGCCACATAACCTTTTTGAAAGGGAAACAAAAACGTGCATTCTAATCAATTTTCCTTTTCAGATTAAAAAAAAAAAACCAATTTTCTTTTAGAGTTAATATCTAAAAATATTAATCTAAAAATAGTACTTGAATTATATCTTGAGTGTTATTTTTAATCTTGAAATTAGTTATTATATTTTATAGGAGTCAAAGTGAGCATTCTCTACCCGTTTTGGCTATTTTACTTCCTATTTGAGGAAAATAGTGATTAATACATTAGGTATCCCTTGCATGTGGGCGAGGAATAACTCTCGAGCCACAGAGAACCTCAATACGGAGGGGGCTCTCCCTAATGTATAAGAACATCTCTTCTTCGTTTTTTTTTTTGTAAAAAATAAAAACAACAAAACAAAAATGAATGAAGTACCACCGTATCCTCCCCTTTTTTTTCTGCAAGCCCAGTGGAGAGCGGGATTTCATTTGATCATTTCGGATTAATGCACATGAAAGTAGGACATGATGAGTGAGAAATAGCTACACGACTGGCCTTGACACATGTATAGAGGGAAATTCCCTCTAGCAATCCTTGCATCTATCAATTGGCCAACCATGGGGCCAACCGCAGGTGCAGCTCATCGATAAGAGGGAACGTGTACCAAGGTTAATAACCACCCCCGGGGAGGGTGCACGTTACATACAAGATACAATCAAGGATGAAAATATCGATATCGATGGATATATCACTAGTTAAAATTACGGATATTTCGTCTCAAATATCGGTATCGATATCGATATCGTTTACGGTCAACAAAAATGATAGAAATTCAGTCTAAAAGTTAGAAATTTGGAATGAAAATTTGGGAAAAACTCAAGTACCTAATAATGGTTATATAGGACTAATAAAAACTATAAAATGACTTTGATATAATAAATATATGATGTAATATGATTCTAACGATAACTAATAATATAAAATCTTAAATATGAACATAAATTGAAGTGAGTTACTATAATTAAATGTTAAAATAGTTAAAAACATAACAATAAACATACAAAAATTCAATGTAAGAACAATGATAAAATAAGTTAAATATATTTAAAATTGGAAAAAAGATGAAAAAATAGGACGAAACTTTGTTAAAAAAATTGGAAGTAATAGATATATTTAAAATTGGACAAAAAATGAAAAAAAAAAAAGGCCAACTTTTGTTGAAAAATTGGAAAAAATGAAAAAAAAAAAAAAGGGGGAAAAAAGGAGATCCAAAATGAGATCCAAAATCCAAACCTAACTCTGCTAGCCATCATTTTGTAAGTTTAAATAACGTCATATATATAAGTATACATGTTCCTCTACTAACCAACAATCATCTCCTACCTCCAGCTGGGTCTGCAACTCGGGTTTTCCGACTCGGCGGCATGACCCGACTAAATATCCTTCGATTTACGTCCGATTTTCACAAATTAATAGTAAATCTTCATCTTTTTTATATCAGAAAAGGATTTGTGGGCTCAAAATAAGACAATTGTTCGATATTTCGGCGAATTTCCTTACCCTTTTTGACAGGACTCACCCCTAATCCCCCGGGATTAAGGGCTAAATCCTGCTCCCATCTAACTTACGCATGACACAAAGGCTAAACCGACGTCCAACCTCCATATGACACGTAAGTCGGACAAGTGATTCCCGATTTGACCCTCCAATAGCATCAGAAACTTTTCAGAGTGCATCGAATATACTGTGGATCGTACGTGTGATGTCTCTGTCTCTCTCGACCAACAGCCCGTACCGCAACAACCTGGAGGGTATCGAAAAACACAAAAGACTGTGAGTGGACAAAAATAAAGTATAAGTTTAAAAACAGTTCATAAAACAAGTACATGTATACCCTTCAAGCAAAAATTAATGCATGCATATCAAGTCAAGTCATGAAATCATTCATCTCGAAAACCATCAATGAAAACTCGAATTGACAGGACCCATCCCAATCCCCCCGGGATTAGTGCGGGATGACCCTGCTCCCGTCTGACACGAAGTGTCAGACAAGGGATATTTCCGACCTTTGCCCTCCCGGGCTATCAGAGTACGCCAGGATCCGGAGGAGGCATGTGATATCTCGGTCCCTGCTACAGTCCACATCCGATGTCAACCTGAAGGGCAGTCAAAACATTAAAAACTGTGAGTGGACAAAACAAAGAGTTATAAAAACATTTAATAAGAAGACATTTGTACCCTCCACTAAAAAGCATGCATGCATTCGAAAACCATTTATCCAAAACAAACCATATGTGGGACTAAGCCCAAAGCAGATATAAACCAAGGTCGAAAGGACCACAATGAAAACGACCATACGGGCCACTGCCCAAATCCTGTGCACACCTGTACACACCACATATCATATATCATATATCCATCACATACATATATATAAGTCACACAACCAATCCTGTCACGGTATCCAAAGCCACGCGCATGCTACCCAGGTCTCAATCCGAGTCTTCTCAAAGTCAAGATCAATGTCCGTAGACCACTGACCCTACCCGAGGTAATAGTAATCATAGCCTTCCTGAGAGTAAGGAACCCAACTGGGGGGTGACTCCACTCAGTCGGTGCTCCGTGACTACTCCGGGGTCCACCCAGGCCAACGACCCTCCCCGGAGGAGATAATAGAAGTAAAGGAAGATAGACGAACATATATATACATAACATAAACATTCATGACCGGTTCCCCTGAACCGTCATGATCCATAATATCCATAATCAGGTAACATGCCGGTTCCCATAAACCGTCATGTACCGTAATAACCAACAAGGGTTCATGCCGGTTCCCATAAACCGTCATGAACCATGATACCATAACAAGGGTTCATGCCGGTTCCCATAAACCGTCATGAACCTGGGAATCCATTTAAGGTTTCCTGACCTGAAATCAAAACCGTAAAGTGACTGGGTCTCGTACCCGAACATAGGACACCAACTGGGCACCGTGCCTGGAATCTGAGGTCATATGCCCGAGACAAAACCAAATGGGTTTCATACCCGAGTTTAGCCTTTTAGAAATCCAACACCATTTCATTTAAATCAATAAAGAAATACAGACCCGTATAAGCACCGTATAAGGCCGAAACCTCGAAATAGTGCTTATACGTAACCACATAGAAATGCACCCATGGCATCATCAAACAAGGAATAAAACATATAATAAACATTTATGCATGCACCAATTTAGAAAACAAGGTCCACTCACAGACCGTCCGAGCTGCCGCCTCGATTTGCGTGCCATACGGCTCCCCGAGCCGATCACCGTCACCGGGACTCCCAAACCTGTCCAAATCGTAATAGAAGGTTACTAACTACTTAATTAACCTCCTACTAAAGCCCCGTAATTTTCCCATATTTTTAACTATTTTTAAAACCGAACCTAAACCTTCCGATGCCCCGAAACATATCGAGACGGTGTCCGATCGACACGAAACCAGTCCCAAAATGTTCGTTACATCGAATAGATGATTTCGTATGTTGAACACATCCCCAGAAACCCCACCACGCGCTGCCACGCGCCGCCCAAAGGCCCCTGCGCGTGGGCTCACGCGCCGGTGAACAGTGCGTCGTTCCCAGCGATCGAACCGGTCTGGGCCGGCCGGTCCGGTCCGACCTCTGCAACTGGACCGGCGTAACCGGTCCAGGCCTTCTTCTCCCTCATTTTTGGTCCGATTTCCTCCATTCCAATTCCTAAATTCCTATTTCTTCATTTCCTATCTAACCCAATTAACAAAACTACCTAAAACCCTCGAAATCCGACCGGTTCAATTTTCCCGAAACCTCCCAGGGCTCCTCCGACGTCCAACCACCACCAAAACCTCCCTAACAACTCCCTAGCAACCTATTTAATTCAAACCAATCGTCCAAAAGCAACCATAACATCAAAATCAAATTAAAATGGAGAAAATGGGTAACCGGGTTACCTGTTCGGGTTTGGCCTCAGCCGTGCACGGTGGCGCCGTCCTGGGCCGGCCACCACGTCCTCACCATCCTCACTTCACTCTGTCCTCAGTCCTAGCCGAAATGGGGTTGGGTTGGCTGGGTTGGATTTGGAAATGGGATCGGGTAATGGATGGAGGAAAAATGGAAGAAATGGATGCACGGTGAATGGGTTTGGTGCATGAGTGGGTGAGGTTGGCCAGTGGATGGGTGACAAGTGTCACTCATCCATTGGGCCTCCATTAAATATCTGGGCCCACTAGAGACAAAACTGCACTTTTTGTCTCGTAAAACGTGCCATTATGAATAGTAACCGGGAACTTCCGTGAACCGTAACTTCGCCGTCGAACGTCCGAATTCGACGTGCCACCTGTCTACGGATTCGTATCGTCCTTATCTACGTAACGGTCTTCGGCCCTCGGCCATCGAACCTCCGTTCAAAAAGTCAACTTTTGACCTCCTATTCACCCAAATTACCAAAATGCCCCTAAACTTCCGAACGTCATAACTTCTTCCTCGAACGTCGGAATTGAACGTGCCACCTGTCTATGAACTCGTGACGTCACGAACTATGTCACGGTCATCGGTCAAAGTCCATTTGACCACCCGATTGAAAAGTCAACGTTTTGCCATCACCAGGGGCAAAACGGTCATTTCGCATCGCTCGTCCGATTTCGCTCTACTAATCACGGATTAGCCTCACTAATCGTGATTAGTCACTAATCTAATCTAGGAATTTGGGACGGGTCGTTACACGAATCAAATCCGCTATTCAAATCCAGGCCTCAGCCTCAAATCACAAATAATTCTCAAATCCGGGAACTCAGTCCCAAAACTCATAAAATCCAATTCATCCGGGCCACTGCCAAAACATCTGAAAACCAGTGAAAAACCAATGAAAATATCAATCATACAAGTTTACTGGATCTCAAGTCCGCCCGAATCTTTAAACTTAAAACACAATGCGCAATAACCAGGCCTTCCCGGGATATCAACGAGTCTTTAAACTCAAAACACAATCACAGGCCTCGGGGGGTATTATAACCGAGTCTTTAAACTCAAAACATATACCGAGTCTTTAAACTCAAAATATATCAATCCATGGCCCTCTCCACGTCAATCAATCCGAGTCTTTAAACTCAAAACCAGATCCAGAGGGTTTTTCTCTTTTCTTTTCCGGGTCTTTAAACCCAAAACCATTTTTCATTCAATCAGTGAAAACCATAGAAAATCCATCTCCGAATTCGCAACACTGATTCCGTAAGCCGGCATCCGGAACCACTGTCTCGAACCCAAATCCAAACTTCCTTTCCAAATCCGAAATCTCAGAAACAGGGCTCCAAGCCCGAAATCACTTTTCCAAAATCCATTTCAAATCATGGAAATCAAATCATATTTCAAATCCCAAAATCAACTCATTAAAACCGTAGCCAAATCACAAGATGAATCGAAATCTCGTAAAACGTGAAATTCCGGAAATACCTCGAAACCCGTGCAAAACCGTAAACCATAAAGATCATAAATCAAATCATAGAATCACGTATAGAAAACATATAAAAACATATTGACTACGCCTCAAACTACGCATTAAATTAAACATGTAATTCGAGTGTTATGCAATTTAAACCCTTTTTGTGTAGATGTAGTATTGGTAAATAGAGATCGTTCTTAACCGGGGAAATTAGGAAACATTAATAATGTGTTAGTGGGAGATGAATAAAAGAATAATAAATTAAAGAATTAAATAATAAAAGTGTTAAATAATCAAAGAATTAATAAATTAAAGAATAGATGAATAAGAGAATAAAAAAATAAAAAAATAAAAGAATAGAAGAATAAAGAATAAAAAGGGGAGGGGGGGGGGGGGGGGGGGGGTTTGAAAAGATTTGTAATCTAAACTAAAGAAAACACTAACTAAGAATTAAAATACAAATGCTTATGCTAATTAGAACTTACAAACCATAGAGTAGTTTCATAGACAAAACTCACACTTTTTACGTAAGTAATTTCGAATTAACAATCACATTAATTAAACTACTCCTAAAAGTAGACTTCCTTCAAGTACAAATTTTGCCAACACTCTAACATTTTGCTCATAATAAACCAATCACGAAATCTTACCTTCATCATCTCAAATACTTACATATATCTTTCAATATTATAAATGCATCAACTATTAATGTGCGTCAAACATCAATATGCTTCAAACATTTACAACATGATTCACCTTAAGTTTATAATTAAATGCGCCGACATCGATCAAAATTTATTCTCTTCAATTCTACTCTAAGTGCACCGACAACGGATAAAACACTTAACATCGAATTGAAATTTAAGCACTAAAACATATGAAGTAAAAGAAATTCAAAAAGTAAAACACATGGAGATTGCATTCTTACTTACAAATGTTAGAAAGAAAATACCAACACATATATTGAATTATAAGTAAAACCAAAACAATAACAAGAATTAAAAGAAAGCTAATTAATAAGAAAATCTACAAGAAGTTAAAATGGTCCCCAAAAATGTCTCTCAAAAGAGAGAAACAAAAGAACTAAACAAAGAACTAAGAACTAAGATAATTGAAAGAAATGGAAGAATGAAACTAATGGGGGACTCCAATTACAAGAATTGAACCTCTATTTATAAGGGGGAAAAGCTACTAAAAATCAATAAAAAAATACAATAAAAAATGTTGAATAGTGGAATGATGAATAATGAAGATTTGTGATGATGTTTAGATGTGGTTTTAGTTGATTTTGTGCTGGAAAGTGGGAAAAGTGGCTGGAAAAATCAGAAAAAATATGAGAAAGTGGAGCAGTTGGGCTGGTGGATGTGCAGGTGGGCTGTTGAGGATTTGGGCCAGGCGGATGGATTGGAGCTGGTCAGACACAATGGAGAGCGGACTGGGCTGCATGGTTTTTATTTGGATTGGGCTGTCGCGACGCGGGCCGAGCTGGAGGCTGTTGCGGACTGGAAAGGCTGGGCCTCGGCTGCGAGTTGCGCTAGGTTGGATCGTTGTTGGGCCGCTTGCTGCAGTGGGCTTGAATAATTCAATTTGGGCTACAACGCCGGATTTGCTGCAGTGGGTTTTTTTGCTGCAGTGGGTTTTCTGCTGGGCTGGGCTGCACAAACAAAATGGCCTGGATTAAATACGAATTTGGGCTTGCAAAAATCAAGAATAATTAATTAATTTAATTCAACCGAATTTCGTCCACAATTTCTTCGTTAAAATTCCGATCGAGACGATTCTTTCGCCAAAATGCTCCAAATTACAAGTTTTATTTATTTAAACAAAAATATCACAAAATAAATTATTTTATCTAATTATTTATTATATTAATATTAAAATTCAAGTATAAAGGGTATAAAATAATATAAAATAATGCTTATTTGAGGACCTATCACATATATGCATGCATCATAAGTTTAAAAGAAAAGTTCACTCACAGATCATAGCATCGTCGACTCGATACGCGCGCACTTACGCCGTTCCCGGCCATTCCGCTATCCTCGGCTTTCCTGAACCTGTCCAAATCCCATACTACGGTCACTAACTACTTCACAATAATCATACTAAAGCCCCATAATTTTTCCGTATTTTAACTATTTTTAACTGAGGTCTAAAACCTTCGGACATCCCGAAACATATCGAGACGATGTCCGATTGGCTCGAAACCAGTGCCAAAATGTTTTTTACATCAAATACTGTAAAAGTCGTGTTGAAAAATTCCTCAAAAGGAGTCCCACGCGCCGCCCAAAGGGGCTGTGCATGGGAGCCACGCGCCTAGTGTTCATCGTCTTCCTCCTTGCGTCAAACCCGGTCTGAACAGGTTTGGACCTGCCCGGTTCGACCGAACCGGCGGTCACGGTTCAAGGTTTAATTACAGTCCGTTTTGAATCCTTTTTCTTCCAATTATTTCGTCCTTCTAAATGTAATTGTTTCCTATAAACAAATCATCAATTTACAGTTAGAGATGTACCTCATTGATCGTGTAAAAACCATCGAAGTCCTGCTCCCTGTTCTCGTGCTTCCCGTCCACCATTCCTCTTGTTTTCAAGCTCAATATCCTTGTTTTAACGTCCCAAACCTTACCTGGTCAACTAATGAGGTTATTGGCCGTCCACTTGTAAGTTGCCATTTTTGGCTAAACTCAGACAATTAATGGCAAGAGTTACTTACCACCCCCTCTTCAGCCTCGAACCAGACCATTTGATTTCCTAGGCCTCCAGTAACACGTTCCATCCCTTAGAATCGATCAACATCCAGGAACTCAACCGTTATCAATTTTTGAATTTCCAACAAACCTCACGGTTTCGTCACCCCTTAACCGTCGTGCTCCACCACGACTTCCACCGTCCACCTCGCACCCTCCTTAACTGTTTTCCTTCATGGATCATGGGTTAGGGACGAGAATTATTTGGGTTGGTATAAGAATGGACGTTCAACCCCTGTTTGCTCATTCTGTTTCCTCCCTAACCCGTGCAAATCACCCTTCATTTAATTTGAACAAAGGCGGCTTATAGGGTTCTACGACCCTCCAGAGAAGGGACATGTGTCCCACATCCAGTGGGCACCAATTCCAAGAACAGCCAGGTGTCACAAATGCACTGGCTCAAATCCCCAAGTGCAAATTGACCAATTTGCCCCTACCTTCACAATTACCGTTTTACCCCTCGCGTTCCTAGACCCATAACTCTATCTCCCGAACTCCAAATCACCCCTGCCGCCTGACGTTGGAATCAAGGACTCGAGACCTACCTAACGGTCCTCGAAATGCGTGAAAGTGATTTGTCTTCCAAAAAGTCAACTGTTTACCCCTATTTCAACAAAATTACCAAGATACCCTTCAACTTCTGAACGTCATAACTTTTCCCTCGAATGTCGGAATCGGACGTGCCACTTGTCTATGAATTCATGACGTCTCGAACTACATCACGGTCATCGGTCAAAATCCTTTTGACTGCCCAAAAGAAAAGTCAACATTTTTGCCCATTCCAGGGGCAAAATCGTCATTTTGCACCGTCCGTCCGAACGCCTCCAACTAATCACCGCTTTAACTTTACTAATCCGTCATTAACAACTAATCTAATTCCAATTTCTGGAACGGGTCGTTACACCTTTCTTATGTACCGCCGACCCAAAATACCAAAATTTCGGCAAATCTTACCGATATTTTTATCCATGGATACAATAGACTCAAATTACTGGAGCGAGTTCAGAAGTCAAGTTAGAATAAGCAATCAAATAAAATAGGAGAAGAACGATAGGCACACTCAAATCCCACCACAGCCTACGAATAATGTTGTTAGAAAATTGTGACGAAGGCTCAATAACCTTGAGGCCGAAAAAAAAAAAAGCGAAGCCGCCAAATTGGGGGAAGACTAACCAACCTAAGGCTCATCGTCACAAAGACAGGGCTAACCACAAAAGGGGTACAAGTCCTAGACCCAAAATAATATAGGGTTTAGAATTATTAATATACAATATATTTTCGAAAAAATAATAATAATAATAAAGCAAGTGAAGAAATAAATAATGTAAGAGTATGTAAGTTTGTTGTTGGTTCAAGTCCTATGGTGTTTCAACATTTAAGAATCCGAAGAAATTATGATAAGGTCTGGATGATTGTAAATAGATTTATAAGTTAGTCCAACTCTTACTGGTAAGAGAAAATATTCGCAGGGAATACATGCAGAATGGTTGAATGATGAGACTAATAGACTACATGAAATTGCGGAGTCAATTGTATTTAACTAAGATCCAAGTATTACATCAAGATTCTGGCATAATTTACAGGAGTTTGTCAAAATAGCATTACATTTTAGCATTGGTATTCACCTTCAGATAGATGATCAGTTTGACAAGACCGCCCAGATCTTGGAAAATGTGATGAGGGTCTTGGGAGATTTAATAGATATGGGAGATTGAGTCCTTGTTATATTGGACTACTTGAGATTATCAAAAGGACAAGAGGTTTGCGGAATAGCCTGCGTAGATTTAGACCTGTAAAATAAGATGTGGAAAATATTTTTACGTGATTTGACATGTTAGTAGTGATATGACTACTGATATTTTCTCAATTCAAAATTTAAAGTATTTGCATATGATAGATTTCACATTGTTCATTTAGATGAAAAATAGTCTGGTACATAACCTTATCAAACTAAATGAAATAATAATGTGGGTACAATAAATGGACTAACTTAGATTCGCATCAGTGAACACTTTTGACACATATCTTGGGAAATGTGATGAGGGTATTGTGAGATTTAATAGATATGAGAGATTGAGTCTTCGTTATATTGGACCTCGTGAGATTATCAAAAGGACTAGAGGTTTACGGAATAGCCTGCGCAGATTTATGCTGGTAAAATAAGATGTCGAAAACATTTTTACGTGATTTGACATGTTAGTAGTGATATGACTACTGATATTTTCTCAGTTCAAAATTTAAAATATTTGCATATGATATATTTCACATTGTTCATTTAGAACATGAAAAATAGTCTGGTATATAGCCTTATCAATCTAAATGAAATAACAATGTGGATACAATAAATGGAATAACTTAGACTCGCATCAATGAACTCCTTTGACCCAGATCTTGGGAAATGTGATGAGGGTATTATGAGATTTAATAGATATGGGAGATTGAGTCCTCATTATATTGGACCACGTGAGATTATCAAAAGGACTAGAGGTTTACGGAATAGTCTGCGCAAATTTAGACCGGTAAAATAAGATGTGGAAAATATTTTTACGTGATTTGACATGTTAGTAGTGATATGACTACTGATATTTTCTTAGTTCAAAATTTAAAATATTCGCATATGATAGATTGTACATTGTTCATTTAGAACATGAAAAATAGTCTAATACATAGCCTTATCAAACTAAATGAAATAATAATGTGGATACATTAAATGGACTAACTTAGACTCGCATCACTGAACTCTTTTGGACAATCTTCTTGTGGTGGCAGGACTTGAGGGGAGGAGATAAGAGTAAAGGAGCATTGGTGTGGTGCCATCCTAACAGTCTCTGATGCTTAAGTGAGATTCAGTGTGGAAGGTGTAGTAGTAATTTATGTAGCATAAAGGAAAGATCGTCATTACTTTTTGGAGGGTAGACTCCCTTGTATTTATAGTAGCCTTGAATGTTGTTGGTGTAATAGTTCGATGTGGGATTAATGCCATTGTTTGACGGGCTAATACATGTCCTCATGTGGTCTTGAGTAATGTTTCTAACTCAATCGGCCGAACAAGAAGTAAGTCGACCAGATGTGGTCGGCCTAGGAGGCGTATGTGTAGCTTGAGGTTCAGTTGGAATCGTATGTGTGGCCAAGGACAGGGCTGGTCGAGCATGATACATACCGATCATATGTGCTCGACGTGGTCTTCCTTTGTGTTGTGTTAGGCTTGGCCTCGTATGTTTAGTCTAGCCAAGGGCTTACGCTTATGTTTGGTGACACTACTAGACATTTAATTAGGCTAACCAAATTAGGTACGAACAAAAGTCCCCCAAGTTTTTTACTAAGGTAGATTTCCACGGTCGAGGGCTTATTGTTACCTATCAGCCTGATGTGGGTGTTTACCCCATCCCAGTTCCCCGAGCCTTTAGCCGACGAGAGATGCCGAAGAGAATCTCTCGATCCCCTTGAGCGAAAGCTCGCATTATGATGTGGCTAATTGGTTTGAAATGTCCATGGATGACTAAGAGTCACTTGCAAGGTAAGTGTATGTCATTTTCCTTTACCCATCTGAGTGGAACCTCGCACGATGAAGTGGTTGATCGACCTTGCATGTCATTTTCCTTTACCACTTCAAAGGTTCGATCCACCAAAGTGTAACCTCGCATGATGATGTGGTGGATTGGCGTTGAGATTGACGAACCAAATACCACTTGCAAGGTGAGTACATGTCACCTTATTCGGTCTGCTCATGGGGCACACAATGATGTGGCCAATCCGCCTTGGAATGTCCATGGCCGATGGAGTACCACTTGCAAGGTGAGTGAGTGTATGTCACCTTGCATGGTCCACCTAAGCGAAACCTCACACAATGATGTGTCCAATCGACCTTGGAATGTCCATGGCCGACTGAATACCACTCGCATGGTAAGTGTATGTCATTTTGCTTGGTCCACCTAACCGGAACCTTGCATGATGATCTGGTCGATCAGCCTTGGAATGTCCATGGCCAACTGAGAGCCACTTGTATGACGAGTGTATGTCATCTTGCTCAGTCCACCCTAAATGGAACCTCGCACGATAATGTGGCTGATATGCCTTAGAATATTTGTGGTTGACAACGCCCAAACTACGCATTAAATTAAACACGTAATTTGAATGTTATACAATTTAAACCCTTTTTGTGTAGATGTAGTATTGGTAAATAAAGATCGTTCTTAACCGGGGAAATTAGGGAACATTAATAATGTGTTAGTGGGAAAGAATAATGAATACAAGAATAATGAATAAGTTAATGAATTAAAGAATAAAAGAATTAAATAATCAAAGAATTAATGAATTAAAGAATAAGAGAATAAAGAATTAACAAATTAAAGAATTAATGATTTAAAGAATAAAAGAATAAACAATTAAAGAATTAAAGAATTAATTAATCAAAGAATCAATAAATTAAAGAGTAAAGGAATAAAAGAATAAAGAAATGAAAGAATACAAGAATAAGAGAATGAAAGAATAAAATAAAAGTATAAAAGAATCAAAGAATAAAGAATTAAAAGAATGAAAGAATAAAAGAATAAAAGAATAAAAAAATAAAAGAATAAAAGAATAAAAAGGATAAAAAGGAGGGTTTTGAAAAGGTTTGTAATCATGCAAATAAGTAAAAGCATAAATCAACTAATCTTACTTCTACTCTAATTTATGTACAAGTGACATTCTTAAAGCACATATCTTACCAACACTCTAATAATTGCAAATATTAAAACAATCACGAAATTTTACCTTAATCGTCTCAATTACCTTTATACATTTTTCAATATTATAAATGCACCGACAGCGGATAACACTTACAACATGATTTACCTTTTATTTTTGACTGAATGTGCTGACAGCGATCAACATTAAGTCTCTTCAATTCTACTCAAGTGCACCGAGAGCGGATAAAACACTTAACATTGAATTGAAGTATGAAGCACTAAAATGTATAAAATAACTAAAATTCATAAAGTAAGACACATGGAGATTGCATTTAACACTTACAAATATTAGTAAGAAAATACCTCACATATATTGAACTATAATAAAAACCAATAACAAAAATGAGAGTTTGAGTAAATGGAGAGTAATTGTTACACTTTCAAGGTGGTTGAAAACAATGGATTGTTATTCACACGATTCCCCAACAGCGGACGAAACCTTATGAAGATGGAGGAAATAAACTTGGGAAATATGGACTCAAACTCTAAACTTTGTATTGGAAATATTTTGCCAAAGTTTCTCTTAAGGAAGGCTCAAATGTGTGCCTCAAAGAAGGTATCACAAGAACAAAGTAAAGAAGAAATGAAATTAAGAAAAATAAAAGTAACATAAATTAAGAACAAGAATTAAAAGAAAGCTAATTAATAAGAAAATCTACAAGAAGTTAAAATGGTCTCCAAAATTGTCTCTCAAAAGAGAGAAACAAAGAACTAAAAACTAAGAAAAATGAAAGAAATTGAAGAATGGAACTAATGGGGGACTCCCCAAATACATGAAATGGTCTCCCTATTTATAGAGGGAGTGCCACAATTGTTTAATTAAAAGTACAAAATTAAAATATAAAAATAACAATAAAATAATACATGAAGAAGTGATGGAAATGATGAGATTGGGTGGATTTTGGGGAAAAGATGCTGATTTTGGGGAAAGATGCTGATTTTTTGCTTGGGCTTCTAGATTTCAGCAGCTTCCCACTGAATTTCCTTGCGATTTTTGGTGGCTTCTCATATTTCGTCCATAATTTCTTCGTTATAATTCTGATCGGGATGATTCTTTCACCAAAATGCTCCAAATTCCAAGCTTTATTTATTTCTACAAAAATATCACAAAATAAATTATTTTATCTAATTATTTATTATTTTAATATTAAAAATCAAGTATAAAGGGTATAAAATAATATAAAATAATGCTTAATTAACGACCTATCAGTGGTCGATCGAGTACCATTTGTGTAACAATCCGGAAATTTTTGAAAAGTAAAATTTGCAACAGTTAAAAAGAAATGACCATTTTTCCCCTGTAGGGTCAACAATTCACTTTTTGACCTGGATATTTTTGGGACATTCCGTAAGGACTGTTACGTAGCTCTCAAACTCCTGAGCACGTAGACAGGCAGTATGCCAAAAATGGAGTTCGGATAAATTCGTTGTGAGTCTAAATAATGTAGGGGCATTTTAGTCATTTTGGCTTAAAGGATAATTTGGTAATTTTGCACAAGTGATAATGTGATGTAACACATGTCTAGATTTTTCTTGTTCCTTCTTTGGTGCACCGACTCACCTTGTACGAAGTGTATATATTCATCATGTAAGAGTTAGTGCGTGTCGTGATAGCTTGCGAGAAAAAGAAGAAAACAAAAATCCGCGAACAAGAGAAGTGGGAGAAAGAAGGAGAGCTAGGGTTAGCCAAGGAGAGCTTTGGGAAAAGTGGGCCACATGTTGTTTAAGAGTGTTTTATGATTGTTGTGGTCCCACGGTCTTTCTTTATGTGATTTACAACATGATTCTTGATTTGTTTACACTTCATCCTAGGTGATGTATAAATTATTGAGCTTGTGACGGAGAAGAGTAAATACAAGAATCTTAGCAGTACCCCAGAGAAGGCACTGAGTAACACTACCATAAAAAGAGGTTAGCTTTCGGTTAGAAACTTGACTAATAGAACATGTTGATTAAATTTCGAGGATGAAATTTCTTTTAATAGGGTAGGTTGTAACGACTCGGAAATTTTGAGAGAAGTTAAATTTGGAAAAGTTAAAAGGAAATGACCATTTTGCCCCTATAGGGTCAATAGTTAACTTTTTGACTTGGATATTTTTGGGACGTTCCATAAGGACGGTTAAGTAGCTCTCGAACTCTAGAGCACGTAGACATGCAGTATGCCAAAAATGGAGTTCGGATAAATTAGTTTTGGGTCTAAATAGTGTAGGGGAATTTTAGTAATTTTGACTTAAAGGGTAATTTGGTAATTTTTCTCTAGTGATAATGTGATGTAACACATGTTTAGATTTTCCGTGTTCCTTATTTGGTGCACTAACTCACCTTATGTGAAGTGTATATATTCATCATGTAAGAGTTAGTGTGTGTTGTGAAAGCTTGAGAGAAAAAGAAGAAAAAAACCCATGAACACGAGAAAAAGAAGAGAGAAGGATAGCTAGGGTTAGCCAATGAAAGGAGATAAGAGAGGGATGAAGAAAACAAGAAGAAAAGGGGATAGTTAACCCAGACCCGAGAGAGAGTGGAAGAAAACGAGAAAGAAGGAAAAATTCACGTGTGTATATCTCAGTGGAGTTTTGATCGAGGAGCTCGAAACCGAGTTAGTAACAGCCTTCACAGTTTCTTAGGAGCATTTTGGGAGTGAAAGGAAGGAGTTTGGGATGCTGCAGGACTTGGAAACCGAAGGATAGCCATTGAAGGAATTTCAAAAGCTCAGCTAAGGAATTAAGGTGAGTTTTCCATATTTTTGAAGTTATAGAACTATTAAAAGGTTAAAATAGAACATATTGGTTGTGAAAAGAAAGGACGAAATCGAGAGAATTACAACCGAGTTGTATAACGACCCGTCCCAAATCTATGCGATTAATTACAGATTATCAGGGATTAATCGGGAATTAATCAAGAATTATCGGATTATCAGGAGTATCGGGGTAAAATGGCAAGTTTACCCCTAGATGAGTGAAAGAGTTGACTTTTGACCTGGAAGGTAAAATGCACGTGGACCGAGATTTATTACGTAGATTGAGATGTTACGAGTTTATAAACAGCTGGCACGTCAAAAACGTACATCGTATAGGAATGTTATGGGTTAAAAACTAATTTTTAAACTATTCATAATTGCACAAATTACGAGGAGTTGACTTTTTGGTGTTTGACTTGTGGGACCCAAAATATCTATTTTGGGACCATAGGATGACTGACACTTGTCACCCACCCTATGACCCCTTTTCTTTAATTCATGTATCTCATCTCCCATTTTCCCTTTCATTTAATCCTACCTGAAACCCCTCGCCCAACCATTTTCCATTCTATCATCTTCTTCTTTAGTTCTGCTTAAGAAAGGGAGACTGAGAGAGGTTAAGGGTGAGACCGAGAGGCTGAGATGACGGTGGTGGACGGCTGAGCACGATAGTGGCCTGAGGAACCCAGAAACCCAAGTAAACCCATAAACACGTTTTGCTTCAAATTTTGAATGTTTTGGATCGAAACTAAGGCCAAGAAGTGTCTTCTTTGTGCTTTTGCCGGTATGTTTGGTTGTGAAACAAGGAAAATAGATGCAGGGAAGAGCTCTAGTGGAGGTTTGAAACTAGACCCATGAAGATCGATCTCGACCAGGTAATTTCTGGGCTTTTTCTTTGATTTTGACATCGTAGATCAATTCCTGGGAAGTAGATGAGTAGATTAGAAGAAGAATGACGGTTTTTGGTGGTTGGATGGTCGAGATATGACCGGATCGGGTCGCATGTCAAAATGACCCATTACAGAAGTTCGAGTCGGCCCGGGCAGAGGTTGAAGCTGATGACATGGCATTCCACGTGTAACACCCCCGGACATTCGAGGATTTTAATATTGTAATTTAATATATGAATTGACGTTTTTACCCTTGTGAATGGTATGGCCAAATTGTTGACTTTTTGATTGGTGGGTCAAATGGACTTTGACCAGTGACCGTGACGTAGTCCGGGATGTCACGAGTTCATAGACAGGTGGCACGTCCAATTCGGACGATCAGGGAAAAAGTTATGACTATCGGAAGTTCAGGGGCATTATCGTAATTTGGACTTTAGGGGGAAAATGTTGACTTTTCGTTCGGCAACTAATTTTCACATGACTCAAGGACCGTTAGGTAGGTCTCGATGTCCTGAGTCCGTAGACAGGCGGCACGCCGAAATCGGACTTCGTATGGCTGAGTTACGGGTCTAAAAAGTGAGGGGCATTTTGGTAATTATTTGAACCAGGGGCATTTTGGTCTTTTTGCCCTGGTTACTATAGCAAACCGCGGGGACCATGGACAGCACCACCATGTGCGGTGGTTCAGTGTGCAATTGTTTATGCAATTGTGTGCTGGAAAGAATGGGCTATCTATTACTTTAGAACGTGAGATGAACCATCCACCTGCATGATCGAATTGATTAAAGGGATTCGAAGCTTTTTCGGGGAACAAAATTCAGTGGACAGTGAGGCTTCCACGAGCCTCTGGGACAGCTTGAAATTGTTTAAAACTGATTATATAGTGTATGAGCTTCACTCTGGTGTTGAAAGGACTGAAAATAGGAGTGGAACCAGAGAGAAACCATTTCGGGAAATTTTGGAGGGAAATCGGGTTTTTGATTTCTGGTGATCGTTGGACCAAACCAAGGCCTGGTTTAGTCTTCTGGGAGTGTTTGGAACTCAACCACATCGAAATCGAAGGCTATCAGCCATGGGTGAGCTAGGACTGTGTCTGCCGTGTTCAGAGAAATTTCAGAGGTTTGGACGACTACTTCCAGGTGAGTGTTGGTTCAATTGATTGCGTTTTCCAGTTCATTTTGATACTATGGTGCTTACTGTAAGGTTAATTGGATTATGGTTTGGAAACCAGTGAGTTCTTGTGATTGACCCGTTTGGATGATCACGGGTCGAATGGCCATTTAAGGATTTGATTTGACTAATTAGGGTCTCAGAACTTAAATTGGAAGAATAATAAACATGTTAGGATCAAAAACGAAGGAAATTGATTAAGGATTGGGGGTTGATTAACCGGGTCGAGCCGCGGGTGGCAGACCCGTATTACAGACAAACGGTGAAGGTGGTGACACTGTAGCTACAGTGTCAGGCGCGTGACTTTCACGCGCAGCCAATTTGGGTGGCGCGTGAGGGCGCGTTAGACCTTATCTCCGATCACGATCAACATGACTTTTGTTCCTCTCATCATTCTGAACATTTTTGGTGAATTAACCATGTTGATCTGAGATAGTTTTGATGGGTCAGTTTAGGGCCGGTTGTCTCGGGAAACGTGTTGGACGGTTTCCCCGAGCCGGTTTCTGTTTCGGGTTATTTGGATAAATGTTTAAGACTTTTTGTGACCCTTACGTATGATTTGGACTGACAGGAATTGTACGATAATCCCCGGTACATGTTCGTACGCACAGTTTCACCCCGGGATCGTACTGTGAGTGGGCCCGATTTCATTAAACCCTTGCATGCTTAAATGTTTTCTGATTTACTTATATGTTCACATGCTGGAATCGATAAATGTTTGATGATATTGAAATTTCGGTTATGGCACGTTTCACGGTATTTGAGCATGAGACCCGTTTGATGAAACGTAACAATCGGTTCGAATTTTACCTATGTATACATATATGTTTTGCATGTGGATATCAATAAAATGTATTTGGTACTGCACTGTATAGATCCTTCCATATTATATTGTCTCCTCCGGATGAGGTACCCCGGAGAGGTCACAGACGTCTAGGACGTCCAGCGTCTATGACGCTAAGCATCAGAGATGCTGTAACCGAACAGGGTTCGGGGATTGAACTCGGAATTGAGACCCGAGTGGCACGCGTAACCTAGTGATTGTGACCTTATTGGACGTCAGGGACGTCAGACATCAGGGATGTCGGGATTGGAGTGTATAGTGCAGTGGCTAAAATTATGTTTATGGTTTTATTATATGCCTTATGGTTTATATTATATGATTGATGGTTTTAAATTCGGTTGCATGCATGTTTGGAAAATGGAGGGGTAAATTATATGTTTTACTTATCAAATGATTTTATAAACTTGAGTTTCGGTCCACTCACCCTTAATGTCTTGGTAACCCCTCCAGGTCGTGCTAATGAGGTAGAGGAGGAACCTGAGGCTGAGGCATAGATCCACTTCTGCGTACCTGAACCCCTGTTGGGTGGTGTACCCGCAGGTTTTATGTTAGAGTCGTGCTCGCAACTTGTAGTTTGGATTTCATCCCTTGTCTGACATCTGTTTAATGGGATTTGATGTATAACTTTAATTTGGTTATTTATGCATGTAACAACCCGTACCTACGGGAAGGGTAAAAATGTAATTTCTGTGAAGTTTTGTAAAAAAGGACGATTTTGCCCTTGTGAATAGTAAACGAAAAGTTGACTTTTTGTAATATTGATTGGATGAGTGTTAGCCCTTGACCGTGACGTAGGTTAGGACGTCACGAGTCCGTAGACAGGCGGTAGGTTCGATTCGGACAACCGGAGGAAAAGTTATGATGTACGGAAGGTTTGACGTTACCCGTAATTTTGAGTGAAAAGGGAAAATGTTGACTTTTTGGAGGATGTGTGATTTTCACGTAGACCGAGGACCGTTGGATAGGTCTCGACGTCCTGAGTTCAACGACAGGCGGCACGCTGTCATCGGACGTCGGACGGAAAAGATACGGGTCTGGAAAGTCTGAGGGCAAAATGGTAATTTTGTGCAGGAGGGGCATTTTGGTCATTTCTCCTCAACCCAATCAGATAAGGGCAAGTGGCAGATATTTTGGGATGGCCAATGGTTGATGGACACGTGGGGGACCCTAGATGGTTCCAGGAGGAACTTAAGTGTGCACGGCCACACTTAGACATTTTTGAACCGTGCACCAATTCGAAGGCAACTGAAAACAGAGAGAAGGTTGAGTGAGGCGGTGATCGATCTGGAGGTCAGGGAGAGTGAGGAGTGACTGGTGAGAGTGACAGAGAGACGTGGGTGAGGTGCTGATCGTGTTTTGGGATTGGCATCGTGCACGGCGGCACGGTGGTGGTGCGGCGAACGTTTGAGGAAAACAGAGGAGATCGTGGACGGTGGAGGCTGTTGTGCCGTGTGGTGAGGCAAACCGAGGCGGTAGGAGACTCAGGAGGTTGAGGGGAGTCCCACGAGAACGGTGGTGGGTGACGGTTTTCACGGCGGCGCCGGAATCGAAAGGTAAGCCCGTTTACTCTGTTTTTCGTGGCTTTTTCAATTTCAAAGTCGTGATGATGGGCTTAGAGTCGAGGGATTAGGAGGTCAGGGTGTTGTTCAGGGAGGTCTTAGGCGTCGTCTGTGGTGGTTGCCGTGACGGGAGGTTCACGGTGGCTGGTGGTTCGACGGTGAGTATCCAATACTCTGTTTTGGCCGTGATTTCAAACTTGAAGTCGTGGACTTCGGGGATGAATCGACGGATTCTGTGAGTTGGGTAGGACTCAGTAAGGTCCTAGGGTGGTGCTGGTATCACCACCGTGAAGGGGGAAGCTGTGGACGGCCGGGAAGGAAAACAGAGCACACGGCAAGGTTTTTCGAGGTTGAAGACGAAGGGTTCTAGGCCGTGATTGCTGGATTTTAGGATTGGGTTTGATTGCAGGGAACTGGACGAAGCTAGTGGGATTGAAATGGAGAAGAACGGTGGGTGAACGGCGGAGAACCGGTCACGCCGGTTCAACTGTGTTGAACCGGGTGACTCGAGGTTGAAGGTGACTGTAGCAGGCGCGTGAGGCCCACGCGCAGCCACTTTGGGCGGCGCGTGGGGGCGCGTGGGAAGGAATCCGGTTAAACGTCCAACATGAGTTTAGTCCTAAATGTCCTAAGGAGTCCAATGGTATAGTTTTCGGGTTAATCGGACGGTGTTACGGAATGGTTCGGGAATCCGTACGGTTTAGGGTTTATGATTAAAATATTATTAAATTCCCGAAAAATTGGGGAAAATAGGGAAGGTATCCTTGATGTTATTGTGACCCTATTTGGTATCTATTGACAGGACGGGAGACACCGGAGACGGTTGAGGAGCGCACGGAGCGCGAGTGACGTGTCGTAAACTGTGAGTGGACTTTTTCTTATTTCCGAGCATGCCAACTGTTTTAATTACTGTTTTATGATTCTATGTGTGTTTTTATGTTTTAAATGATGGTTATACGTGATTGAGATGTTTGCACGTTTTTCGAGATATTTTCGGGGTTTTACACGTTTTTCGAGAAAAGGCCGATTTTCAGATTTTGATGCCATATTTGAGAAATTCACCCTATAACTGTTTTCTGATGATGGTAAATGGGTTACGAAACATGGTTAGGGATTTCCTATGGTTTTTAGTGTGGAAATGGATTTTCCGGATTTGGGTTCGGAATGTCGGTTCTGAACGCCGGAAGGGCTTCAAACCGGGGATTTCGAATTCGGATTTGGTGATGGATTTGGAACTGGTTTTACACTGGATATGGATTGGATTTGCTGGATCTGGATATGGGTTTAAAGACCCGGATTGATATTAATGGGGGACGGGCCCGGATTGAGTTTAAAGACTCGGGAGTTTAAAGACTCGGATATTATGATATTACCCCCATAGGCCTATTGGGTTTAAAGACTCGGGAGTTTAAAGACTCGGATTGATATGTGAGGCCTGGTTGAGTTTAAAGACTCGGATAGGTCCAGCAGGTTTGATCGGGTTATACCCTGGTTTCTTATGATGTTTTATAGTGTATCTGTTTCTTATGGTATTTATAGTGTCTCTGTTTCTTATGATGTTTTTCATACTATGATTTTTCTATTACTCCATTGGCATGCCTGGTTTTAAACCGGAGGGAACAAATGATTTATTTTCCTTACGTTGAATTGCTGGTAAACGGTTTTAAAACTTTTATTCTTTTTGGTCCACTCACACCTTTGGTTTTAATTTCCCTCCAGGTCGTGGTGATAGCGCCGGGGTGAACGTTGAGGCAGAGATCGAGGCATAGGGCTTCCGACGTTCTTCCGTTGCGGACTTAGACTTGTAGGACTTTTAGTGCCCATTTTGTAGAACTATGCTCTGACTTACTGTTGTATATATTTACTCCTTCGTCTGATGGTTATGCTTATAGTTGTATTAAGTTTCTTTTGGTATTGTAAGTATGATTGTCAGACGGGAGCAGGGTTCATCCCGAGTATCGAGGTGATATTTGGGACGGGTCCTGACAATTGGTATCAGAGCATAGGTTGTGTCAATTTGTGTTGGGTCTAGGTTGTTATACTAACTCTATGCCTCTTTCAGCGTACGATTGATCATGCCTCCGAGACGTGAACCCCCTCCACGACCTGAAGATGAAGCGGCGAGAGGGACTGAGAGCGCTTCGATCGAGAGAGCCCAGAGGCTTGGGGCTACTACGTTCAGCGGTGGGGCTGATCCCGAGGAAGCTCACCGATGGATCACCCGACTCGAGCGTATTTTTGGGGTGATGCACTGTCCTCCCGAGGATCGGGTATTGTTAGCCACTTTTCTGTTGGATGGAGCTGCCTACGAGTGGTGGTATACGCTGGAACTGTCCGGCTGGGATGCACATACTGTGACCTGGGAGATGTTCCGGGAGAGGTTTCTAGATCAGTACTATCCCCGTTCTTTCAGGGTTGCGAAGGAAGCGGAATTCCTTCACTTGAATCAAGGAAACTTGACAGTGGCTGAGTATGAGCAGAGGTTCCAGATGCTATCTCGTTTTGCTCCGGCATTTGTGGCGACTGAGGCGGAGAAGTGCCGCCGGTTTGAGTTGGGACTCCGGGGAGAGATCAGGGCCATAGTGACAGCCGGCTCTTTTGCTACTTTCCGAGAGTTGTCTGATGCTGCTGTCAGGGTGGAGGCCAGTTTACCTGCTCGACCACAGTATTCGGGCAGTGTTCGACGCCGAGAGCAGTCATTCCCAGGAGCATCGAGTCAGAGGCCCCCGAAACGGGGTAATTTTGGTGGATCACTATCGGCTGGTGGAGCCCGGTATGGTAGACCAGGCAGTTTCCAGGGCTCAGGATTTCGAGGAGCTAGGTCACAGCCGACTCCTCAGGCGAGTGCGACTTCAGTGGCTTCGACAGGGAGGCATACCGGTGGACCCGGTAGAGACACTTGCTTCTACTGTGGGGAGCGAGGACATTTCCGTCGGGAGTGCCCATTGTTAGCTCCGGAGGGTGGAGCAGGCAGAGGTGCAGCAGAACCCGGGCGGAGTACTGCATCAGTATCAGGGGCGGCAGGCCCTAGGGGTGGCGGTGGTGCCACGAGCAGTTCCAGAGGGCGCGGTAGGTCATCGGGACCACAGGCGCGAGTTTTTGCGATGACTCAGCAGGAGGCTAGGTCAGCACCGGGAGTGGTGACAGGTACACTCACCATACTTGGTCACACTGTTTTTGCTTTGATAGATCCCGGGGCTACCCATTCATTTGTAGCTCGGAGTTGTAGTCTGGTTAAGGAGAGGGAGGTGTCTACTTTGGATTGTGCGTTAGGAGTGAGTACACCTACTGGGGAGGTGTTGGTAGTGACTCAAGTTTTGAGAGAGTGTCCGGTACTGGTAGGCCAGGTGGAGTTACTGGCAGATTTGTTACTCTTAGATTTACGGGACTTTGATGTGATCTTGGGTATGGACTGGTTGACGAGACATCATGCTTCTATCGAATGTTTCGATAGGAGAGTGACTTTTCGGAGTCCCGGATTACCAGAGACTACATTTCAGGGGGATCAGCGTGCACTTCCTACGGGAGTTATTTCGGCACTCGAGGCTAGTAAACTGTTACGGAAAGGGTGCCAGGGTTACTTAGCTCATGTAGTGGATACGCGTGCTACGCCAGAGAGGGCGGAGGATATACCAGTGGTACGGGAGTTTCCCGATGTTTTTCCCGAGGAGTTGCCAGGACTACCCCCACACCGAGATCTTGAGTTTACGATTGAGCTTCTACCAGGTACACAGCCTATTTCTCAGACTCCTTACCGTATGGCACCTGCCGAATTGAGGGAACTTAAGGCCCAGTTGCAAGAGTTGGTCGATATAGGATTTATTCGACCGAGTACGTCGCCTTGGGGAGCACCTGTTTTGTTTGTCAAGAAAAAGGACGGAGGATTGAGGTTGTGTGTGGATTACAGGCAACTGAATAAGGTAACTATTTGGAATAAGTACCCCCTACCCCGGATTGATGATATTTTGGTGTATTCGAAGAGTGCGAAGGCGCATGAGAAACATCTGAGGATTGTGCTTAAAACGTTGAGGGAGCATCAGTTGTATGCGAAGCTCAGTAAGTGTCAGTTCTGGTTGACCAGTGTTGGATTTCTTGGCCATGTGATTTCGGCCGAGGGCATTCGTGTGGATCCTCAGAAAGTTGAGGCGGTAGCCAATTGGGAACAGCCTAAGACGGTGACGGAAATTCGGAGTTTTCTGGGTTTGGCAGGGTATTACCGGCGTTTTATTGAGGGTTTTTCTATTCTTGCAGCACCGTTGACGAGGTTGACACGGAAGGGAGTTCGGTTTGAGTGGGATGAGAACTGTGAACAGAGTTTCCAGGAGCTTAAAAGGCGGTTGACATCTGCTCCTGTGTTAGCCCTTCCAGACGATAGTGGGGAGTTCGAGGTGTACAGTGACGCTTCTTTACAAGGTTTGGGTTGTGTCTTGATGCAGCACGGGAAAGTGATTGCTTATGCTTCCCGGCAATTGAAACCCCATGAGGTGAACTACCCTACACATGACTTGGAATTGGCTGCGGTGGTTCATGCATTGAAGATTTGGCGACATTACTTGTACGGTGAGAAGTGCAGGATCTTTACGGACCACAAGAGTTTGAAGTATTTGTTCACCCAAAAGGAATTGAACCTCAGACAGCGCCGTTGGTTGGAGTTACTAAAGGACTACGACTGTACTATTGAGTATCATCCAGGGAAGGCTAATGTGGTAGCCGATGCTCTGAGCAGAAAGTCAGCTGGTTCTTTGTCGCATTTGAGGACAGTACGGTTACCTTTGTTGGTTGAGCTCCGTAAGTTGGGAGTAGAGCTGACTGTGGTTGATCAGGGAGCACTCCTAGCGAGTTTCCATGTGCGACCCGTTTTGATTGATCAGGTGATTGATGCTCAGTTTGAGGACCCTATTCTGGGCATCATTCGGATTGAGGTCGAGGCTGGAGAAAGACAGGATTTTGAGATCCGTGAGGATGGAGCTTTGGTTAAGAATGGACGGTTGTGTGTTCCTGAGGATGAAGTCTTGAAGAAGGTGATACTGGATGAGGCTCACTGTTCAGCTTATGCGATGCATCCCGGTGGGACCAAGATGTATCGTACACTTCGAGAGCATTACTGGTGGTCAGGGATGAAACGTGAAATTGCAGAGTATGTCAGTAGATGTTTGATTTGTCAACAGGTAAAAGCCGAGCGGCAGAGACCTTATGGAGCGATGCAACCTTTGCCGATTCCCGAGTGGAAATGGGATCACTTGACTATGGATTTTGTGTTCAAGCTTCCGAGAACACCGAAGGGACACGATGGTGTATGGGTTGTTGTGGATCGACTTACAAAGTCTGCTCATTTCTTACCAGTACGGGAGAACTTCAGGTTGGAACAGTTTGCACAGTTGTTTATTAATGAGATTATTCGATTACATGGGACTCCGGAGTCGATAGTATCTGATAGAGATCCGAGATTCACTTCTCGATTTTGGCAGAGCTTACAGGAAGCTTTTGGGACTAAATTACACTTCAGTACTGCTTTTCATCCTCAGACTGATGGGCAGTCTGAGCGGACTATTCAGATTCTCGAGGATATGATGCGAGCTTGTGTGCTTCAGTTTCAGGGTACTTGGGAGTCACACCTGCCTTTGATGGAGTTCGCCTACAATAATAGTTTTCAGGAAAGCATTGGGATGGCTCCTTACGAGGCTTTGTATGGGCGGCAGTGTCGGACTCCATTGTGTTGGACTGAGGTTGGAGAGAGGAGGTTGACTACTTCTGAGCTGGTGGAGCTTACTCAGGAAAAAGTGGTACTGATTAAGGATCGATTGAAGGCAGCGCAGGACCGCCAAAAGAGCTACGCTGACCGTAGGATCAGGGATTTGGAGTTTGCTGTTGGAGACTGGGTTTTCCTGAAGCTATCTCCTTGGAAAGGAATTGTACGATTTGGTAGACGAGGGAAGTTGAGTCCTCGTTACATTGGACCGTATGAGATTTTGGAGCGGATTGGTCCTGTAGCTTATCGGTTGGCCTTACCCTCAGATTTGGAAAAGGTACATAATGTCTTTCATGTTTCTATGCTTCGGAAATATATTCGAGATGATTCGCATGTTTTAGAAACACAACCAGTGGAACTGAGGGAAGACTTGAGTTTTGAAGAGCAACCTGTTGCAATCTTGGATCGGAAGGATAAAGTGTTGCGAAGGAAGACGGTTCCCTTAGTGAAGGTATTGTGGCGAAATCATCAGGTTGAAGAAGCTACTTGGGAACCCGAGGCCTTGATGCGAGAACAGTACCCTTATTTATTTCACTGAATTTCGGGGACGAAATTCTTTTTAGGGGGGTAGATTGTAACAACCCGTACCTACGGGAAGGGTAAAAATGTAATTTCTGTGAAGTTTTGTAAAAAAGGACGATTTTGCCCTTGTGAATAGTAAACGAAAAGTTGACTTTTTGTAATATTGATTGGATGAGTGTTAGCCCTTGACCGTGACGTAGGTTAGGACGTCACGAGTCCGTAGACAGGCGGTAGGTTCGATTCGGACAACCGGAGGAAAAGTTATGATGTACGGAAGGTTGGGGACGTTACCGTAATTTTGAGTGAAAAGGGAAAATGTTGACTTTTTGGAGGATGTGTGATTTTCACGTAGACCGAGGACCGTTGGATAGGTCTCGACGTCCTGAGTTCAACGACAGGCGGCACGCTGTCATCGGACGTCGGACGGAAAAGATACGGGTCTGGAAAGTCTGAGGGCAAAATGGTAATTTTGTGCAGGAGGGGCATTTTGGTCATTTCTCCTCAGCCCAATCAGATAAGGGCAAGTGGCAGATATTTTGGGATGGCCAATGGTTGATGGACACGTGGGGGACCCTAGATGGTTCCAGGAGGAACTTAAGTGTGCACGGCCACACTTAGACATTTTTGAACCGTGCACCAATTCGAAGGCAACTGAAAACAGAGAGAAGGTTGAGTGAGGCGGTGATCGATCTGGAGGTCAGGGAGAGTGAGGAGTGACTGGTGAGAGTGAAAGAGAGACGTGGGTGAGGTGCTGATCGTGTTTTGGGATTGGCATCGTGCACGGCGGCACGGTGGTGGTGCGGCGAACGTTTGAGGAAAACAGAGGAGATCGTGGACGGTGGAGGCTGTTGTGCCGTGTGGTGAGGCAAACCGAGGCGGTAGGAGACTCAGGAGGTTGAGGGGAGTCCCACGAGAACGGTGGTGGGTGACGGTTTTCACGGCGGCGCCGGAATCGAAAGGTAAGCCCGTTTACTCTGTTTTTCGTGGCTTTTTCAATTTCAAAGTCGTGATGATGGGCTTAGAGTCGAGGGATTAGGAGGTCAGGGTGTTGTTCAGGGAGGTCTTAGGCGTCGTCTGTGGTGGTTGCCGTGACGGGAGGTTCACGGTGGCTGGTGGTTCGACGGTGAGTATCCAATACTCTGTTTTGGCCGTGATTTCAAACTTGAAGTCGTGGACTTCGGGGATGAATCGACGGATTCTGTGAGTTGGGTAGGACTCAGTAAGGTCCTAGGGTGGTGCTGGTATCACCACCGTGAAGGGGGAAGCTGTGGACGGCCGGGAAGGAAAACAGAGCACACGGCAAGGTTTTTCGAGGTTGAAGACGAAGGGTTCTAGGCCGTGATTGCTGGATTTTAGGATTGGGTTTGATTGCAGGGAACTGGACGAAGCTAGTGGGATTGAAATGGAGAAGAACGGTGGGTGAACGGCGGAGAACCGGTCACGCCGGTTCAACTGTGTTGAACCGGGTGACTCGAGGTTGAAGGTGACTGTAGCAGGCGCGTGAGGCCCACGCGCAGCCACTTTGGGCGGCGCGTGGGGGCGCGTGGGAAGGAATCCGGTTAAACGTCCAACATGAGTTTAGTCCTAAATGTCCTAAGGAGTCCAATGGTATAGTTTTCGGGTTAATCGGACGGTGTTACGGAATGGTTCGGGAATCCGTACGGTTTAGGGTTTATGATTAAAATATTATTAAATTCCCGAAAAATTGGGGAAAATAGGGAAGGTATCCTTGATGTTATTGTGACCCTATTTGGTATCTATTGACAGGACGGGAGACACCGGAGACGGTTGAGGAGCGCACGGAGCGCGAGTGACGTGTCGTAAACTGTGAGTGGACTTTTTCTTATTTCCGAGCATGCCAACTGTTTTAATTACTGTTTTATGATTCTATGTGTGTTTTTATGTTTTAAATGATGGTTATACGTGATTGAGATGTTTGCACGTTTTTCGAGATATTTTCGGGGTTTTACACGTTTTTCGAGAAAAGGCCGATTTTCAGATTTTGATGCCATATTTGAGAAATTCACCCTATAACTGTTTTCTGATGATGGTAAATGGGTTACGAAACATGGTTAGGGATTTCCTATGGTTTTTAGTGTGGAAATGGATTTTCCGGATTTGGGTTCGGAATGTCGGTTCTGAACGCCGGAAGGGCTTCAAACCGGGGATTTCGAATTCGGATTTGGTGATGGATTTGGAACTGGTTTTACACTGGATATGGATTGGATTTGCTGGATCTGGATATGGGTTTAAAGACCCGGATTGATATTAATGGGGGACGGGCCCGGATTGAGTTTAAAGACTCGGGAGTTTAAAGACTCGGATATTATGATATTACCCCCATAGGCCTATTGGGTTTAAAGACTCGGGAGTTTAAAGACTCGGATTGATATGTGAGGCCTGGTTGAGTTTAAAGACTCGGATAGGTCCAGCAGGTTTGATCGGGTTATACCCTGGTTTCTTATGATGTTTTATAGTGTATCTGTTTCTTATGGTATTTATAGTGTCTCTGTTTCTTATGATGTTTTTCATACTATGATTTTTCTATTACTCCATTGGCATGCCTGGTTTTAAACCGGAGGGAACAAATGATTTATTTTCCTTACGTTGAATTGCTGGTAAACGGTTTTAAAACTTTTATTCTTTTTGGTCCACTCACACCTTTGGTTTTAATTTCCCTCCAGGTCGTGGTGATAGCGCCGGGGTGAACGTTGAGGCAGAGATCGAGGCATAGGGCTTCCGACGTTCTTCCGTTGCGGACTTAGACTTGTAGGACTTTTAGTGCCCATTTTGTAGAACTATGCTCTGACTTACTGTTGTATATATTTACTCCTTCGTCTGATGGTTATGCTTATAGTTGTATTAAGTTTCTTTTGGTATTGTAAGTATGATTGTCAGACGGGAGCAGGGTTCATCCCGAGTATCGAGGTGATATTTGGGACGGGTCCTGACAATTGGTATCAGAGCATAGGTTGTGTCAATTTGTGTTGGGTCTAGGTTGTTATACTAACTCTATGCCTCTTTCAGCGTACGATTGATCATGCCTCCGAGACGTGAACCCCCTCCACGACCTGAAGATGAAGCGGCGAGAGGGACTGAGAGCGCTTCGATCGAGAGAGCCCAGAGGCTTGGGGCTACTACGTTCAGCGGTGGGGCTGATCCCGAGGAAGCTCACCGATGGATCACCCGACTCGAGCGTATTTTTGGGGTGATGCACTGTCCTCCCGAGGATCGGGTATTGTTAGCCACTTTTCTGTTGGATGGAGCTGCCTACGAGTGGTGGTATACGCTGGAACTGTCCGGCTGGGATGCACATACTGTGACCTGGGAGATGTTCCGGGAGAGGTTTCTAGATCAGTACTATCCCCGTTCTTTCAGGGTTGCGAAGGAAGCGGAATTCCTTCACTTGAAGCAAGGAAACTTGACAGTGGCTGAGTATGAGCAGAGGTTCCAGATGCTATCTCGTTTTGCTCCGGCATTTGTGGCGACTGAGGCGGAGAAGTGCCGCCGGTTTGAGTTGGGACTCCGGGGAGAGATCAGGGCCATAGTGACAGCCGGCTCTTTTGCTACTTTCCGAGAGTTGTCTGATGCTGCTGTCAGGGTGGAGGCCAGTTTACCTGCTCGACCACAGTATTCGGGCAGTGTTCGACGCCGAGAGCAGTCATTCCCAGGAGCATCGAGTCAGAGGCCCCCGAAACGGGGTAATTTTGGTGGATCACTATCGGCTGGTGGAGCCCGGTATGGTAGACCAGGCAGTTTCCAGGGCTCAGGATTTCGAGGAGCTAGGTCACAGCCGACTCCTCAGGCGAGTGCGACTTCAGTGGCTTCGACAGGGAGGCATACCGGTGGACCCGGTAGAGACACTTGCTTCTACTGTGGGGAGCGAGGACATTTCCGTCGGGAGTGCCCATTGTTAGCTCCGGAGGGTGGAGCAGGCAGAGGTGCAGCAGAACCCGGGCGGAGTACTGCATCAGTATCAGGGGCGGCAGGCCCTAGGGGTGGCGGTGGTGCCACGAGCAGTTCCAGAGGGCGCGGTAGGTCATCGGGACCACAGGCGCGAGTTTTTGCGATGACTCAGCAGGAGGCTAGGTCAGCACCGGGAGTGGTGACAGGTACACTCACCATACTTGGTCACACTGTTTTTGCTTTGATAGATCCCGGGGCTACCCATTCATTTGTAGCTCGGAGTTGTAGTCTGGTTAAGGAGAGGGAGGTGTCTACTTTGGATTGTGCGTTAGGAGTGAGTACACCTACTGGGGAGGTGTTGGTAGTGACTCAAGTTTTGAGAGAGTGTCCGGTACTGGTAGGCCAGGTGGAGTTACTGGCAGATTTGTTACTCTTAGATTTACGGGACTTTGATGTGATCTTGGGTATGGACTGGTTGACGAGACATCATGCTTCTATCGAATGTTTCGATAGGAGAGTGACTTTTCGGAGTCCCGGATTACCAGAGACTACATTTCAGGGGGATCAGCGTGCACTTCCTACGGGAGTTATTTCGGCACTCGAGGCTAGTAAACTGTTACGGAAAGGGTGCCAGGGTTACTTAGCTCATGTAGTGGATACGCGTGCTACGCCAGAGAGGGCGGAGGATATACCAGTGGTACGGGAGTTTCCCGATGTTTTTCCCGAGGAGTTGCCAGGACTACCCCCACACCGAGATCTTGAGTTTACGATTGAGCTTCTACCAGGTACACAGCCTATTTCTCAGACTCCTTACCGTATGGCACCTGCCGAATTGAGGGAACTTAAGGCCCAGTTGCAAGAGTTGGTCGATATAGGATTTATTCGACCGAGTACGTCGCCTTGGGGAGCACCTGTTTTGTTTGTCAAGAAAAAGGACGGAGGATTGAGGTTGTGTGTGGATTACAGGCAACTGAATAAGGTAACTATTTGGAATAAGTACCCCCTACCCCGGATTGATGATATTTTGGTGTATTCGAAGAGTGCGAAGGCGCATGAGAAACATCTGAGGATTGTGCTTAAAACGTTGAGGGAGCATCAGTTGTATGCGAAGCTCAGTAAGTGTCAGTTCTGGTTGACCAGTGTTGGATTTCTTGGCCATGTGATTTCGGCCGAGGGCATTCGTGTGGATCCTCAGAAAGTTGAGGCGGTAGCCAATTGGGAACAGCCTAAGACGGTGACGGAAATTCGGAGTTTTCTGGGTTTGGCAGGGTATTACCGGCGTTTTATTGAGGGTTTTTCTATTCTTGCAGCACCGTTGACGAGGTTGACACGGAAGGGAGTTCGGTTTGAGTGGGATGAGAACTGTGAACAGAGTTTCCAGGAGCTTAAAAGGCGGTTGACATCTGCTCCTGTGTTAGCCCTTCCAGACGATAGTGGGGAGTTCGAGGTGTACAGTGACGCTTCTTTACAAGGTTTGGGTTGTGTCTTGATGCAGCACGGGAAAGTGATTGCTTATGCTTCCCGGCAATTGAAACCCCATGAGGTGAACTACCCTACACATGACTTGGAATTGGCTGCGGTGGTTCATGCATTGAAGATTTGGCGACATTACTTGTACGGTGAGAAGTGCAGGATCTTTACGGACCACAAGAGTTTGAAGTATTTGTTCACCCAAAAGGAATTGAACCTCAGACAGCGCCGTTGGTTGGAGTTACTAAAGGACTACGACTGTACTATTGAGTATCATCCAGGGAAGGCTAATGTGGTAGCCGATGCTCTGAGCAGAAAGTCAGCTGGTTCTTTGTCGCATTTGAGGACAGTACGGTTACCTTTGTTGGTTGAGCTCCGTAAGTTGGGAGTAAAGCTGACTGTGGTTGATCAGGGAGCACTCCTAGCGAGTTTCCATGTGCGACCCGTTTTGATTGATCAGGTGATTGATGCTCAGTTTGAGGACCCTATTCTGGGCATCATTCGGATTGAGGTCGAGGCTGGAGAAAGACAGGATTTTGAGATCCGTGAGGATGGAGCTTTGGTTAAGAATGGACGGTTGTGTGTTCCTGAGGATGAAGTCTTGAAGAAGGTGATACTGGATGAGGCTCACTGTTCAGCTTATGCGATGCATCCCGGTGGGACCAAGATGTATCGTACACTTCGAGAGCATTACTGGTGGTCAGGGATGAAACGTGAAATTGCAGAGTATGTCAGTAGATGTTTGATTTGTCAACAGGTAAAAGCCGAGCGGCAGAGACCTTATGGAGCGATGCAACCTTTGCCGATTCCCGAGTGGAAATGGGATCACTTGACTATGGATTTTGTGTTCAAGCTTCCGAGAACACCGAAGGGACACGATGGTGTATGGGTTGTTGTGGATCGACTTACAAAGTCTGCTCATTTCTTACCAGTACGGGAGAACTTCAGGTTGGAACAGTTTGCACAGTTGTTTATTAATGAGATTATTCGATTACATGGGACTCCGGAGTCGATAGTATCTGATAGAGATCCGAGATTCACTTCTCGATTTTGGCAGAGCTTACAGGAAGCTTTTGGGACTAAATTACACTTCAGTACTGCTTTTCATCCTCAGACTGATGGGCAGTCTGAGCGGACTATTCAGATTCTCGAGGATATGATGCGAGCTTGTGTGCTTCAGTTTCAGGGTACTTGGGAGTCACACCTGCCTTTGATGGAGTTCGCCTACAATAATAGTTTTCAGGAAAGCATTGGGATGGCTCCTTACGAGGCTTTGTATGGGCGGCAGTGTCGGACTCCATTGTGTTGGACTGAGGTTGGAGAGAGGAGGTTAACTACTTCTGAGCTGGTGGAGCTTACTCAGGAAAAAGTGGTACTGATTAAGGATCGATTGAAGGCAGCGCAGGACCGCCAAAAGAGCTACGCTGACCGTAGGATCAGGGATTTGGAGTTTGCTGTTGGAGACTGGGTTTTCCTGAAGCTATCTCCTTGGAAAGGAATTGTACGATTTGGTAGACGAGGGAAGTTGAGTCCTCGTTACATTGGACCGTATGAGATTTTGGAGCGGATTGGTCCTGTAGCTTATCGGTTGGCCTTACCCTCAGATTTGGAAAAGGTACATAATGTCTTTCATGTTTCTATGCTTCGGAAATATATTCGAGATGATTCGCATGTTTTAGAAACACAACCAGTGGAACTGAGGGAAGACTTGAGTTTTGAAGAGCAACCTGTTGCAATCTTGGATCGGAAGGATAAAGTGTTGCGAAGGAAGACGGTTCCCTTAGTGAAGGTATTGTGGCGAAATCATCAGGTTGAAGAAGCTACTTGGGAACCCGAGGCCTTGATGCGAGAACAGTACCCTTATTTATTTCACTGAATTTCGGGGACGAAATTCTTTTTAGGGGGGTAGATTGTAACAACCCGTACCTACGGGAAGGGTAAAAATGTAATTTCTGTGAAGTTTTGTAAAAAAGGACGATTTTGCCCTTGTGAATAGTAAACAAAAAGTTGACTTTTTGTAATATTGATTGGATGAGTGTTAGCCCTTGACCGTGACGTAGGTTAGGATGTCACGAGTCCGTAGACAGGCGGTAGGTTCGATTCGGACAACCGGAGGAAAAGTTATGATGTACGGAAGGTTGGGGACGTTACCGTAATTTTGAGTGAAAAGGGAAAATGTTGACTTTTTGGAGGATGTGTGATTTTCACGTAGACCGAGGACCGTTGGATAGGTCTCGACGTCCTGAGTTCAACGACAGGCGGCACGCTGTCATCGGACGTCGGACGGAAAAGATACGAGTCTGGAAAGTCTGAGGGCAAAATGGTAATTTTGTGTAGGAGGGGCATTTTGGTCATTTCTCCTCAGCCCAATCAGATAAGGGCAAGTGGCAGATATTTTGGGATGGCCAATGGTTGATGGACACGTGGGGGACCCTAGATGGTTCCAGGAGGAACTTAAGTGTGCACGGCCACACTTAGACATTTTTGAACCGTGCACCAATTCGAAGGCAACTGAAAACAGAGAGAAGGTTGAGTGAGGCGGTGATCGATCTGGAGGTCAGGGAGAGTGAGGAGTGACTGGTGAGAGTGACAGAGAGACGTGGGTGAGGTGCTGATCGTGTTTTGGGATTGGCATCGTGCACGGCGGCACGGTGGTGGTGCGGCGAACGTTTGAGGAAAACAGAGGAGATCGTGGACGGTGGAGGCTGTTGTGCCACGTGGTGAGGCAAACCGAGGCGGTAGGAGACTCAGGAGGTTGAGGGGAGTCCCACGAGAACGGTGGTGGGTGACGGTTTTCACGGCGGCGCCGGAATCGAAAGGTAAGCCCGTTTACTCTGTTTTTCGTGGCTTTTTCAATTTCAAAGTCGTGATGATGGGCTTAGAGTCGAGGGATTAGGAGGTCAGGGTGTTGTTCAGGGAGGTCTTAGGCGTCGTCTGTGGTGGTTGCCGTGACGGGAGGTTCACGGTGGCTGGTGGTTCGACGGTGAGTATCCAATACTCTGTTTTGGCCGTGATTTCAAACTTGAAGTCGTGGACTTCGGGGATGAATCGACGGATTCTGTGAGTTGGGTAGGACTCAGTAAGGTCCTAGGGTGGTGCTGGTATCACCACCGTGAAGGGGGAAGCTGTGGACGGCCGGGAAGGAAAACAGAGCACACGGCAAGGTTTTTCGAGGTTGAAGACGAAGGGTTCTAGGCCGTGATTGCTGGATTTTAGGATTGGGTTTGATTGCAGGGAACTGGACGAAGCTAGTGGGATTGAAATGGAGAAGAACAGTGGGTGAACGGCGGAGAACCGGTCACGCCGGTTCAACTGTGTTGAACTGGGTGACTCGAGGTTGAAGGTGACTGTAGCAGGCGCGTGAGGCCCACGCGCAGCCACTTTGGGCGGCGCGTGGGGGCGCGTGGGAAGGAATCCGGTTAAACGTCCAACATGAGTTTAGTCCTAAATTTCCTAAGGAGTCCAATGGTATAGTTTTCGGGTTAATCGGACGGTGTTACGGAATGGTTCGGGAATCCGTACGGTTTAGGGTTTATGATTAAAATATTATTAAATTCCCGAAAAATTGGGGAAAATAGGGAAGGTATCCTTGATGTTATTGTGACCCTATTTGGTATCTATTGACAGGACGGGAGACACCGGAGACGGTTGAGGAGCGCACGGAGCGCGAGTGACGTGTCGTAAACTGTGAGTGGACTTTTTCTTATTTCCGAGCATGCCAACTGTTTTAATTACTGTTTTATGATTCTATGTGTGTTTTTATGTTTTAAATGATGGTTATACGTGATTGAGATGTTTGCACGTTTTTCGAGATATTTTCGGGGTTTTACACGTTTTTCGAGAAAAGGCCGATTTTCAGATTTTGATGCCATATTTGAGAAATTCACCCTATAACTGTTTTCTGATGATGGTAAATGGGTTACGAAACATGGTTAGGGATTTCCTATGGTTTTTAGTGTGGAAATGGATTTTCCGGATTTGGGTTCGGAATGTCGGTTCTGAACGCCGGAAGGGCTTCAAACCGGGGATTTCGAATTCGGATTTGGTGATGGATTTGGAACTGGTTTTACACTGGATATGGATTGGATTTGCTGGATCTGGATATGGGTTTAAAGACCCGGATTGATATTAATGGGGGACGGGCCCGGATTGAGTTTAAAGACTCGGGAGTTTAAAGACTCGGATATTATGATATTACCCCCATAGGCCTATTGGGTTTAAAGACTCGGGAGTTTAAAGACTCGGATTGATATGTGAGGCCTGGTTGAGTTTAAAGACTCGGATAGGTCCAGCAGGTTTGATCGGGTTATACCCTGGTTTCTTATGATGTTTTATAGTGTATCTGTTTCTTATGGTATTTATAGTGTCTCTGTTTCTTATGATGTTTTTCATACTATGATTTTTCTATTACTCCATTGGCATGCCTGGTTTTAAACCGGAGGGAACAAATGATTTATTTTCCTTACGTTGAATTGCTGGTAAACGGTTTTAAAACTTTTATTCTTTTTGGTCCACTCACACCTTTGGTTTTAATTTCCCTCCAGGTCGTGGTGATAGCGCCGGGGTGAACGTTGAGGCAGAGATCGAGGCATAGGGCTTCCGACGTTCTTCCGTTGCGGACTTAGACTTGTAGGACTTTTAGTGCCCATTTTGTAGAACTATGCTCTGACTTACTGTTGTATATATTTACTCCTTCGTCTGATGGTTATGCTTATAGTTGTATTAAGTTTCTTTTGGTATTGTAAGTATGATTGTCAGACGGGAGCAGGGTTCATCCCGAGTATCGAGGTGATATTTGGGACGGGTCCTGACAATTGGTATCAGAGCATAGGTTGTGTCAATTTGTGTTGGGTCTAGGTTGTTATACTAACTCTATGCCTCTTTCAGCGTACGATTGATCATGCCTCCGAGACGTGAACCCCCTCCACGACCTGAAGATGAAGCGGCGAGAGGGACTGAGAGCGCTTCGATCGAGAGAGCCCAGAGGCTTGGGGCTACTACGTTCAGCGGTGGGGCTGATCCCGAGGAAGCTCACCGATGGATCACCCGACTCGAGCGTATTTTTGGGGTGATGCACTGTCCTCCCGAGGATCGGGTATTGTTAGCCACTTTTCTGTTGGATGGAGCTGCCTACGAGTGGTGGTATACGCTGGAACTGTCCGGCTGGGATGCACATACTGTGACCTGGGAGATGTTCCGGGAGAGGTTTCTAGATCAGTACTATCCCCGTTCTTTCAGGGATGCGAAGGAAGCGGAATTCCTTCACTTGAAGCAAGGAAACTTGACAGTGGCTGAGTATGAGCAGAGGTTCCAGATGCTATCTCGTTTTGCTCCGGCATTTGTGGCGACTGAGGCGGAGAAGTGCCGCCGGTTTGAGTTGGGACTCCGGGGAGAGATCAGGGCCATAGTGACAGCCGGCTCTTTTGCTACTTTCCGAGAGTTGTCTGATGCTGCTGTCAGGGTGGAGGCCAGTTTACCTGCTCGACCACAGTATTCGGGCAGTGTTCGACGCCGAGAGCAGTCATTCCCAGGAGCATCGAGTCAGAGGCCCCCGAAACGGGGTAATTTTGGTGGATCACTATCGGCTGGTGGAGCCCGGTATGGTAGACCAGGCAGTTTCCAGGGCTCAGGATTTCGAGGAGCTAGGTCACAGCCGACTCCTCAGGCGAGTGCGACTTCAGTGGCTTCGACAGGGAGGCATACCGGTGGACCCGGTAGAGACACTTGCTTCTACTGTGGGGAGCGAGGACATTTCCGTCGGGAGTGCCCATTGTTAGCTCCGGAGGGTGGAGCAGGCAGAGGTGCAGCAGAACCCGGGCGGAGTACTGCATCAGTATCAGGGGCGGCAGGCCCTAGGGGTGGCGGTGGTGCCACGAGCAGTTCCAGAGGGCGCGGTAGGTCATCGGGACCACAGGCGCGAGTTTTTGCGATGACTCAGCAGGAGGCTAGGTCAGCACCGGGAGTGGTGACAGGTACACTCACCATACTTGGTCACACTGTTTTTGCTTTGATAGATCCCGGGGCTACCCATTCATTTGTAGCTCGGAGTTGTAGTCTGGTTAAGGAGAGGGAGGTGTCTACTTTGGATTGTGCGTTAGGAGTGAGTACACCTACTGGGGAGGTGTTGGTAGTGACTCAAGTTTTGAGAGAGTGTCCGGTACTGGTAGGCCAGGTGGAGTTACTGGCAGATTTGTTACTCTTAGATTTACGGGACTTTGATGTGATCTTGGGTATGGACTGGTTGACGAGACATCATGCTTCTATCGAATGTTTCGATAGGAGAGTGACTTTTCGGAGTCCCGGATTACCAGAGACTACATTTCAGGGGGATCAGCGTGCACTTCCTACGGGAGTTATTTCGGCACTCGAGGCTAGTAAACTGTTACGGAAAGGGTGCCAGGGTTACTTAGCTCATGTAGTGGATACGCGTGCTACGCCAGAGAGGGCGGAGGATATACCAGTGGTACGGGAGTTTCCCGATGTTTTTCCCGAGGAGTTGCCAGGACTACCCCCACACCGAGATCTTGAGTTTACGATTGAGCTTCTACCAGGTACACAGCCTATTTCTCAGACTCCTTACCGTATGGCACCTGCCGAATTGAGGGAACTTAAGGCCCAGTTGCAAGAGTTGGTCGATATAGGATTTATTCGACCGAGTACGTCGCCTTGGGGAGCACCTGTTTTGTTTGTCAAGAAAAAGGACGGAGGATTGAGGTTGTGTGTGGATTACAGGCAACTGAATAAGGTAACTATTTGGAATAAGTACCCCCCTACCCCGGATTGATGATATTTTGGTGTATTCGAAGAGTGCGAAGGCGCATGAGAAACATCTGAGGATTGTGCTTAAAACGTTGAGGGAGCATCAGTTGTATGCGAAGCTCAGTAAGTGTCAGTTCTGGTTGACCAGTGTTGGATTTCTTGGCCATGTGATTTCGGCCGAGGGCATTCGTGTGGATCCTCAGAAAGTTGAGGCGGTAGCCAATTGGGAACAGCCTAAGACGGTGACGGAAATTCGGAGTTTTCTGGGTTTGGCAGGGTATTACCGGCGTTTTATTGAGGGTTTTTCTATTCTTGCAGCACCGTTGACGAGGTTGACACGGAAGGGAGTTCGGTTTGAGTGGGATGAGAACTGTGAACAGAGTTTCCAGGAGCTTAAAAGGCGGTTGACATCTGCTCCTGTGTTAGCCCTTCCAGACGATAGTGGGGAGTTCGAGGTGTACAGTGACGCTTCTTTACAAGGTTTGGGTTGTGTCTTGATGCAGCACGGGAAAGTGATTGCTTATGCTTCCCGGCAATTGAAACCCCATGAGGTGAACTACCCTACACATGACTTGGAATTGGCTGCGGTGGTTCATGCATTGAAGATTTGGCGACATTACTTGTACGGTGAGAAGTGCAGGATCTTTACGGACCACAAGAGTTTGAAGTATTTGTTCACCCAAAAGGAATTGAACCTCAGACAGCGCCGTTGGTTGGAGTTACTAAAGGACTACGACTGTACTATTGAGTATCATCCAGGGAAGGCTAATGTGGTAGCCGATGCTCTGAGCAGAAAGTCAGCTGGTTCTTTGTCGCATTTGAGGACAGTACGGTTACCTTTGTTGGTTGAGCTCCGTAAGTTGGGAGTAAAGCTGACTGTGGTTGATCAGGGAGCACTCCTAGCGAGTTTCCATGTGCGACCCGTTTTGATTGATCAGGTGATTGATGCTCAGTTTGAGGACCCTATTCTGGGCATCATTCGGATTGAGGTCGAGGCTGGAGAAAGACAGGATTTTGAGATCCGTGAGGATGGAGCTTTGGTTAAGAATGGACGGTTGTGTGTTCCTGAGGATGAAGTCTTGAAGAAGGTGATACTGGATGAGGCTCACTGTTCAGCTTATGCGATGCATCCCGGTGGGACCAAGATGTATCGTACACTTCGAGAGCATTACTGGTGGTCAGGGATGAAACGTGAAATTGCAGAGTATGTCAGTAGATGTTTGATTTGTCAACAGGTAAAAGCCGAGCGGCAGAGACCTTATGGAGCGATGCAACCTTTGCCGATTCCCGAGTGGAAATGGGATCACTTGACTATGGATTTTGTGTTCAAGCTTCCGAGAACACCGAAGGGACACGATGGTGTATGGGTTGTTGTGGATCGACTTACAAAGTCTGCTCATTTCTTACCAGTACGGGAGAACTTCAGGTTGGAACAGTTTGCACAGTTGTTTATTAATGAGATTATTCGATTACATGGGACTCCGGAGTCGATAGTATCTGATAGAGATCCGAGATTCACTTCTCGATTTTGGCAGAGCTTACAGGAAGCTTTTGGGACTAAATTACACTTCAGTACTGCTTTTCATCCTCAGACTGATGGGCAGTCTGAGCGGACTATTCAGATTCTCGAGGATATGATGCGAGCTTGTGTGCTTCAGTTTCAGGGTACTTGGGAGTCACACCTGCCTTTGATGGAGTTCGCCTACAATAATAGTTTTCAGGAAAGCATTGGGATGGCTCCTTACGAGGCTTTGTATGGGCGGCAGTGTCGGACTCCATTGTGTTGGACTGAGGTTGGAGAGAGGAGGTTGACTACTTCTGAGCTGGTGGAGCTTACTCAGGAAAAAGTGGTACTGATTAAGGATCGATTGAAGGCAGCGCAGGACCGCCAAAAGAGCTACGCTGACCGTAGGATCAGGGATTTGGAGTTTGCTGTTGGAGACTGGGTTTTCCTGAAGCTATCTCCTTGGAAAGGAATTGTACGATTTGGTAGACGAGGGAAGTTGAGTCCTCGTTACATTGGACCGTATGAGATTTTGGAGCGGATTGGTCCTGTAGCTTATCGGTTGGCCTTACCCTCAGATTTGGAAAAGGTACATAATGTCTTTCATGTTTCTATGCTTCGGAAATATATTCGAGATGATTCGCATGTTTTAGAAACACAACCAGTGGAACTGAGGGAAGACTTGAGTTTTGAAGAGCAACCTGTTGCAATCTTGGATCGGAAGGATAAAGTGTTGCGAAGGAAGACGGTTCCCTTAGTGAAGGTATTGTGGCGAAATCATCAGGTTGAAGAAGCTACTTGGGAACCCGAGGCCTTGATGCGAGAACAGTACCCTTATTTATTTCACTGAATTTCGGGGACGAAATTCTTTTTAGGGGGGTAGATTGTAACAACCCGTACCTACGGGAAGGGTAAAAATGTAATTTCTGTGAAGTTTTGTAAAAAAGGACGATTTTGCCCTTGTGAATAGTAAACGAAAAGTTGACTTTTTGTAATATTGATTGGATGAGTGTTAGCCCTTGACCGTGACGTAGGTTAGGATGTCACGAGTCCGTAGACAGGCGGTAGGTTCGATTCGGACAACCGGAGGAAAAGTTATGATGTACGGAAGGTTGGGGACGTTACCGTAATTTTGAGTGAAAAGGGAAAATGTTGACTTTTTGGAGGATGTGTGATTTTCACGTAGACCGAGGACCGTTGGATAGGTCTCGACGTCCTGAGTTCAACGACAGGCGGCACGCTGTCATCGGACGTCGGACGGAAAAGATACGGGTCTGGAAAGTCTGAGGGCAAAATGGTAATTTTGTGTAGGAGGGGCATTTTGGTCATTTCTCCTCAGCCCAATCAGATAAGGGCAAGTGGCAGATATTTTGGGATGGCCAATGGTTGATGGACACGTGGGGGACCCTAGATGGTTCCAGGAGGAACTTAAGTGTGCACGGCCACACTTAGACATTTTTGAACCGTGCACCAATTCGAAGGCAACTGAAAACAGAGAGAAGGTTGAGTGAGGCGGTGATCGATCTGGAGGTCAGGGAGAGTGAGGAGTGACTGGTGAGAGTGACAGAGAGACGTGGGTGAGGTGCTGATCGTGTTTTGGGATTGGCATCGTGCACGGCGGCACGGTGGTGGTGCGGCGAACGTTTGAGGAAAACAGAGGAGATCGTGGACGGTGGAGGCTGTTGTGCCGTGTGGTGAGGCAAACCGAGGCGGTAGGAGACTCAGGAGGTTGAGGGGAGTCCCACGAGAACGGTGGTGGGTGACGGTTTTCACGGCGGCGCCGGAATCGAAAGGTAAGCCCGTTTACTCTGTTTTTCGTGGCTTTTTCAATTTCAAAGTCGTGATGATGGGCTTAGAGTCGAGGGATTAGGAGGTCAGGGTGTTGTTCAGGGAGGTCTTAGGCGTCGTCTGTGGTGGTTGCCGTGACGGGAGGTTCACGGTGGCTGGTGGTTCGACGGTGAGTATCCAATACTCTGTTTTGGCCGTGATTTCAAACTTGAAGTCGTGGACTTCGGGGATGAATCGACGGATTCTGTGAGTTGGGTAGGACTCAGTAAGGTCCTAGGGTGGTGCTGGTATCACCACCGTGAAGGGGGAAGCTGTGGACGGCCGGGAAGGAAAACAGAGCACACGGCAAGGTTTTTCGAGGTTGAAGACGAAGGGTTCTAGGCCGTGATTGCTGGATTTTAGGATTGGGTTTGATTGCAGGGAACTGGACGAAGCTAGTGGGATTGAAATGGAGAAGAACAGTGGGTGAACGGCGGAGAACCGGTCACGCCGGTTCAACTGTGTTGAACCGGGTGACTCGAGGTTGAAGGTGACTGTAGCAGGCGCGTGAGGCCCACGCGCAGCCACTTTGGGCGGCGCGTGGGGGCGCGTGGGAAGGAATCCGGTTAAACGTCCAACATGAGTTTAGTCCTAAATGTCCTAAGGAGTCCAATGGTATAGTTTTCGGGTTAATCGGACGGTGTTACGGAATGGTTCGGGAATCCGTACGGTTTAGGGTTTATGATTAAAATATTATTAAATTCCCGAAAAATTGGGGAAAATAGGGAAGGTATCCTTGATGTTATTGTGACCCTATTTGGTATCTATTGACAGGACGGGAGACACCGGAGACGGTTGAGGAGCGCACGCAGCGCGAGTGACGTGTCGTAAACTGTGAGTGGACTTTTTCTTATTTCCGAGCATGCCAACTGTTTTAATTACTGTTTTATGATTCTATGTGTGTTTTTATGTTTTAAATGATGGTTATACGTGATTGAGATGTTTGCACGTTTTTCGAGATATTTTCGGGGTTTTACACGTTTTTCGAGAAAAGGCCGATTTTCAGATTTTGATGCCATATTTGAGAAATTCACCCTATAACTGTTTTCTGATGATGGTAAATGGGTTACGAAACATGGTTAGGGATTTCCTATGGTTTTTAGTGTGGAAATGGATTTTCCGGATTTGGGTTCGGAATGTCGGTTCTGAACGCCGGAAGGGCTTCAAACCGGGGATTTCGAATTCGGATTTGGTGATGGATTTGGAACTGGTTTTACACTGGATATGGATTGGATTTGCTGGATCTGGATATGGGTTTAAAGACCCGGATTGATATTAATGGGGGACGGGCCCGGATTGAGTTTAAAGACTCGGGAGTTTAAAGACTCGGATATTATGATATTACCCCCATAGGCCTATTGGGTTTAAAGACTCGGGAGTTTAAAGACTCGGATTGATATGTGAGGCCTGGTTGAGTTTAAAGACTCGGATAGGTCCAGCAGGTTTGATCGGGTTATACCCTGGTTTCTTATGATGTTTTATAGTGTATCTGTTTCTTATGGTATTTATAGTGTCTCTGTTTCTTATGATGTTTTTCATACTATGATTTTTCTATTACTCCATTGGCATGCCTGGTTTTAAACCGGAGGGAACAAATGATTTATTTTCCTTACGTTGAATTGCTGGTAAACGGTTTTAAAACTTTTATTCTTTTTGGTCCACTCACACCTTTGGTTTTAATTTCCCTCCAGGTCGTGGTGATAGCGCCGGGGTGAACGTTGAGGCAGAGATCGAGGCATAGGGCTTCCGACGTTCTTCCGTTGCGGACTTAGACTTGTAGGACTTTTAGTGCCCATTTTGTAGAACTATGCTCTGACTTACTGTTGTATATATTTACTCCTTCGTCTGATGGTTATGCTTATAGTTGTATTAAGTTTCTTTTGGTATTGTAAGTATGATTGTCAGACGGGAGCAGGGTTCATCCCGAGTATCGAGGTGATATTTGGGACGGGTCCTGACAATGCATTTGATTGTTTGAGGTTAAAATTGGTATGTATTTCGGGTGTCAGACGGGAGCAGGGCACGTCCCCATGTGGTCCCAGAGAGGATCGGGGCGGGTCCTGTCACCACGTCATCCTTGTCAGGCCACGTGGCCAACTAGAGGATGACACGTGGCTAGGTATTAGTCTAGTCAGCAGCTAACGTGGTAGGGCCACGTCAAACTTATCAGAACACATGGACTAGTGAGATGGTGCCACATGGCAGTGTGTTAGGACTTGTCAGGTAATGTGGTAGCTAACGTGGGATGTCAGACCACATGGACTATTGGGGGTGGTGCCATGTAGTAGTGTGTTAGAGAGGTGTCAGACTTGTCAGTGAGACGTGACAGTGATGATGTCAGTAGGTGACATCATCATGTGACATGGTAGTGTCAGAGGACGACACGTTGCACCAGTCAGGCTACAACACGTGGCAGGATGTCAGAGTTGTCAGGTTGATGCCAGAAAGTGACGTCAACATTGACCGTCGTTGACAGGACTCTGACCAATGCATGAGGGTGCATGGGTACCAATTTTGAGGCCAAACTGGTCTTATATGAAAGGTTTCGACGATCTAAATCCAATGGTGGTGGTTTTAGGTCGATCAGAGATCGTTTGATAGGTCATTTGGAGGTGTTTAGCCTCATGAAGCATATTTGGGACATGTTTATTATTTCGGGTGTTTTTAGGGGTTATGGTTTGGACTTGTATAGGTTGATAATGACCTTTGGGTATGATTTGGACTTGTCTGGATGTTACAGAGACGTTGGATTAGCCTCGGAGTGGCTTACAGTGCGGATTGTGAGCACGCAACATGGACGGTCTGTGAGTGGACTTTTTCTTTCTAAAATGATGCATGTATAAATGTTGAATATGTTTTATGAACATGGTTTGGGATGCACTGATTGCATATGATTTAACTATGATTTGTGTAGATGATTTGGCATTTTCGTGGAAAATGTTATATTGCACGTATTTCGATATTTATGTTTTATATGATACTTCAGGCTTAGGCCGAGTCTTCTTCGTGCATGTGATTTATATGATTTGAATGAGGATTTGATTATCAGTTTTGAATGATTTCACGGAGATGCATGAAATTAACATTTTGGGCTTAAGGCCTAGTGGGTTATTAACTTTGACTGGGATTAGAGTCAAGTATGTTTTAGAACAGTGGTTTGAATAATGTCATGGTTTTCGGATTTATGAAAGATATTTCGGGTTGTGTGCAGTTGGTTTATGGTTTAACTTGGAGTATAGTCAAACGCGAAACTGAACAATGTTTTGATTTGGAAATGATATATTAGGCTTCTGACACAATTCTGATTTAAGATATGAGATTTCGGGCTTATGACCCTGTTGTGGATTTACGATATTTGATTTGACTGGATTCGATGAATCCTGGATTTGTGAAATGTTTCTGAACACTGTTTTTATGATGGTTTTGTGGAAAGTGATTCGATGAAACTATATTTCGGGCGTAGGCCCTATTGAGATATTTTCAGATGATTTGAGATACAAATGTTTGTGAACTGTTTTCCACACTACTATCTTCAATGATGTGATTGTTCCCGTTAGACGTCGTAGATCCCAGCGCGGTAGCCTCCAGACGTTGTAGATCCTAGAAAGGTCATGATTACATTGCTTAGAGTTGAGTAGCTTCGAGGGGAGGCTCAAGCTCAGGAGTGTCAGAGATGGGCATTACTCAGACGTCGAGCTAAGGGCTCCGAGTCTGGGAATGCCATCGCTCAGACGTCGAGCTAGAGGCTCCGATCCTAAGTTGGATATCACTCAGGCGTCGTAGATCCTGGGTATATATACGGACGTGTAATCCCGAGTCGCACACGTTGCGTTGATATCGTGAATATTGAGATGATATAATGGATATTGGATAATGAGGATTGGTTGATCATGTTTTCATACGACCATGGATGGGGGGGGGGAAGAAATTGAGCGAAATTTCGACATTTTGTCTTGTTTTAAGTCCATAGATCTCATTATTTCATTAAAACAATCGAGATAGAGCCAAATTGCACAAAAATTGGACGTAAAACCATTGATTTCCAATCGGGTCATGCCGCCGGGTCCGAAACCCTATTCGCAGACCTGGCTTGAGGTAGGGGACGACCACTGTGCATGTGCATGGCCCCCACGCGCAGAGGCCCACCGGCGCGTGGCGGTGCGTGCAGCATCTATTGGCCTTCCGTCCAACATGTTTTTTTTTTTAGTTTAATGGTACAACTTTGAAGTTAATTGGATACCATATGGGTACATTTATGAAAATCTAATATAATATGTTTTATATTTAAATTAGTATTTGATATAAAAAAAATTTGGAATACAAATATAAGGTTAATTTGAATATTAATGAATTTTTGAAGCAAATTATATTGAATGGAATGATTCGTAGAGTAGAGATGGTTAATTTGAAACAAATTATGTTGAATTGAAACATATTATGTTGAATTCAATTCAAGTAAATTATGTTGAATTGAAGAAACTTATTTGAATGGTTAATTTGAATATTAATGGATTTTAGAAAAATATGAGATGAGCATATGATTAATAAGAATTTGTTTTACGTCCAATTTTCACTAATTAATGTCCAATTTTCTAAATTATTATGCAAATACAAATTCCCCGATTTTCTATATTAGTATGTAAATGTAAACTCCATTATTATGCTTATTTTTACGTTTTAACTATTTGAATGGTTAATTTGAATATTAATGGATTTTAGAAAAATATGAGATGAGCATATGATTAATAAGAATTTGTTTTACGTCCAATTTTCACTAATTAATGTCTAATTTTCTAAATTATTATGTAAATAAAAATTCCCCGATTTTCTAAATTAGTATGTAAATGTAAACTCCATTATTATGCTTATTTTTATGTTTTAATTATATTAACATTCAATTATAATATTTCACTTCAATTTATGTTTATGTTTAAAATTTTATATTATTAGTTATCGGCAGAATCCTATTGTATCATATTATTCATCATATATTTATTATATCAAAGTCATTTTATACTTTTTATTAGTCCTATATAACCATTATTGGATACTTAAGTTTTTCTCAAAGTTTCATTCCAAATTTCAAACTTTTATACTGAATTTCCATCATTTTTATTGACCTTAAACGATATGGATATGGATATCGATATTTGGGGTGAGATATCCGTAAATTTGACTAACGATATATTAGTCGATATCGATATTTCAATCCTTGCATACGACTCTGGATGTGAGTCTATGTTTCGATCAGATACCCCACTGAGATGATTTATGAGATTTGATTTGGGCTGAGACCGTACGTGATTTATTTTTGAGTTGAGAGCCTATTGAGATATTATTTGTTTTCATAAATGTTTCATCGTTTAGTGATTTGAAAATCAATGTGTTTTTTTTTTAAAGAAAGTATTCGTGATACTTGTTTTCTGATGCATGCATATTTTTTTAGTGAATGGTATAAATGTTTATTTCGTAAATTATTTTTAAATTGTTTATTTTTTCCACTCACATTTTAATGTTTTTGATACCCTTTAGGTTAATAGCGGATACGAGCTGTAGCAGAGACCGTGATATCACATGTCACTGCGTACTCTTGAAACCTCGAGTGGGTTACGGTTTATCTCTGGTTTGACACGTGGTGTCAGACGGGAGCAGAGCACATCCCACTATAATTCAGGGGAATTGGGATGGTTTCTGTCGAGTTTGGGTAGCCGGCTAGGGAAACCTGCGAACCAGAAAACCTGGTCTGGAAGCATGGAGAAGAAAGTGAGTAGAAACCACGCGTAGAGAAGAGTGGCGGTGCGCGCCACCGTGTTTCGATTTGTGGTCAGCATACTTCTTCATGTTTTTTATGTTACGAATCCAACGGTACAATTTTTAGACGAACGAATATCATCTCGGGGTAGTTTTGATTGTCCGAAGATTTATGTGTTATTGTAAATTCGTTTAAAATCGCAAAAAAAAAATGATGGATAAAAATATGAAGGTATTTGGGGTGGTTAGTAACCATTAGAAGTGATTTATGACAGACAATAGAGGTTTCAAAAATTACGAAGAAGCGTGTAAGTCGGGTCTCGACTGCATGAATGGTGTGTGAGTGAACCTTTCTTTTCTTTAACTTAATATGCATGCATATTTGAGTATTTTAAATGATTTACTATGAGATTTATGTGATGTTGGCTTGAGTATATTTTTACATGATTTTTGGGTGTTTTTACCGAAATTATTTTAAATGCACGTTTTATGAAGATTTTTCATATTTCGTGTTTTGGGCTTATGCTGGATTTTTAGATATGGATTTAGTTTTAGAGATTGATATCTATGATGTGAACTGTATGTGTGTTATGGGTAACCCTCCTCGAGATGCTAGTTGGTTGGTTAGTTTAAGATTCGAGGTAAAACTCTTTTTCCTGAGACTAGTCTCAGATGTCGAGGTAAAACTCCTTTTACTGAGACTAGAGTTGTCACGACTCAGACATCGAGGTAAAGCTCTTTTTTCTAAGTCGGTTCCCACTCGGACGTCGAGGTAAAACTTATTTTCCCGAGTGATTGGCATGATGGTAGTGCAGTTGATTATATGGTTGAAGCTCAGATGTTGTATCCATGAGTGGACCCTCGTATGCTATATCTCTGAGTGGTTATGTGATATGATAATTAGCATTCAGGCATCAAGGATGGGTTGGATAAGAATTGGTTATGTGTGATTGCTACTACTTATGCATTGGTATTTGCATACTTGATTTGATTTAGGAAAATTGGATGAATTTTCAGATTTTGCACATGGTTTGAGAATTCTTGTTTATTAGCTGTTTTATAGGGATTTACTGGTTTATCTTATGCATGCATAGTTTAAGAAAACAGAGAGTAAAATATTTATGTTTTTCAACTATGTTTTTAAAAACTCTTATTTATGTCCACTCACACGTTTTTGGTGTTTTTTATTAACCCTCCAGGCCATTGCACGAAATTCAAGGCCATTTGAGAGGCGGAGGCATGAACTGAAGAGAGTTCGAGTATCCCTTGTCTAATAGGGGCAAAGTTGGCATTTGGGTTACTTGTCAAACGGCAGCATAACCATGCGTGACTTTCAAGGTGAATTAGGGATAGGTCCTGTCAATTTGCAAGGTAAGTGTAAGTCACCTTACTCTTTCTCGGTCCATCGGAGTAGAACCTTGCATTATGATGTGACCGATCAACCTTGTAATGTTCATGGCCAACAAGAGCCATTTGCAAGGTGAGTGTATGTCACCTTGTTCGGTCCACTTGAGCAGAACCTCATGCGATAATGTGCTCGATCAATCTTGGAAATAGCCATCCAAGAGCCACTTACAATGTGAGTGCATGTCACCTTGCTCAGTCCACCTGAGTGGATCTCACACAATGATGTGGCTGATCGATCTTGGAATGTTTGTGGTCAACCAAGTATCACTTGTAAGGTGAGTGTATTTCACCTAACTCAGTCCACCTGAGCAGAAACTTACACAATGATATGTTCGATCGGCCTTGGAATGCCCATGGTCGACTGAGAGGCACTTAGAATGTGATTGTATGTCACTTTGCTCTGTCCAACTAAGTGAAACCTCGCATAATGATATGGTCGATCGGCCTTGGAGTGTCCATGGTTGATCGAGAGCCATTTGCAACACCATGGTCTAACATTTTGAGTGTTTTTCCATGTGTCAACCATTCATGATAGCTGTAAATGTACAACCCTTCAGATGGTCGAGCGGATTTACAATGGTTAGTTTTTGAAAGTTTATAAATAGGGCTGAAATTTTTTCACTTTACACTTTTTTCTTTTGAGTGAAATTTTAGAGTGCTTTGAGACGATTTTCTAAGACGATTTTTGGCTTACATTCTGGAGCGAAGCTCATGGCCTTATTCTTCAAAAAAGTTAGGTTTGTCTTGAATTTTCTGGTTTTGTTCGATTGAACCTTTGGCTTTTACATGAACTTGGTATGAATATTATTTTGTGCTGGTTTTGATCGTCTAAGAGTCTACCCATTGTGTCTTGAATGTTTCCTATCTTAGATTTTCCTTCATTGCATGTTTTCTCAAATTGATTTAGAAAGCACTTATGATTGGTCTTGCAATGCCTTTGACGACGAATCAACGGCCAGTTTGGCCATGTTTGATTCATGGTTGGATGCAATAATTCGAGTTCAACTTTGCATTTATCTCCGCCAGAGGTGGATTTGAAGATGAAGGGGTTCATCCTTGAGGATACTCAAGGAGATGGCTCGGATCAAGAGTTGCAGAACGAGCTTCACAAAGCATTTACTTTTGTTGATACTCAGTCTATCTTAGCCATTAATGGGACAGAGAAGGCTGATGCTGAAGTGACATCGGTTGATAAAATCGAGCTTTTTAATCTAATTCATGTTGAGCCTTCTTCTTAGAAGAATAATGGTAAGTAAAAAGTGAAGTGTAAGACTGAGAAGAGGTTGCGTTCTAGGCCAGAGCCTATGGAGATATAGATGTGGAGAAGGTCATGAAGTAGGTAATTGTTGCTTCCTGGAGCAATGCAGTGGATATGTAGGAAAACTCGATGACATGGGAAGATGTAGTGGCGTACATGCAGATCTTTTGTATCCTTGACTTGGTAAAGATAAGATTACTAGGTGAGGATGATATGCTGAGTTATCCTCTGGTGAAGTGGGAAATGTTTCACCCCAAACATTTTCAATCGCGAAGTGGTTTTGTCATTGCATCCATGGCTCTAAAAGATGACCATGGAAGTTGGAGTGGCGTTAGTCCGATGAATCTAAATTTTTGGATCATGCTAACTAGCATCTACACGGCCTTCAATTTGACTGGGAAAGGTGAGCCAACATAGAGTCACATCAACCATTTGTACAAGTTCTACTGAGACAAGGACAGTTAGGTTTATGTTGAGGCGAAATAGAGGAGATTAAGGGGACTGTTCATTCATGACATGCCGACTTCCTAAAAGGCATGGAAGCATAAGTTTGTTTTTATTTTGGGCAATTGGAAAGGTGCACATTTGACAAGGCATTCGAGGCTTATGCCGCATATCTATTAGTCGAAAGGTTATGGTCGTGAGCCTTTGTTTTGTGGGTTGTTTATGTATGAGTTGGTTGGCCTGAGTCGGCTAAGTATGAGTCAGTCACGTTGTTTAGTATTGCCAATAGTAATGTTGTAATTGAATTTTCTTTTTTCTTTACAGAGGCTTTCAAGTGTTCGACATAACCGATCAAGAGAAGGCCGGCTACACATAGATGTTTGAAATGCTTGATCGAGAAAAAAGTATTAGGGATTAACCTTCGTTTGTCGGGAAACGTATTAGTTGTCGGTCTTATACCGCAACTTTGTAAGTATCTCGACCTTGCGGTTTACTTGCCTTGTGGTTTTTGTATGAATTTTTCTAACTTATTCTTGCACCTGATCCAGATTTTGTGGTTGCTGCAACCAAGCAGTGTGTCCGAAGGATAGTAATGATCTAGGAGATCCTACACAAGGCTGCTACTGCTAAGGCTGAGGCAGAGAAAGTTGGGCCCTCATCCAAGGTGGACTATCACAAAATGGTGAGGCATCGACCATCTGGGAGGGTACCTTGGCTTACTATGATGGCTAAGGACACTCAGGTCGAGGAAGGGGATCCAAATGCTTTGGTTGGAGTGGATTTGACTTTGGGCCAGCCACTGGATCCACTGTTTGCAACTTCTCTTGAGTCGGTCAGTGCCAATAAGGGCGATCCTACTTCATCTTCTAGTCGACTAGCGCCATCCCTCATCACCTTGGATGATAAGGACGAGGAGCGGCGGTAAATGATTGCGGAGGCAAGGAGAAAGAAGAAGAGGAAGATTTTCGAGAAACTGGAGGAGGTACTTCATCATAAAAAGCAAGTCAAGGTTGATGTCCTGGAGGAAGCATGGAGGAGGACCATCTATCAGGATCATCTCGGTGTTGGAAGGCTGAAAGATGCACCGGAAGGTGAAACGGCTGCAGTTGGATGGATCCATCAAGTCATACTTCATCAATGTCGAGGGGGAGCCTGACCTTGTGAGGACCTAGGAAGTGGATGAGAGCTATAGAAAAATGCCCATGACCTTCCATCCTTCTTATCTAGACTTCTTACACACGGTACTTCGTGGGTTCCGATTTGAGCTGGACAAGATTGCTACCTTGAATTCAAAGGGCTTTCTTGAGCGTTGCGACAAGAAAATGCGCATTGGAGCACCTATGAGTATCTCACGGCTAGTAGTAGTGCATTTTTGTATTTTTTTTTCTTTCAAGTTAACCTAACTTGGTCTTCTCATTTTGTAGTTTCTTGATGAGGCATTCACTGCCTTTGGGTCTACCAGCTAGGTTCGCGATAGGGCGGTCGATGAGAGGTAGGTTCTGGATGCCAAGGTTAAGGCATTAGCCAAGAAGGAGAAGATGGCCGAGAGGTCTATCTAGGTCAGGGCTGACCTTGACGTCAAGGTGAAGGATCTAGAACAGAAGTTATTCTCTTGAGCCGAGGCATCCAAAGTTTGGGAGTATGAGCTTGAGTTAGCGAATGCAAGGCTAGCCGAGGAGCTAGTGTCAGCTAAGCAGGTCGACATCAAGGAGTTCAAGGCTTCTCATGTCTACCATAAGGCCCTTCAATGGCTTGAAGTTGGAGGACAACTTGTTTAAGAAGGTGTTGGTCTCCAACATTGGCTTGCCAACCCAGTTCCCCTAGTTGGACTCTCCGTCGTGGCTGAGCGACTACCTTCATAACCAAGGCAATCCACTTCCTAATGATGATAACGATAAGAAGGTCGATCTATAAAACGAAGTTGATGACTAGGAGGCTGATCAGCAGGATGAAAAGGCCGAGTAAGTGGAGGGCCAGGGTGACCAATTTGGTAATGCCTATGATAAGTAGAATAATTTAGAGAATTGCCCTTTGTTTTGTAAATGTTTTTATTATAGCCTTAGGCCTTGTAGGTTTGAATTTATGTTATTTTTTTGGTGAAGCCATGAGGTCTCACTTGTTTAATATAAAGAAGTTTGGCTTTCGCATTTGATGTGTTTTTGAATCAATTTGACCTAAGTGTTAGGAGGCTAAGTGTTGGTGAGGCCATTTGATCTATGGATTTGGGTAAACAACGAGTACTAAATTTGTAAACTGAAACGAAGGGCCGAGAGTTGGGGCTTGCACATAATTTTTATGGGTGAGTGTGAACGAAAAAAGCTGAGGGCCCCTAAACATAGATGAATGTGACTATGGCTGAGTCCAATGAATATAAAATGAAATGAACATAGATTTATGTGACTAAAGCCAAAGTCTATGGTCGTGGGTGGTGTGAACAAGGCATTGGGCTAGTGATCATAGATTAAGACAGTAGGGTCGAGATTAGGTGAGTGGTACCTTTTGAATGTGAGATAGTTGATTCGGCCATGGGTGAGGTAGTGCAACCATAAGTTAGTAAGATCATGCATAAGTTTTCCTCAAGTGATATAGATAAAAATAATCCATTAGACGTACTAGGGGTGCTAGGAATGATTACAGAAGTTTGGTAATGGGCCTATCACCTGGTGAGGCTAAAATTTCGCCTTCTATAGTAGTTGAGGTGGTCAACATTCCATGGATATGAGAGTGGTTTTTCTCTAGAGTTTTGTAACTCGTAAGTTCTTTCGCGACATATCCTAGATATCTTGTAGGGTCATTCCCAAGTTGGGGAAAATGTGTCGGCCAACCTTTTCTGTAACGACCCGTCCGGAAATTTCATGATTATCGAGATTTAATCAAGGATTAATTGAGACTAATCGGGATTAGTCATAGTGAAATGAAGATTTTTCCTCTAGAAGGAAAAAATATTGACTTTTGAACTGGGATGTTAATTGCTTGTGGTTCGAGGTCCATTACGTAGATCGAGGGATTATGAGTACGCAGACAGGCGGCACGTCAAATTTGGATGCCGTACGGGAAAGTTACGAGTCATAGAAGGTTCGATTGGATTTTACGGTTACACGTTATTTGAGGAATTTGACTTTTAGTTTGTTTTTAGTGGGACCCAAAATATCCATTCTGGACCAATGGATGAGTGACAAGTGTCACCCATCCCATTGGCCCATCTCCCTATATTCATGCATCTGCACATCTCTGCTCCCCTTCGTTTCATAATACCTGAATCCCTCACCCACCATTTTCCTTCACCTTCATCGTCAATTGGTGCTGGTTGAGGAGCCTAGAGTGAGGCTGAGAATGAGAGGAGATCGTGGACATGAAGAACAGCCATGGAGTCTGCTAGGACAACCCAAGAAAAAGGTAAATCGTGAACCCATTTTTGTTGAATTATGGTGTTTTTGGTTTGGACGATTGGAACTCAGAAATAACGTCGTAGTCATCTTCCTCGAGCTCGTGTGAGGCTGCAGGATAAAAATTGGAAGGCTAAGGACTACTGGAAAGGCTATGGGACTGGCTCGAAGTATGGCCGTGAAGGACCAAGCTTGGCCAAGTGATTATAGGTATGGTTTCTTCGTTTTGAGGTCGTAGAACCCTTTCTAGGTTAGAGATGAGTAGATAGGTCAAAAAATGGTGAGTTTTGGTTGAGAAATTTGGGTAGAAAGAGTCAGGCCAAGCATACGGGTCGAATGACCCATTACAAAGGTTCAGGTCGACCCGTTGAGAGGTTGACGATGATGACGTGTGCCACGTCATCTTGTCAATCCACGTGGCATGGGCTGGTTGGTGCCATGTGGCGAGGTGTCAGGTCTAATTAGCATTGACGTGGCAGGGCCACGTCATCACTGTCAGACCACGTGGAACAGTCAGGTTTGATTTATAAATGATGCATGCATATATGTTTTAATGATTTTATAAGCATGGTTTGAAATGCAAGGTTTACATATTACTTTGAATGATGAATTACATAAAGATTTATATATTGGTTTGATCATGGTTTGGAAATGAAAGATTTTACAGATTTACGTGAAAAATTGCATTTTGGGCTTGAGGCCCAGTTGGATAACGATTTTGACTTAGATTATAGTTAAATGCGAATTTGGGCAGTGATTTGAATAATTAAATGATTTTGAGTATTGTGAAAAGAGGTTTGGACACTGTTTTTATGATGTTTATGGAAAACTGTGTTTTGGGCAGAGACCCTATGCAATAAAACTTATTTGATTTGAGATACAACAATTTATGAAAATGTGTTTCCACTCTTTTTACTATGACCATTCTCCATGATGATTGATATGACTCCGATAGGAATGTGTTTCCATGGAGAGGACCCTATGATATGTTGCTCGCCTCCGGGATGCGTTGTGTCCCCCCCCCCCCCCCCCAAGAGAGAGAGAGAGAGGGGTCATGATGCACTGCTTGTTGTCGAGCACCTGTGGGAGGCTCGACTGAAGAGTGCTTATGATGTATGAGATCGGTCGTTGATATGTTCACGATGATATGAATGCCAGTCGTAGATGTGTTCACGGCGACGTGCTCTGACGTGAGTTGTCCTGGAGCTTGATTGCACTCGTTTCTTGGATATCATGACTAATGATGATATGATGGTAGAAGACATATGTGGGATATGAGGATGTGTCATGATTTTGATTTATTACTTTATGTCCAGATATGTTCACATGTGTCAGTTCTGTGATGAAAGCATTTGTTTTCATATGTTATTGTTTTATTGGAAAATAATGGTTTAATTGATTATGCATGCATTATTTATAAACAGAGGGTAAATTAATGATTTTGTAAAATGGTTTTTCAACTGTTTAATTGTGTCCACTCACTCTTTTTCTTCGTTTTGGCACCCTCCAGGTTGATCGCCGATACGAGCTGTAGTAATACATGAAGTTGCGTACACTAGAAATCCCGGGTGGGTCACGATAGTATCCCTGGTCTGACACGTGGTGTTAGACGGGAGCAGGACATCCCACGTTAATCTTGAGTGATTAGGAATGGGAGCTGTCATTTTCTTAGTTGCAAGGCTGATTTTCCTTAAGACTAGGTCTCCAATTTTAAAGCTTCGATGGTAAACTCAGGAGTTGTAGTACCTTGCAACTCGATGTTTGTTGGTGATGTTCTTCAGGTTTTCCTGTACTCTTTGTTCTCTTAGGAGGTTGAGGCTGAGTCCTACATCTTGGTTGTTCACTTCAAGGTTGTAGAAGATGACCCGGTAAGATGTATCTCTGGCATCTACTAGTATGGCCTTAGTACCAAAAGCTAAGGCGAATGGAGTCTTATCAGTGGTAGTCTTGTAAGAAATTCAGTGAGACCAGAGAACGCTGTCGATGACGTCCGACCATTTGCCTTTAACCTCGTTGAGCCTCTTCTTCAAGTTTTACTTGATGTTTTTATTTACTGTTTCTACATGTTCGTTTGGCTTTGGGTGAGAGGGAGAGGTAAAAATTAGTTTGATGTTGTAGGTTTCGTAGAATCCCCTGAATCAATTGCAATCAAATTTCTACCCATTATCAGTAAAGATAGTGTATGGGATCCCAAATCGGCAGATGATGTGTTCTAGATGAAGTGTTCAATATGGGCTATGGCCTATTGTGATAGTTTCCAATGGTTTTGCTTCTTCCCGCTAAGTGAAGTAATCCATGGCTAGGACAACGTAGTTAACCTTTCCATTGCCCTCCAGAATCTGGCTGATCGGATTTAGTCCTCATTGTGAGAAGGTTCATGGCCTCAACATAAATGTCAAACTGTCTACTAGGAGATAAGGATTTATGTGTGTCGCTGGCATCAGTCACACCTTTGAGTGAGAGCAGTGGCATTAGCGAGCATGGTGGAGTAATAGTAGCTTTGTCGGAATGGTCTTCACAATTTCCCTCTGCATTTCCCTGAGTATGTAGTCCTTCGGATCTGGTATTAGACACTTCAAGAATGAGGTGGTGAAGCCACGTTTGTAAAGGTGACCATGCTAAATGGCATAACGGACGAATTGTCATTTGATATTCTAAGCTTCCATTTTGTCTTCCGACAATGCACCATCTTGTGTTGAAGATGTATGTTGGGTGTGGCCTAATTCTTGGCATGTGTTGGACATCCATGAGTACCTTCTGCTCCTCCTTCTCATCTAATAAGAATGCAAGTCGTGCCAGAGCATCAGCGTGGCAATTCTCTAACCTTGGGAATTTGTTGATTTCGTAAGCTATGAAGTCCTGGAGGATTCTTTTTTACTAAGGTCAAGTATAAGGACATGGATTTGCCCTTCGCTTCGAATTCGTTGTTGACCTGGCTAACGACTAATTATGAGTTGTTTTAGATTCGCAACTACTTGGCCTCTAGGTCTTTAGAAAGAAATAGGTAAACAAGGATTGCCTCGTACTCTGCTTCATTATTGGAGGCTTTAAAGTTGAAGAGTATGACATATCCAAGTTTGACATGTTCATAGGATATAAGGACTAGTACTGCTCCTGATCCGCTATGGCACGCAGACCCATCAACGTATAGTGTTCAGTATAGGTGGGTTGGATCAATTGTGAATGGCCGCTCTTCTCATGATTTCGATGTAGCTCCCTTGATATTTGGCATGGACTGCATACTTAAAGGGTGACTCCTTGAGGTCGCTCCAGAAAGTATTGAACGAGGCATTTTTGTCCATGTCTCGGCAGTGGGAGTACTTGAGGCTGAACCTTGCGGCATATTTCTGAAGTATCTGTCCTATCCATTCCTGATGGAAAAGAAGTCCTCTGTCGAGACAAGTTTGTCTGTATGGATCATGAATTGGTTGAGGAAGGTTGTTTGCTACTCATCGAAGGATTCGATGGTGTTGGGAGAGAGGCAATAGAACCAATTGAGGCCCGCGTCAGTAAGAGTTGGGCTGAAGATGAGGCATTGAACCTCGTCCATCACATTCTTGTAGGCTAAGGCAGAGACGTAGTTGTTTAAGTGGATGATGGGATAACTTCTACATATGTATAGAGTAATCTTAAGAGGTCTTACCTCACACCTACGCTTGTATTGGAGGATTCGGTTGGTCAAAAGACCAGTGCTGATCTTCCTTAAAGCTGGCGCTTTTCCCTTGTCCACCCTAGCCTCAAGGATGTGTATCTTTCTTATGAGGCTTTCCATGACGTCATTATTTTGTAGGGCTGGCTGAACGGACCGAATTTCCGTTCAACCAGTACTTCTAACCTTGTAGACTTTGTTTCTTCTCCGACTGTAGAAGTAGCTTCCTGTTATTGAGTCTGTCTCATCCAACACCTCACGACTATCTTCCTATTGTCGAGTTTTGGGCCTTCTGGTTGTTTGATGCCTTTTTCTAATAGCTCGACCAGACGTGCATCCCGCTGTCTGCTGGCTATGCGAGTTAGGTAGTGGGCATTGTCCCCTGGCCCTAGGACCAGAAGCCTCGTATGTCAATCTCATGAATTTCATCTCTATTTGGTAGTCTTCTAGTATCTAGAAAGCGTCCTAATATATTTTTGGCTGGGAAGGACCTGAGTTGTTGGAAGGTTGGATGAAAATCACCTAGACGGGGTAGAGTTATGCCTAGTGACAGGACCCGTTCTAAAATTGCATTGAAAACCGCGTATGGTCCTGCTCTTATCTGACAGGTAACCTAAAATACCGAAATTATCCTAAAACTTGTCAGACAAGGGATATTCACACATTCTTATTATTCATACTTCCGCTACTCGGATATCCCCAAACTTCGTGTCACTGCCCTCGAGGGTTACAAAATCACGAAAACTGTGTGAGTGGACAAAAATAAATATTTTAAAAACATAATTTAAAAACATCCAGTATTTTACCCTCTGTTTTCTAGAACTATGCATGCATAAGAAAAATCGACAAACCTCGAGTAAAAATAGTTAATAAACCAAAATCTCGAAATACATGTAAATACTCATAACAACCAGTAGCAACATCAAATCGTCAAAAGGAACAGTCTACCCATATAACAATCTGTCACACAATCACCACAGCAGTCAACACAATGCTAGCACAGCAATCACACACAAGCACTCCATATCCAACCCATCCTCGAAGCACAATATCGGTCATCACAATAACTGCACTACTAGTAGGCACACCACTCACTCGGTAATCAAAGCCTAACTCGACGTCCGAGTCACTAGTCTCAAGAACCGGAGCACTGCTCGACGTTTGAGACTAACCAATTAACACGCATTTCGATGCGGGTTATCCATACATATAGTTCACATCACAATGCACAAATACCGAGGAATCATATACTTTTATCACACATCAATTCCATAGCTAAATCCCTATTCTAGAAACCTAGGACTATGCCCAAAAACACACTTTACACCATACCTCGTAAAACGTGCACATATAAAATTTCCATGAAAAAACGTTTCCATCACAAATATCAAGAAATACATTTTAACCACACTTCAACCCAAATCCACAATTTAAGTCAAATTTGAGAATATAATCCAAAGGAAATCTCGTAAAACGTGCAATAAAGTAATTTCAGTAAAATCGTCAAAAAATATATAAAAAACCCAATCAATCAAATATCATCAAAAACACATAGGAAAATGTTTAAAATATGTAAATATGCATGCATAATAGTTTAGGGAAGAGAAAGTCCACTCACATGTACCGTACACGCAATTGAACCAAATTGCACACCTTTTTTGTAAAATTTGAGAACATTCCTGCCAAAACTCACGTATATGGTCACTAATCATCCCAAATAGTGTTATATTTAATCACTTAATTTTTTTGGGATTTTTAAACAAATTTAAATTAACACCTAAACTTTCGGGCAGCCAAAACTGCCCCAAGATGATATCGGATCATCTCGAAAATTATACCATTGGACTCGTAATATCAAAAACTATAAGAAGTATGTTGACTAAAAAATGAGACAAGGTGGCATGCGCCTCCACGCGCCACCAAAAGTGGCTGCGCGTGGACCTCTCATGTGGCCACTATTCATTACCCCATTCCTTGTGCCGAGTCTGCAATTCGGGTCTCGACCCGGTTCGCGACCCATTTCAGTTCTTCCTATTTTTTCTCGATTCGTTTTCACAATTAATCATAGGGAACTACTCATAATTAACTCCTAAACACGATTCTAAGTCCAATTGAGAATTCAACTTACCTCAATTTATCAAATTCAGTCACAAACTTCGAAATTCAATCTCGAACACTACCACAGGTTCGTCCTTGAGCAATTGTCTTCAATTTTTCGATGGTTCTGCTTGTATTGGGTCAAGAAATAGACGTACAATCTTAATTCGAGCAATTGAAGTCCAATTCCTCAAAACCCGGTTTAAGCTTATGAGAAAATATTCTGGGTTTAACTCGCGGGTCTGTTCCTTGTTCCTTTCTGATCTCTTTCATTTTTCTTTCTCTCTTTCCCTCGCTTTTCTCTCTGATTCTCTGTTTTTCTTCTTCAATTTCCTCACACAACACATATATATATATATATATCCACACACCACCCACCCCATACATGGTGGCACACACATCAAAATAGCACGAAATAAGAGGAGATAAGTACAGGTGTCACCATCACAATTACCTCTTAGTGTGAAAGTACCAAATGCCCTTCGAACTAAAATTACGAAAATACCCCTACTATTTTTAAACCCATAGTGAACTCATCCAACTTCTGATTTTGGCGTACTACCTGTGTATGAACTCATGATCCCGAAACATACACAACAGTACCCACGAATAGTCCAAGTAAAAAGTCAACTTTTGATCACACCTGGGTTGTTGCCTTCTCGAACTATCAGATGATGTCCGCTCGATTACAAGTTAAAGAGTCGGAGTATGGTTGGCCACAATTTGGTCGGCCATGGTCTGGTCCGCTAGCCCTTTTCCTTAGCTCCACTCACGTATTACTCTGTCAGTACTTGGTTCTTAGCGTCGATCTTGGAATTTTGAGGTTTAAGCTCGGCCACCTCCCATAGTTGATCTTCCAATGTTTGTCTGTAAGCATGGGGGGTCGTTGTCCAGAGAGTTCCTTTTGTAGGAAAGGGTGTGATTAAGCTCCCTTTCGTCTTGTTCATCCAAAATGTTGATGCAATAAATGAACCAACTTAGACTCACATCGCTGAGCTCCTTCGGCCACTCTTCTCATGGTGGCGGGAGCTGAAAAGAGGAAGTAAGAACAAAAGAACATCGGTGTGGTGCCGACCTAACTGTCTCCGAGGTCTAAGTAAGATTAAGTGCGGAGGATGCTGTTATAATTTAAGCAGCGTAAGGGCAAGACTGTTATTACCTTTTGGAGGGGAGACTCCCTTATATTTATAGTAGTATTGAATGTTGTTGGTGAAACAGTTTGATGTGGGATTAATGTCATTATTCAAGGGGCTAACGCGTGTCCTCATGTAGTCCTAAGTAATTTTTCCGAGTCAATTGACCCAACAGGAGCCGCATTTGTGGCCGTGGACAGGGTTGGCCGAGCATGATATAGACCAATCAAATGTGCTTGGCCTGGTCGTCTTGTGTTGTATTAAGTTTGGTCTTGTATGTTCAGTCTAGCTGAGGGCTTGGATTTTTCTTTAATGTGACTGCTCGACTTTTAATCAGGCTAACTAAATTAGGTACGAACAAACACAAAAATAGTTTAATAGTTTAAGCCACAATATATGCATACGAGCAAGGGTCGGTTAGGAAGTGTTGGTGAATAACACAAAATATTCGAAGTCCATAAAGACTCGAGTGGGTTGGGAGATTGGGCCTCATGAAGGAAAGAGGAATATTCATTAATCACACACTGTTTTTTATTTTGGTCAACTAATCAAACAAACTTCTGTGCATGAGATATCCTGATAGTTATACGTTTCTTACAACAATTCAACACATAGACCACCTAGGTTAACTAAGAAAAGAAAGTAAAAATTTCAAAACTTATTACAATTAAGATAATACTTGTATTTTATCGTAATAGTATTTTCTTGTATCACTTATTTTGATTATCTAATTATTAATGTACATATATTATAATTGAACTGTTCAATTCTTAAATTATCATTTTAAGATCATTTTTGCATATAATTAGCATAATTAGAGATCATTTAGTCATTCATGTATATCAACTAAATGAACAGTTGGTCTTGAGAATTTTAATTATTATTAAAATTATTAATTATATATATAGACCAAATGAATTCCGATTTTGTTGATTTTTTATGAAAATGATTTTAACATAATGATTCAGAGAATGAACGGTTCTAATTATAATATATGTAATAAAAAAATCAAGAAATAAAAAAATAATATAAATATGAACCATTTAACTAGGATGTAATAAGTATTGACAAATAGGGCGTAAGGAAATCTTATGCATTTTGTGCTTCATACACCGGTACCTTTATATAGAGTAAAACGATAAACTTATTATTGCATGGTAATGTATGAACTTTTTTTTTCCTCAAAAATTAGGGGAGACATCTTGAATTTTCCTTATCGTTACCTGTTTGTTAGTTTTTTCAGTAAGTTTTAGCGTAGGGCTCTTTTAGAATGGACAATTTGACCATTTATTTCGTGAGTAGATGGTGCCTAATACTTCTCTCGATAATAAGAATGTGGTGGCAGCCAATGATTGGCATAATCCTTGCATTAGTAAAACACTATAACCTATAAAAATTGGTTTCTTGTGTGTGCCACAAAACAGAAAATGATATCTTGTTCCTTCTTGACTAACAGACAACGGCCAATATTGAAGGTATTAACATATTCATGACCAAAATTCCGGTTGAAGAGTTTGTTTATAGGACTAGTGGTACAGAGGGAGATTTCTACAAGTGTTAGTTTTTTAATACTATATCATTGGTTGGATTCTGGACCAAAACCATATCCAAGGGTATGAATTATTGATCGCCAGACATTAATAATCCCTTGACTGAATGGATTATGACTTATGAATTTTGCGATAACGCTAACCAACTGGCTAGCCATTTGCTGATATAATCAAACATGATAATGCGGTGATAATGGAGGGTGTATGTCGGTATGTGGTGTTAGAGAAGCATAATAAAGAGTCAGAGTAAAGACCAGTTCTCTCCTCCACTCCAAATCGATTAAAGTTGAAAGTCGAAGGTTGAATGGAAAGGCTATCACCAATTATCAATGGCTGCAGTCAACGCTGGTTTGCTTTACAGTGCTGCCTAATAAACTAATAATTATAGCTGTATTATTTTTCCTCCAATAAAAAATCAAAGACCAACATTTTCTACGACCATTCCAAGTCTGTGTCCCTTGGAGACTTTCAAACCCAACAAACATAGAAAAGAGCCACACTTTACATATAAAAATGAAGAAATAAAACCCACTAACCACCCAAAGCATCGATTCACGATTCAAAATATTTCAAACTCCATGCTCACACAAAGCCAGAACATTCAAACAAACTGATCCTTTCTTTGCTTTCTCTCCAAGTTGCGCGTTTAGATTGGGTCAGAAAGTCTCGAAGTCAAAGCTTTTACACGCACAAAACCCGACTTCCTTGATCCCTCTCACAATCTTAGTTGATTTGATCTCCTCTGCTTGTATAATTCACAGCCCACTTGCTCGGATTGGCCTAAATCCTTCATTTTTATTGTTTCTTTGATTTTGGCTTCATTTCAGGCAGTCCCACTTTGGGTTGAGGAAGAAAGCAATTCCCTTTGGTTGGTTTGGAATCTTGACGGGTTTTAAATTCCCCAAAAAGCAGATTTGGATGCTAATTTTCTTTTAAATTAGTTTGGGAGGTTGAGAATAAAAATCAGAAGAAAATCCAGCTCTCATATTCTTTGGATTTGATGCTCAGAGGGTCTACTTGCTATTAGCTGATTGATTTTAGGTAAATTTCATTGCTTTGTCAATCTTGGATTGTGTGAACTTCCAAATCCAACGTTTGTGGGTTTTGAAACTGGGATTGATTGAAGTTGAGAGTATATCTGATTCTAACCTAGTTTCCAAATTCTGATTGAATCTGTGATTTTAAAGTTTGTGGGAGTTGCGAGTTATGGATGGTTCTCAAGGTGGTTCAAATGCACCAGCACCTTTTCTTACAAAAACTTATGACTTGGTGGATGACCCTTCGTCCAACCATGTCGTGTCTTGGAGTGAAACTGGTTGCAGTTTTGTAGTTTGGGATCCCACAGAGTTCGCCAAAGAAATGCTTCCCATGTATTTCAAGCACAACAATTTTTCGAGTTTCGTCAGACAGCTTAATACATATGTGAGTTTGTTTGGCGTTTCTTTACTTATGAAGCAGTTTATTGATTTCAATTTGGCTGTCTTACTGTTTTGTTTTGTTTTGTCGGTTTGCAAAATTATCCATTTTTAGACTCAACATGTAACTGTTATAGCTTAGATTCAACCTGTAATTTGGCAGTTTTTATGTTCAGTTAGAAATTTCTTGTGAATTTTCTTGTTTGCACATGCTTCGTACTTGTAGATGCCATGTTCTTAGGAGTGTGTTTGGACGAAAGATTTCTAGTTTAATGAAAATTTATAAATTTCATAATTTGCAATTCTATATTTACAATTTCCCGATTTGTAAATTCTAGCCTTTAGATATCAATGTTAAAAATCATGAGAATTACAATTTCACATGTTTCAACTCATTATTTGAAAAGTTCTATCTCTCTTGACATAATTTCAACTTATCATTCGAAATCCTCAAATCTTCCCATATTTTCCTTTGGAAATTTACCAAATTCTGACTCAGTTTCCTAAACAAAGGAAAACTGATTTTCTGCTATCCAAATGAACTCTTTACACCAAATGACCTGTTTATTTATTGAAGCCAAGTGTTTCTTTACTTTTGAAGCTATTGATTTACTTTCAAATTTTTGCCTTTTGTGGAAAACTGTGCATTCACAATTAACTTGTAATTTGTACATGTAATTACTTTTAGCGTCACGGGTTAAACTCTAATGAAGGACAGCTTAGTGGCATTATAAAGGTCAGAAATGACCAGTATTTTTCGGTTTTTATGTTCTGTATGAAATTCCTTGCCAAGTTTTGTACTTATATACGCTTTAGTGCCTTCTAAAATAGGAATGTTTTGTTTGGTTCTTTCAATCCTTGTCTTCAAAATCTTATATGGTTTGTCTTCTTGCCTTATCTTTTTCTAGAAAGGATGCAAAGGTGTTGTAACCAGGGTTTGTAACAAAAAAAATTCTAGGTTCTTTTAGCTTGTTTATCTCATGAACCCAATGTTGAGACCTCCTCCTAACTTAGTTGAGTTTGTAAAATAAAAGGGAAAATGTTTTTGGTTATGAGAAAAGTGGAATATGTCAGGGACCATGAACCACATGTACCTACTAGTCATAAATTCTTTACCTTTATGGTCCAAACAAATACAAGATTGTTAATTGGGGAAGGCAAGTACCCGAAGTCTAAAGCTGCCGAATTATAAGGAAGCTGATCTTGGAGACAGCATCTAAAATGGCGGAGAACCTACTTTTGTAATTTGATCAATGTGACAATTTAAAAGCCGTGCATGTGGGTGTGTTTATATAGATTTTAGGTAGGGTGGCTAGCTATTCAAGGTAGATTAGAGGATAAGTATTTTGGCGGATAAGGGATTAGTGTTGCCCTGCTACTGAAAATCTTAGGGACTTGCCTGAATTGAAGGGTTGCATCTTCAGTGCTGATAGAAAGTGTTCTTAATATGCAGGCATGTTTCCAACTTTCCATGGTTTTCTAAACAATTTAGGATGGGTTTTCATGTTATAGGCAAAAATATACTTCAGCTCTGACCTTTTATTCTTGCAGAAGAAACTAGAGAAGGTCATTCGGTTGGACGGTTAAGCGCTGAGATGTTTAATTCCTGAATTGGAATATTCACATTCACTTTGCAGATAAAAAGAAAGTGTTTACAGGTCTAAAACCTTTGTTAAATGCTGTCAGAATTTGTCTTAATTTTCTATTCTTAGAGAGGAAAATTCTAAGCTGTGATTCATTGGGCTAGTTATACCATGTGGTTGGGAATCAGAAAACTGCTTGAAGGAGAATATAAACCATCCCAGTATATTATGGGAGCTTGAAATAATGTATGATTGCATTAGTGTGTACCCCTTGATTTATACATATGTTGCACATTGTCGTGTTTGTTTAATGTAGCATTATCCATACACTTCCCCTTTCTTTTTTATGTATAGGCGTTTATTTTTGAGTTATTGATGTGTATATTTATGGCTGTTAATTGTTAAAATTTTGTGTTTTGTATGAGCAGGGGTTTAGGAAGATTGATCCTGAACAGTGGGAGTTTGCAAATGAGGAATTCTTAAGAGGTGGTCGACATCTGCTGAAGAATATTCACCGCCGCAAGCCAATTCACAGTCATTCCCTGCAGAATCACGAATACTCTTCAGCTCCTTTAAGTGATGCAGAAAGAGAAGAATATGAGAAGAAAATCAATAAACTGAATCATGATAAAAGCTTGCTTGAGTTGGAGATACAAAGGCATCAAAAAGAGAATAAGGAATTTGACTTGCAAATACAGCTATTACATGAACAACTGCAGAACATGGAAATCCGGCAGAGGCAATATACGGCCTTCTTGGGTCAACTGGTGCAGAGGCCGGGTTTTGCTTCTATACTTGTGCAACAGACAAAAATCCATAACAAAAAGAGGAGATTATTGAGTTCTAACCTCTTTCCTGATGACTTCAAGATGGAAGATTTGGATTTGAATTCGCAGAAAGAAAACCTCGGTTCAATTTCAACTCCCATAATGAAGTTGGACCAGTTTGAGAAGATGGAGTCTTCCTTAAACTTTTGGGAAGATTTTCTACATGGGATTGGGGAAGCAATGCCCGAAGAAGTGAATGATATTGGCCCATTGTCTCAGGCTTCTCCCATTATTGTTACCGATATACAAGACCCTAGCATGAATAGCTTGCCTTGCTCACCTAGATCCCGGTTATCTTCTCCAAGTTCAATGAATGCTCATTCGTCCCCAGAGATGGCTGGTTCTGCAAATCTTTTTGATATCCTTGCTATAACATCAACATATCCCAATGTGGATTTCAGGCCCAAGTCTTCAGGACTTGATATGAACTCTAAGCCCGATGCTCCTGCAGTGGAGGCCGAGGCCTCGAAAGAAAGGAACTCCGAGCCTTCTGGGACAAACGATGTGTTTTGGGAACAGTGCCTGACGGAGACACCTGGTTTAGATGATGCACCGGAAGTTCAGTCAGATGGGAAGGATAGTGACGGTGGTGGAGTGAGTGATTCAAATTCAGGTGTTCAGAAAAAGCTTTGGTGGAACACAGGCAATGTAGATAACTTTACAAGCCAAATAGGGCGCCTCACTCCAGCTACATAATTTTCGGTTGACCCATATATGTATACTATTTAAACTTGTTAAGGTGGAATAACTTAGTCATGTATTTTCTAGCTTTTTTATAGCTCATTCTTGTGTTGCATATATTCTGGTGTAGCTTGGAATTATAGACATTCATTAGTTTTTGTATGTAAATGATATGAAAGGTTTAGGCAGTTTTTATAGCGCAATCCTTCCCTGAATCCATTTTTGTTTGGCTCTTAGGGGGCGTTGATGAGCAGCCTTGCCCTCCCTTATCTTTCGTACGTTTCTTGATTCATTCTAATCAAGTTCGAAATGGTCCACACTATTAATGGGCAGAGTCATATTGTATTTGTGTCATGTTATGAATTCTGTTTTATCCTAATGCACTCAATCTGAATTCGGCCTATTTAATAATTGTGTCAAGAATATCCAACACATAGCCGATATGCTAATTGAATCAGGTAATCCATATATCGTATTTGATAAATTGGTCTAATTTAACATTCAATTGACTTGTAATCCATCTAATCTATTTAAACTATTTGACATTTTAAATTTCTACATTCATATAATACACCCTTCAAATTCAATTTTACTACGGAACCCCATCAATATATTAGGAATTCAAAAGTTTATTAATCTAAATAATCTTGAAATTATAAAATTTTAGAGAAATAGTCTCTCAACTAAACCTCGAGTTTTGTAAGCGTCACTTAACTCAATTTTTTACATTTTTAATCATTTAACTTCAGCCAAATCAACACGATTAGTCCTCCGTTAAAATGGCTGACGGTTTCTATCAAAAACAGGGTCATTATGGTCCAAAAATGTGTATTGGCGCCAGGAAACAATGAACCAGCAAAGGAGGGAATTTTGGAGCCAAATTGGGGGCTAATATAAACTCCCTCTCTCTAACTTAACCGAATTAGAAGAAAGAAACAAGGAAAAAATAAAGAAAAACAAGAGAAGAAGAAGAAAAGAAGAATAAGAGAAAGAAAATAAGTTTCATTGGAGATGTCTTCATCATCTTCATCGATTGGGGGTAGGCAATGACATTGAAGCAATGCAAGTGTGGTGACTTGATTAAACCCCACAGCTCATGGACCGATTTGAATCCTAAAAGAAGGTTTGAAACTTGTGAGAACAATCGAGTAAGTAAACAGTTTTGAAATTTGTTGTTTGTGTATGTTGTTTTTTTTTATAATCCAAAATGCATTACAATCTCAAGATTCATTACAATCTCAAGAGGCATAACAACCTATCTCAAGATGCATTACAATCCAAAGTGTTCAATTCAAAATACATTACAATGTCAAGGATTTCAAAACAAATTACAATGCTAAAGATTTCAAAAGATAGGACGAAGTAACAAAGTGAAGGCCGGTCTTCATATTTTCCATGGTTTATACATCTTTGCTTGAACACACAATCGGGGAGATGTTCTTAACACGGGCTGCGATGAAGGTTTTGCCTTAGAAGGTATGACTTACTGTGAAGCAGATTGTCCTGGTTTTCCCTAAAAAAAAATTAGAAAATAGCAAATTGATGCGCATGCGCGCGCGCACACACACACACACACACACACACACACACACACATATCAGTATATACATACACATATCCCTAATAAAACAGAAAACAATTGTTTGAAGCACACACACCCATCAGTATACAACAATATACATACACATATCCCTAATAAAATAGAAAATGGCAGTTTGAAGCACACACACATCAGTATACAGCAATATACATACACATATCCCTAATAAAACAGAAAACAGAAAATGGCAGTTTGAAGTTGCTATGTCTTCACTAGTGCTATGCAATTTAGATACACATATCCCTAATAAAACATAAAGCAGAAAAGGAGAGGAAAGTAGTATACATACACATATCCCTAACAAAACAGAAAAAAGTATACAACAGTATACATTACTTACTTGTCGTGTTCTATGCAATGTAGATGCAATAGCTGGTTCTGATGCAACAAATGGTGTTCCTGGTTGTGATGAAGCTGCTCTGTCCATCCTCCATGTCCCCTGCCTCTTCCTCTCCCTTCACTAGTGCTAGCATGTTGGTCCTAGTTATTATTACGGTGGAAAGAAGTCATAAATTTTTCAAATCATGCAAATAGATATGAACAATATGATGATGAGATACCTGAAAGGGAGCTTGAGAAGTTCCTTGGTGCCTTCTTTTACTATGGCCTTCTTGGACACATATAGATCATCTCATCTTGGACCATATTTTCCTTAACCTAACTAGAGATGGATGATAGTTTGGTGGAATAGGGTTAGGAGGCACAGGAACAGGTACTTAAATCTCAACACCTTCTCTTCTTCTTGTCTTCTTGGGTCTTCCAGGTTGCTGCTTGTAAACTGGAGGTAGTATGCGAGACATGTTTGTTTTCTCCCATTAGTCTGAAGAGGAAACCGAGTATACCAAAGGAGTGTAAGCTTTCAAATATGCCTCCTGCTTATAGAAACCATGAACGTAGGCAAAAATGTTACGTTGTGCATAAACAATGCAGGAAATTGTGTTTGATCAAGGAATTCCACACAAGTCCCATCTTCTACAAGAACAAGTCTTCTTGTTCAAGTCCACATCAAATTCAGCACCATACATATGTGTGACTTGGTATATTCCCTATCCTGCCAACCTAGGAATACATTAATTATGCCTAAGCATATTCTGTTCCAAAATCTTGAGCACCCTAGGACCAACTAGATGCATCCAATCTCTACTAGCATTCCTTCTATTAGCCATTCTCAGCATCACATACGTTCTTATCTTGTCAAGGCATGTCAGTATGGGCTTATCTCTAGCTTCTATGATGCAGGTATTAAAACTTTCATACAAATTATTCAGCAACAAATCACACTTAAACACAGTTCAAAAATGAGACCTACTCCAATTTTTTGCATATCTAGATGAAAGCCACTGCCACGTTGCTTCATCTATCAGCGTGCGTTTCTCCATCTCTGCTTCAAACTACGATAAGGTTGTTGCCTTAGCTGCTCCACACAAAAGCTCCTTCAATGCAAGGCCTAGATGAATTGCCCTAAATTTGTTGTATAGATGTCTAACACACATTCTATGTTCAATATTTGGAAACACACTATTAATGGTAGAAATTAACCCTTTTTGCTTGTCATTAATGAAAACCCAAGCATTCTCATTTTCTATCTTAAGATCATCCTTCAAAATACCCTAAAACCACTTCCAAGAATTTTTTTTCTTTAATCTCCACAACAGCATAAGAAATTGGGAACATTCTATTATTCCCATCTACCTCAATAGCTGTCAAAATCTATCCTGGGAAGGGTCATTTTAGATGGCATCCATGTAAACCAATTACAGATCTACATCCTTCTAAAAATCCTTGCTTACATCCACCCAAACACACATAGATCCTTTGAAAAATAGGTTGATCACCCTGCAACTCAGTTATAATAACCACCATACTACCCTTGTTAACTGACTTCAAAATTACAGCGTAGTCCTATAACTTGGCATATTGCTCTATGTAGCTGCCTTCCACTAACTCTTTGGCCAGTTTCCTAGCTCTATATGTCTAAGTCCTGGTAACATTTAGCCTAAACTGTTCTCGAACCTCTCCTTCACATTATGTCACTTCCCAGTTTGGTGTTCTCTTGAACTTATTTGAAAACCTCTCTAACATCCATCTGGCATTAGCATATTTGATCTTATCAACCCTTAAACATTCATGCTCTAACTGAAGCGTCGTAATTGCAAATGTCTCCTCATCTCGATCAATCTTGGAACCTAGTATAACAAAAGGGTACAGGTTCGCATTCCCTACACACTTTGCTCTAGCTCTTTTCTTGTCATTCTTCACTAGCACAACTTTCTTCCCATGAAAAATGGCATATCCTTCATAGCTTCCTTAAGTTCTTTCCTACTAGAAAATTTCATGCCCAATCTGAACTCTGGGTTTCTAAGGTTTGTTGGTTGCCTATATTGCTTCATAGAGCTATTTTTCCAGGAAATCCTTCTAGACCCCTTCCTTCTGTTTGTTATTATTGGTTCTTCATATTCATTATCATTGTCTGATTCACCACCAAATGGTATCTCCCCTCTAGGATCTACAGAGAGACCCTCATCTTTATTTCCTACTGCATGTTTATGTAACTAAGGTTCTTCATTACCTGCTGCTTGTTTCTACGACTACTCTTCATTGTAGAGGGATCATCATCTTCATTTCCCGATGCCTGTTTCTACAACTCAAGTTATTCATTATCTGCTACCTGTTTTTACAACTCTTCTTCATTGTAAGCTACCTATTTCTTCAAATCAGGTTGTCCCTTACCATTACCATTTTCATGTCTAGGGCCTTTATAATCCAATTCATTATTACTAACCCCATAATCAGAGTCTTCAAAAAACTGAGCTTCTTATCAGCTTGTGCATTAACCTCATCTTCTGTTTCAGCTTGTGCATTAACCTCATCTTCTGGTTTAGCTTCATCTCCAACATCATCACCTCTCATACTTTCCCAATATACATCAAAGTCTTCATGCATAATTGTGTTCTTATCAGTCCAATTGTGAAAATACAGTTCAATTACCCTATCATCTGACCTTCTTTCTACCAACCTAGAGATACAACTATTATCTACAACCTCCTTAATTAATCTTTCACCTTTCTCACAAACCATATAAAATATTTTTTGTCACGCCCTGCCTCTTCTAATGCAACATTGTCCATTTTGGGCCACACCACACTTTGGCCCTGCACGGTCGCACCGGCCCTGCATGGTCACACCACCCCTACATGCACGTGAGCACCTGCCGGCACAGATTTTTCCTGGGAGTCACACCTCCAAAATGTGTTGTATTAGATGGAGGGGTGCACATACATATTAGGCGTATCCCCAGGACTCCTCAGGCGATGTGGAACATTACAGTCAACCCCCCTTAGGGCTCAGCGTCCTCGCTGGCACAACCGATTTCTATCGGGGTTGGGCTCTGATACCAAAATGTCACAACCGTACCCACAACAAACCGTCGTGACCAACCGGTAGCCCACCTGCTCCACTATCTCCGTCTGAATCCCCTATCGAAACCCAACTCACACTAGAGTCTCCTCTCGATACCCCGACTCGCCTGGAGACCCACCCAGCAATCCTGACTCCTTTTGAGACCTAAGCCCACTCATCCAGAGTGTACTCCGACCATATAGAATACTTTCTCTAACCGAGAAAACGTCAAATCGGTCTCATCGGGGTTCCCTTGCCAACCATCCATAACCCCGAGACTCCAAACTCACACAACAACTGAACCCTTCATAGTCCTTCTCCTCTAGAACACAGTATCTGATGCCCGATCCAAGTATCCCAAGGCACAAACAACCTCAGATCCAACCTAACACCACGTACACCTGGCTAACATCCTCATCCTTACTTACAGGATGTCAAAGGCTCACTTTGCGGAGGCATCCATCCCATCGTACCCAAGTCCACCAATGTCAACCTAGAGCTCTGATACCAAACTGACACACTTTGTCTCCTCCAACGCAATATTGTCCACTTTGGGCCCCATCACACGTCGGCCCTGCATGGTCACACCAGCTTTGCACTCACGTGGGCACTCGCCCATATAGATTTACCCTGGGGGGTCACACCCCCAAAACGCGTCGCATTGGAGGAGGGGTTCCCATACATATAAGGCGCATCCCCAGGACCCCCTGGGTGATGTGGGACATTACATTTTCAAACTTGTCTCTATCTGGATAATGTCCACTTCATAACCTAGTTCTATACCATACTTCTTTAAGTCCAACAATGACAAGTAGTCATGACAACACCTATCATGATAACATACCATTCCTCCTTTGTAACTTCCTACCATCAATCTAAAATTATTCATTTCCAAAGTGCAAAAGTTTGTACTCTCTACCAAAATAGAAAACTCGGATTCTATATAACATACTTTTCCTCCTTTGTATTCCTAACACTACCATCACATAACTTCCTAACACTAACATCACATAACTTCTAACACTAACATCACATAACTTCCTAACACTACCATATCACATAACTCGGATACATTCCATCACATAACTCACATTTACTTCAATGGTTTCAAGCTAAATGATCAAAACCAGCAGACACATTCTGTAGCATTGTCCATTAGGGAAAAAAAAAAGAGGAAACAAAATACATTGCTTCGGAAAAACCTATTCTAAATAATCAAGCATATCAACAATATGTCTTTGTTTTTTTTTTTTTTGGATTTGTCCATCCATAACAGAGGGTTTCGATGAACCCAAAACCTCATATTTTGCACACCTCTGATGCAATAGTGGCAATGCCACCGTGAGGTGACAATACATCAATATATATATATATATCAAAATAGTTAACCCAAAACATAAGAACAACATCAAACATGACCAAGAAAATTCAAAATTTAAAGTTCATTTTCAAAAAATTGAAACCAAGAACAACCTTATATTTAAATTGTTAAGACTTACCATATTTAAGCATCGTACCTTTCACCCGAAACGAACTTGAGGCCATGAGAAGAACCACATCAAATGGAACCCTACTCATCCGTAGTGAAGAAACCTGTTTCTTCAAAACCCACCCAAACTTGTTTCCACGCGGCACCATGTGAATGATCACTACAAGGTTATCATGCCCTTTTATTTAGGGGCACTTCTTCAAATTGTAGCTAAGAGTGCTATTTTCTAAATTCTTGGGCAAGATAGGGTTAGACCTGTAATTTTAAAAAATCAAATAATTACAAGAAAAAATCGTACCCACAAAATGATCAAAGAGTGGTAGGTACTAGGTTATTTCAACCTTGTTCGTTCAAATTGGATTGGGCTACAATTCTCGCAGAAGATTACTTTAGAATAGTTCCTACTTCCTAGTGTAGAAGTTTGGATTGGAGATGAGACAGGCGATTGAGGGTGATAAGACCCGTCCCTAAAATCTGTGGAAACCAGACCAATCCTGCTCCTGTCCGACAATTTTAATCAAACAAGGGATCTTAATTTTTTACCGTATTTAAGTAACCAAATTAGGTCCGTTCTTACAGGTTTATCGCATGCATTCTACCCACTAACCCCGTCAAGTAACGGTATATTCGGTCTTACTTAGGCTTAGCCCAATTGCAATACCAAACGTTTATTACAAGCAATATAAAATAACCATATCGTCAATAATTACTTATATAATACATATTATTATCAATATTACATTCTTGGAACAAACTATACTCAAATAGTAAGTTAGGTAATAATCATTTGGTCACATATATGCAAATCTTTAATTCAATTTCTCTATCATATTTCTACAAATCCCAATATCAATACGAATTAATTAAACTCAATATAGTCACACCTTAATCACAATAAGTATTAACTTATGAACTAAGTCAATAGCGATAATAATCCTTAAAACATATTAAGAAAATTACTTACACAACAACCAACTTATAACTTCTTAGTAACTACCTATTGTAAAAATAATCTGACACGACCCATCCCAAATCCCCCCGAAACTAACGCAGGATATGCTGCCCGCAGCCTATTCGGGGCTTCCAGAGCACGCCAGGATCGGGGGAGGAGTGTGATGTCTCGGTCTCTGCTACAGCCCGCATCCGCGATCAACTTAAAAGGCATTAAAATCATTTAAAAGCTGTGAGTGGACGAAAAATCAATAGTTTAATAAAACACATTTCATAAGAAGACATTTATGTCCTTCACTAAAAAGCATGCATGCATTCGAAAACCAATAATCAAACCATTTACCTTAATTAAATCATTAGGGTCTTAGCCCAAAACCACAAATCCAAGTATGTGGGAACTCGGCCCAAAACCATAAATCCAATCATGTGGGCCACTTCCCAAAACCACCAACGCTGACATACCATTTCATAAATCCAATAAATCTAAAATCTACATACATAATCCAGTAAAACCATGAATCACAATTCAATCAAATACCATTATATACCAATCCTCGGCATCTCATATGCCTGGCGTCCCAGACGTCATGTCACGGTCCAAGCTATGCCTGCTACCCGAGGTCTCAACTCGAGTCAATCTTTGACATCCCAGATGTCTGTTGTGCCAGATGTCTAGCAATCCTGCTCCTGAGTCACTATACGGTGTGGTCGCTCCATATAGTGACCCCTCCAAGGCAATGTGACAGGACTCGTCCCAAATCCGCTCGGGATTAACGCGGGATGCTCTTGCTCCTGTTTGACACGAAGTGTCAAACAAGGGATAATTCCAACTTTAGCCCCACCGAGGCTTCCAGAGAGCGCCAGGATCGGAGGAGGAATGTGATGTCACGGTCTTCACTACAGCCCGCATCTGTGATCCACTTGAAGGACATTAAAAACCACGAAAATCTGTGAGTGGACAAAACCAATAATTTATAAAAACAGTGTCACGAAAAGACAGACATATATGCTCTTCACTAAAAAGTATGCATGTATTCAAAAACCAGTTATCAAACCATTAGGGCCTTAGCCCAAAACCGTGAATCAAACCATATGGGAACTCAGCCCAAAATCAATACCAGTGGGAACTCATCCCAAATCCGATACATGTGGGTCTTAACCCAAAACCAATATATGTGGGTTTCAACCCAAAACCAATACACATGGGTCTCAGCCCAAAACCAATCCTCAGCATCCCTGATGCCTGCAATCCCAGATGTCACAATCACACCACTGTCACATTTCCAAGCTACGTGTTCTACCCGGGGTCTCAAATCCCAAGTCTCCCCAGGGTCCACCCAGGTTAATGACCCGTATATCAATGACCCTCCTTGGGGGGAGGTTTTAACCTCTGGCAATCATACTCCTGAGTAACTATACGGACCGGTCGCCCCGTGCAATGACCCCTAGCAGGCAATGCCCCGTGAATACTCCACGATACTACGAGACGTCTAGAGGAGACAACCCGTCACTCCAGGATACTACG